>CM019746.1:11051372-11412648 GCA_009761775.1 Ficus carica
ATATTATTGTTTAGCCACCGCCTAACCTCTTTAGTTATTGAGATGGATTGATCAGTTAACATAAATAATCACTGACACAAATTGTTTCAAACACCATCTTTTATTATGACCTTAACCAACCCATTTGTTTTTTCGTCTCTTTCTTTGGTTAATGGTGCTACATGTTCTCACTTCTATTTTACTTATTTGTTTATTCAAACTCAAAATATGAAAGATTCAAACTACATCTTAACAGTGTGAATTTACAGTAAAACCATAACTCCGTTTCAACTTCAGGTATAAGTTTAGCTCCGACTAATTTTATACCAAAAAAAAATCCATAGCACTACTTAACCTAAATACCCCTTTATCTCTCTAATTATTCAAATGCCAAAACATCTCATGCGTTTGTAAAATTATTACAAAATACTTCTGAAATAATTATCATTAAAAAAAAAAAAAACAATTAACTAAAATGTTATGAAGGGTGATTCTAACATGAAAGAATTCTTTATACAAAAAAAAAAAAAAAAAAAAGAATCCTCACGTGCAACTCACATGAAATGATATCCTCACGTAATGTAAAACTGTAATTAAAAAATTACAAAATTAACCTCTGCAAACCGCTCTGCATTTTGACTCTCTGGTCTCTCTCTCCTTCCTCACGACAGCAAAACACAAAACTCAATCAGCCTCTTTCACTTAAAAAGCTTTCGCAGCTTTCGTCTTTCCTCTTTCCTATCCAATCCAAGGTACGAATTTCTCTCTCCTTCCTTCTTTATTCTCAATCTCTCTCTACAATTCAGAAAAAAGATCTCACAATTCACGACTGATGCGGAGAATTTGGGTTTAGAAGATGTCTCATTTTCGAGACTGAACATGAATTTTCCAGAAACTTCTGATGTTGTTATCATTCAATTTTCCAGATACTTTATAAAACCCAACTCATTCTCTAGGGGTGTTGTTTGAATTATATTTTCTTTGTTAGGAAATTTTGCGGGCAAACTTTTTTTCACTCATTTTTGGGAGCATTTGGAACTATGTTTGGAGGAGTCAAGTTCATACCCCGTGACCAGATTGATAAGGTAATTAAAAAAAAAATCTATCTTTTTCTTGTTAATTTTTCTTTCAGTATTAATACCCTTTGTTTTCAGTTTGTGAAAATATATGTACGCTCAATATTGTGCCTCCGAATTTCGTATTTGTGAAAATTTTGTATTTTGTTCTTTTTTCTGGGTTAACAACTAATTTAATTCATGAACTGAGGAATTTGACCTTTGCAGCCTGTGATTATTAAATTGTATAACTAAACATTAGTTAATGACATTTATGTATAGATTAGCTTGTAGTGCTTAAAAAGATTCAATTTTTCTATGAGTCTGAAATTAGAGTTGCAATCTTGAGTATATAACTTTTGTATACTCAAGATATAGGTTATAACATGGTATAGGGACATTTTTTTTTTTTTCCAGTTAATGAAATATATGCTTAATCCACTAATGAGCAATTTTTGATAAATTTGATTGTAGGATGATAGTGCGGATGCTTTGAAAAAAGAGAGAAAGAAATCAGGTCGAAAGGAGAAGAAGGATAGGAGTAAAAAGAGGAGTTCCAAGTATGGTAGTTCGGATGAAGAGCTTGAGAGAGTTAAGAGAAGCTCTAGAAAGAAGAAGTGGTACTCTTCCGATGAGTATTCGTCTTCATCATATTCATCAGAAAGTGACAGTGAGAATAGTTCGGAAGACGGAAAGAGGCATCGTAGGACGAAAAAGGGTAAAAGAAGGGATGATGATGTTGATGATAGCTCTGGGGATGAGACTAAAGGAAGTAAGAAAGATAAAAGGAAAAGAAAAGAGAAAAGGGGTAAAGGAGACGCCGCAGAAGATGACATGTCTGGTAAGTTTCTATGCTATATGGGCCCAGTTGTTTGATACACGTCGTTGTTTGAAAAATGGTCTTGTTCTGTTTATATAGATTGTATATAATGGGAAAAGATAGAAGAAAAGAAATAGCAAAGAATAATGCAAAAATGTAAGAGTAGAATGAATAAGAAGTCATGTATTTGCATCACAGGCAAAAGGTAAGAAAATCTAATTAGGGTTTAGTGTTGGGATGGGTTTCCTCAATTCTTATGGGCAAGGATACTTTGTCAATACGTCCTGATTATATAGTGTTTTAAAGTTGATAGGAGGACTGTAAATTTGAATCCTTTTCAGATGTGAATTCTGAATTTCAATAGGATTCGGTTTTAGTGATGAGGTCCATGTGCACTTCCATTTCATTGAAGTTTATCTCTTCTGCTTTCTATAGAGGACAGTGGAGGAGCTAATTCTTTGAAAGACAAGGAAATTGTAAGGGCGGAAATGGGGTTAGAGTGGATGCTTAGAGCTGGAACTAAGATGGATAGAGGACCTGCAGTTGCTGTTGAGAATGAGCTAGAGGAAGCTAAGGATGAGGAGGTACGCTCTGAGTCTCAGATTGTAAATCTATTTCAGAACCTTGGTAGTTGTGATTTTTTGAGATACAATTTGCTTGTCTATCATATTGTATGGAAACTGCATTTTGTTGGTTGATGGTGGTGATCCAACTCTTATACTTCTTTTAATCAAAATGGCGTGGTCAAGAGTTGATAAGGTTCTGACCAAGATCTGATTATTTGTTTTATTTGTCAATACTAATTGCTTGTTAAAATACAATTCAATGGTCAACACATCGTGTATTGCAACGTTAGATATGAGACACTACAAATATTATCACTGTAAATTCTTGCTTGCCTGGGGCTTACAAGACCTCTTTTTGTTTCCTTCCCTTGTTTCTTTTCATTTGAAAAATAGTTGAGTTGAAAGATTGGACATTAGAAGTATCAATAGTTTTACCTTTTTGACACGTACACTTCTAGTGCTGCCCATCTCCTTTAGTAGTTAGGATTTCATGGTTCTTTACTATTTATCAACACTTTCTGTCTTTGGACCCAGATAAAGAAGGTCAATCCAAGGGAACTAAATCCATATTTGAAGGATAACGGTAGTGGTTATCCAGAAGAAAAGGACAAACCTAAAGCCGGCAGCAGCAATCTTCCATCTTCTGCTCTTATTGGAGATGGAGGTGCAAGTTGGAGACTGAAAGCGTTGAAGCGTGCCAAAGAGCAAGCAGCTAGAGATGGAAAGAGGATTGAGGAGGTGCGCTCCCTTGTTTTCAATTATTTTGCTTATATTAACAGCTAGAGGTGTACTTTTAAGCATTTGAATTATACAGGTCGTCGAAGAGCGGTGGGGTTCTCTTGGTCAACTGGCTGCATCTGTATCATCTCATAAAGCTGCTCCATCTCGTGCTCATCTGCATGCCATAAACAGTAGAAAAAGAGGGCTCACTGAGGAAAGTGAAGCAGGTTCAGAAAGTCAACATAAGAAGAATATTGAAAAGGTAATGCAGAACCAGATATAGAAATGGTGAAGAATAGAGATAGGACGAATTTTAAGGGAAGAATAATTAATACATTAATTTCATTGTTGTCTGCAAGAGCAACACCAAACAAACCTCTTTGCAGATGGGTCTTTTTAGCACAACCAGGAAAATTAAGATAACACGAAAAATCCTAAACAATAGAGAATATCATTAATAATTCTGAAATTAATGAATTCTCCTTTTAGGCCTAGAGTAATTTTGAAATTCATTATCACGGTTGCTCTCCATATGAAGTTACTTGGCAATGATTGGGAATTTAGGATTGTTATGGTTTGCTTTGATTTTGGTATTTATTTGATTTTACTGTGTGTGGATATTACCTACGTGCTTAAATTCTAGCACAATTTATATTATCAGGGCACTAGTCGGGACTACCTAAAGGACGTTTCTCTCAATCGACCTAAAATGAGGGAGCCTAAAGTAAAAGATTCTTTATCCTGGGGAAACCGTAAAAGTCAGAATTTCTCTACAGAAGACGCTGGCCTTATTTCTGAAGCCGTGTCTAGTTTAAATAAGTTTTCGAACGATGGAAGTTTTATGCGGGAAGTTCTTCAGAAGCAGAGTAATAAGTCTGATGGTCCTGCCAGAGAAAATCTAGAATCAGATATCGAAACAAGTTCAGCAGTCAAGGACTCCTCATTAAGCGCAAACCAACTGGCAGCTAAGGCTTTACAGCTTAATATGAAAGGAAACCATGAAGAAGCTGAGAAACTTTTGGTAAGGCCCATTTTATGGTTCTCATTGCTTAATCTCTTTATCATCTTTCTAATATACACGATGTGCACGAGTTACTATTTTAACGCACACACATATGGTTGCTTGGGGCGCAGCAATCATATGAAAAAGGAATTCGTGCTCTTGTCAGACTGGCATGACTTATTGCATTTAAGGTGCAGATTATTTATTTATTTGTTTATTTGTTGTTGTTTATTAGCAAGAAGTGGCGAATATCACGGCTAAGCAGGACAGTGGTGAAGATGTCTTAGACCACGGAGAGTGGAAAGCTCAAACCGGTAATCATGCATTTTCTGATTGCTAACCTTTTTCTCCTTTCTTGTATCTTGATGCTCTTTTTCTTAGAACAATTTTAAAAAACTACATAGAGATTACCGTGGTTTACAAAATTTTTGCCAACAAACTTGTTTTTGTTTAATTTGACATGCATTTCATGGGTTTCAATGGACTTCTATTTTAACTTAATGATAATTTATTACTAGAATTACCAATCTAATAAAGATGTCCTCTTTATCTAGACATGCTATACAGGACATGTCTTTTCGGCACAAGAAGAATGAGGACGATGCTGATAGGCATCTAGCTCAAAAGATAATGCAGAACAAACAATATAGTACATACGGTCAGGTGGATGATGAGTATGACTTTGATGATGGTCCAAGGAGAAAGTCACGGAAGAAACAGCCCGATAATGATCAGGCTTCCCAGAGGAATACTGTTGGAAGTCGTTTCTCAATTAAGCAAGAAGACTGCATTTTTTGCTACGAGAATCCAAGAAGGCCAGCACATCTAGTTGTGGCGGTAGCGAATTTCACATACTTGATGTTGCCTCAATGGGAGCCTGTAGTGCCAGGCCATTGTTGTATTTTGCCGATGCAGGTGAGCTTAGTCTTATTCTTATTCTGCTTCTCGTACTTCGTTGCAAAATTAATGTGATCACACTTATTCGTGAGGGATTCGTCAACTAGGAAACAGTGGAGTGGAGGGATTTAGATTTTAGATATTGCACCCTTTAACGTCACCTTTAAGAAACAGAGAAAAAAGACGGGTGGAAGAAGTATAGTTTTACTTTTAGGTGTAGCTGTGCTTAATTATAATATGGAGTATACTCTTGTGTGAATTCTCTGAAAAGATTGATCACCCTGTTTTAAATTGATCGAAAAGTCGAAAATAAATTCTTTGTTACCAAAAATTTGTTTGGATTTCCCCTTCCATCATTTATTTATGTTTGAAATCATTTATCCGTTGAGGAGATTTTGACCTCTAAACTTTCTCAACAGCATGTACCATCCACAAGAAGTGTTGATGATTATGTTTGGGGAAGAAATTCGAAACTTCAAGAAATGCCTCATTATGATGTTTAACGAGCAAGACAAGGATGTGGTGTTTCTCGAAACAGTGATGGGTTTGGCAAAACAACGCCGTCATTGTATGATCGAGTGCATTCCTTTGCCCCGAGAACTTGCTGAAGAAGCTCCTCATTACTTTAAAATGGTCAGTTTGTACATTATTTATATCGTCTCCTAAAATTTTATCTGGATCCTTTCTTATATTCATACGTTTCTATTTCAATTTTTTGATTTCAGGAAATAGAGGAAGCTGAAAGCGAATGGAGCCAACACAACGCCAAGAAACTCATCGACACCAGTGTAAAAGGACTGCGTAAATCGTATCCCGAAAACCTGCCATACTTCCATGTTGAATTTGGTCTTAAGAAGGGGTTTCTCCATCCAATTGACGATGAAACTCAGTTTAAGAGTAACTTTGGCCTGAATATCGTAAGGGGAATACTGAAGGTACAGGAGGAAGACATGCATCGTCGCCATCACCGGAGACACACATCAACCGAGGAACAAAAGCAAGCCGTTAAGAGTTTCGCTCGTGATTGGGCGCAGTTTGACTGGACAAAACAGTTGCATGAAGAATCTTGAGGCAGTTTTTTTTGGCTAATGCTCATGTGTAGAACTTTTCAATAGATTGAATACAGTCGTTTCTAACTAAGAAAATAGCAAGCATATATTTGAAATTCTTGCTATTGAATGTTAGTTTCCCCTCATCTTAAATAGAATAGTAACATTTTTTTTTCTTTCCCAATATTAGAAAAATTAAAAACGAAAAAAAAAGTTATTGTACTGGAAGCCTTGTGATTATTTTGAAAACTAAAGGTTTTTCCTCGTTGAGTAGACTGAACGGCAAGCATTCCAAAGATTATTTTATTTATTTATTTTGGCTAAAAGGAAATGATCTGGTGGTGGTTCTGTCATTTCTCGTTTTAAAGTTCACGTAGGTAGGAACACTCCCATGAGTTGGCTGGAGATTCGAACCTCCGATTTTCCAGTTGATGAGATCCTACAGTTGTCTTTTTTACTAACTCATTCATCCCTACATGTTCTTCCAAAGTTTAATTTTAGATGGCAAAAATGAATCAAGATCTTTTATAGAGAAAGTTGTGGAAAAAAACTCCTTAAATAATAAATTTATTTTTTAAGCTCTCTTTGCTTGAATTTTTTATCTTTCATACTTATCTCATTAGAGGTCCAAAAATTGAAGTTATTTTAATTAGGGTATCAGTTTAAAAATGTGCTTTTTGAACGATAATTCTACAAATCATCCTATCTTAAAAGGGTTAAAATTAAGTATGTTCTATTGGTGGGCATCGGGATTTTTTTATAAACGATAAGGAGGGAGGCCATATGATATTAATAATCTTTTTTTCATAACCAACATGATACAAATTCTCCTCTCTTGACAACATGATACAAATTTAGTTTTATTTCAAGCCATATTAGTCTAGTGTCAAATTTTGTGTTACTTGGTACAATGATCTTTAAATTTGTGTCACTAGTGCTTTCCACAAAAAAATAAATAATTAATTAATTAAAAAAAGAAGAAGAAGAAACAAGAGGAAAATATTCCTCATCTTATTAATGTTTCAGTTTAAAAATAGATATAATTTGATTTACTACTCCAAAGCATGTAAAATATTGTCGTTTAGAAACCAAAAGTAGGGGGCCAAAAGAAATAAAATAAAATAAAAAGACTAGTAGTTTTGAGATTTATTTTCCCATACGAAATTAATACAAGGGCGGCAGCTGAATCTAATCTAGGGTTTGTAAAGTTGCATCTTTTACCATGTCAGACATTTCATGTAATTTCACAATCTATGTGACATTTTTCATCAAAACATATACATATGTATCTGAGACAATATAATTTTGATTTTTTGGCAGTAATTGCAATCGAAATTTTATTTATTATTATTATTTTCCTCACAAAGGCCATTTCGAATAGAATGACCAAAATGGGTGAAACAATAGGGACTAAACTATTACTTTTTTTCCCCATAAATCTGATATCTCATTATCAAAGTTCTTTATTAAAAAAATGTATCAACTTGTGATCACAAACAAAAAGAATTTATAAAAAGCAATTGCAACAAATGAAGAAACCCTCAACCGTGGACATTTCATGTTTATGTTTGAACCAATATAAACAAAGAAACAAACTACAATATATATGAAAGTACCTGGAAAAACTTCATCCGTAACTATGATGAACATAAGAATTCTAAATCAGTCAAAGAAATATTCCAAAATCCTATAGTTTCATACCAAACAATTTTACAATCTTTAAGTTAAAAATATATATATATATATATATATTTTACAACCCTCCAAAAAAAAAAAAAAAATACAAGTATATAACGATTAAAAAAAAATAATAATAAGCAGGTTCGCTCAAAACCTACCAAATCGACCGATATTCATTTCCCTAAAGACAAAGACAACAAAACTGGATTGAAAACAGGAAGAAGTCTAATATTAAAGGGATCCAATACATCTCCTTGTACAAAGAAACACAGCAGAGACTCGACTCACCTTGATATACATATACATACATATATATATATATATATATATATAGATAACTAAAGACTGTTTGGTGCTGTGATTTCTCTTTACGAAGAAATAGATTGGACCTTCTCCTCTGCAGGAGTGTCAAGCGACGCCCCGCAAGAAGTCCCAAAAAAAGGAGGGTTAGATTTGGAGGCCAAAGTTTGTTTGCTATTTAAAGCCAATTTGTTACCCTTTCCCTTTTTAAAATAAATAAAATCGTTTGAAAGATAAGCATTGTTTTTTCAAAAATGATTTTTTTTATAGGATTCAAAAATAATTTTTATTATGAAATGATTTTTTTTGTTTGACCTACTAAACTCTTTTATAAATACTAGTTTATAAGCACGTGCTACATTAAAATTGTTAATTCTCTTTTCGAACATAATGAAGAATATATATATATATATATATAAAGGGGACGAAAGGGTGAACATGTGTCGAGCATAGGAAAGCTGTACATTGAGACTTTTATATATGTATATAAGATATTTCAAACACTTTACTCAAAAGTTAGAGTTTTTGCTTATTTTCTTTAACTAACTAAAAACAAAACAAAAACTCTACCGTATAGATAGATCTTAATCATGTTAAAAAGAGGACGTTGTAAAAGTAACCTTAATAAAAAGCTGCATTAAAAATAACTCTTCCAAATCTTTATTACTAAATGACCTTAAATAGACCATGAACGACCTATTATTTACACAGTGCGATCAAGTGAGTCACTCAATATAATAATAATAAAAAAAGGATCATTTTGTTGATTTTACTTTTTAAGATTGTCATTTTAAACAAACCCCATTAGAAATTAATTCATCACGTTTTCTTCCTAAATTCTCATATTACTAAGATAAAGGTGTAATATATTGAATTAGTATAATATGTTTTGCTTTTTCTACGCTAAATGTTCAGCTTTGCAAAAGAAATCTACTGAGGAAATCAGGTTCCTGATAACTAGTGAGTTTATACCGTTTCATCACATCCTAGATGGTGGTTCCACAATTTGAATTTCTAAAAGCAGTTTATCAACAAGGATATTGTTGGAATTCCCAATTTCTGTTTACTAAGAACTTTATTGTTTCGTTTCTCCTACTGTTAGGATTTCTTTAACGTTCTGTCATATAAGTGCAAACGTAGATAAAATATTGGATATGTAATTTGTAGAAAAAAAAAATATATATATATATATATATATATTTGCAGCTAAAAGTTGAAAAAAAAAAAACAAAAAAAAAAACAAACAAACAAACAAAAACAAAAAGGTGCGTACTTACTTGTATTAATTATCTGATCTCATAATTGTAAAATAAAAAATGGCAAGGAGTTGTTTATTTCAAATCGGTAAATATCGTTTTTCATATTCGTTAATAATTTGTATTCATCAATTCAGAGGAAATTATTTCTTAGCGCCATATAACTGGATAACCCTACCAAGTTTCTTCTCATTGAAAGAGAATTACGCTTTTGATCTCTTTTTTACAATTCAGCAATCGAAAAACTATTTATGTTTTCCCAAAAGAAAAAGAAAATAATTACAGGTTATATATTATTCATTAAGTAAATCTATAAACGCAGAAAAATAAATTTATATATTTTAGAATTACTTGTGAAAATATTTATCAATTCGGCATCTGAGACGACTTTTCACTTAGATTACAGTCTAAATTATTAATATAATATATAATAAACTATAAATATTTTTTTTACCATTAATATAATAAACTATAAATATTTTTTTTTACCATTAATATCAGCTAATTTAACAAGATAATCCGATTCATATCATACGATTAAAACAAAACAAAGATGTATGAATCCATCTAATCTAACAGATCTCAATATCAAAGCAATAACCTGGTTAAAAAAAAAAAAAAAAACCCAGAAAGGCTATGAAATAAGAAACATACTTTTGCCAGAAAAATAACCTAAAAAAATTAGGTATTCAAAGTACAACAAAAGCAAAGGTTTCAGAGCAGAACTAGAAATAGGAAAAAAAACAGAGAAGAGTGAAGAAGAATTTTTATCTGATCCAATGAATCTTCTTGTACAAAGAACGACAGCGGAGATTGAAACGACAAGAAATCAGCCAAAAGGCTCTTTGATTTCCGCTGTCGTTTCTATGTACAAAGAGATGGACCGGACCGGTTTTCCGATTTGACTTTCGACCGCCGCCTCCACAACAAACCTCAAACTGCTCCAAGGGTTTTGTTTGCCATTTATAGCTACATTTGGAAAGTGGGGTGACACGTGTATGGCTGTGATTTTACTGTTACTCTTGTGTGTGCGTGTGTTTTTTTTTTTTTTTTTGAGGGAACTGCTACTCTTGTGGTTGATGAATCCAATGTACGATTACGGCTTTAAATTTCTTTTTTCTCAAGTACAATGACGAAGTTATCCCTCGTGTGTAAAAAAAAAAAAAAAAAAAAAAAAAAAAAAAAAAAAAAAAAACAAACTTTCCTTTTTTTTTTTTTCTCCTAAAAAAAAAGTGGGAGGTTGTTGAAGTGTCAATTGAAGATTAAGTTTTGAACATATATATTTGATTAAAAAAAATTATTTTTAGAATTTAAAAATATAAAAAATAAAAAATATGATCTTATTTTATTACTCTCGAATTATATATAAATAAAAAAATAATCATATTTTGATTTGAAATAACAAAATGATAAAATTTTAAAGTTTAGTTTAGAGGCATCTACAAAAATTTTATTAAAAACCCAAAACTCTCCGAAAATGCAAGTCTAAAGACATCACCAAGCATCCCCTCCATAAATATATATACAATATATGTATATATAATTATTATCACTATTATTATCACTGCATCAAAAACTAGAAGACATAAATATATGTATATGTTGAATAATAAGTGGATGCGATACAAGACGTTATACAAAGAAAAACAGGAGAGAAACTTGATTTGGGAATCAAAAGAGGATCTCTGCTCTCCTGTCATTTCTTTGTATAAAGACATAGATCGGACCATTTTCTTTTCGTTTCTTTTCTTTTGCAATGGGGATCTGGACTTTGGGGAGGAGATTCCCATTGAAGCGCCGCCTCTGCAACACCTCCCAAAGGAGGCTGCACACGAGAAGGGTTCAGAGTTTGAGAGCTAATTGTTTGTGTGCATTTTATAGCCCACTTAAGAACGCATATGATCAATATTCAGCGGGACCAGATTCCTAATATTGTTTTAAAGACTGAATAAGTGAAACTTTTTTTCTTTTGTTAGTGAGAGCATGTGTACGTACCGGCCTTAAATTCTAGAATAAAATCTGTCATCCTCAATTTCCTATCTTATTGACAGTTTATCTAATAGTATTGTGTCATATCATCTGAATTTAAAATTTAATCATATAAAAAAATTAAATACTAAAAATTCTTAAACAAATTGATGAGTTGTCAAAATACTATTGACTCCCTCGTACTTCACCTTTTTGAATTTGATCACGAACAAAGTGAAAATTGCAATCACCACATATTTTCATGTGTGAGTGAAAAGCCCAATTAGAGCACAAGTAAGTAGGGGGCATTTGGTATGCATTAATCAGTTGCATCTTTAGAGATTGACCGTTTATGTAAAAGGCATAAAGTGAATCAAATACAGAGGGAGTAGAAGCAACAACTTTGTACTTGTGGGCCATCGCTCTTTAGGAGAGTTGATGGGACATTTATCCTTCTTCTTAAATAATTGAGTTTGAGTCGATACTACTCTATTTATTTGGGTATATGGATGATTCATTTCGTAAAAGATCCATATATAATATGGATAAGCATCCACCCCGAGTTATATAGGTATACCAACTTCTATCCTATAAATCCAACCATAATTCACTCCATCCCTATGTGTATTATGTTGGGAATTTTATTATTTCCTATTATGGATGTACATATTAAATGACAATTATATTATAGACTATCTAATTTAATAGGGTCAAATAAGTATCTATTAGTTGGACTCTAGATATATATATTGGGTGTGAGCTTTAATGTATAGAAACTCAATACTAATTAAATTAGGGTTGATGAGAATCTAATTTAAGTTAGTATATTAGGGGTCATTATAAGGGTTGTGATCTCTAAGTCAAATAATAATACGTTTGCTCTCATCCTCCTTCCCCAATAAAAGAGAGAATCCATAAAACATCTTAGAAATCTAAAGAGATTTGACAGTGGAAGATTCTATCATTATCTAATTTGTCTTTATAGATTTAGGTACGCTTTCGATTATTATTTTTTTTTTGATGATTTAACATGAGATCTTGAATTTGTGATAGTTTTCATCAATTCAAGTTTTTCCCAACATATTATGCTACAAAATTAAATTGAAAAAAAAAAAGATTATAATATGGTAATTGGAATTTTGATTAATATCAAAAACCCAAGGAAGAAAAATACATTCATTTTTCAAGGTCGAGTGAATTTTTTTTTTTCTTATGTGGATTGTTTGGGTACGTCAAATTCAGAATCAACCCACCAAAACTGATAAATGTGAGTAGATTGTAAATCTAAAGATAATCCCACGTTGACCCAATGGCCTCGATGTTCGGCCTAATTTTCTAAGCCTATTTTTATGTCGTTTGCTGCAAACCAAACTAAAAAAAAAAAAAAAACTCAAGACTTCAATTTTATGTTTGAACCAGTAGATCTGAAAACCAAGATAAATTGAAGAAAGACTGGAAAAAAAAATTAAATAAGAAAGAAAACCGCCTTCAAGATATTATTTGGATCAAACTCATCTCGTTGAACAAAGAAATACGGCAGAGACTGAAATTAAGAACCCGGATGATGAGAGAGATCGGCCGGGAATCTATGGTCACTGCCGTGATTTCTCTGTCCAAAGAAATGGATTGGAGCCTATTTTTCCTTTCTCGTGGATTTTCAGGAGATTCCAGTGAAGCGCCTTCAAAAGAGATGCTGCACATATAAGGGTTAGAGTTGGAGAGCAATGTTGGTTTGCTTTTATATAAGCCAATTTAAGATATGTAATTGCTTGACACCTGTACAATCATGAATCTGACGGTACGAGCTTGAGGTTGCTCTTTTTTTTTATAAATAAAATAATGAAAAAAAAAACCCTAATAAGGGACTAGGATCAGGTGTGTTTTCAAATGAAATGAAGTTGAATTACGTTTAACAGATATACAGTTAAATTATGCAGTTAACCAACCAAAATCCCTTTTCATTTATTTTTTTCAAAAAATTATATGTATATCTCCTACCCCTATCTAAAAGCACATTTTCGTCATGCTTTCAACCGATGCCACATGACTGCCATGTCATCGTCATGTAGTTGTCTATGTGATGGTCCAGTCAAACAAATACCACGTGACTTTTTCTTTTTTGGTTTATTCTGCTTTGTGAAAATAAGGAATGTAATTATATTGGAATTTATAGCTAAATAGTTTTTTTTTTTTAAAGAAGTTTTCTAACAAATGATTGAAGTTTTTAAAAATTAGTTAAAAGACCATTTTTTTCAAAATAGATAATTAATTTTCTTAAAAGATCAATCAGTGATTGACTATATAATATTATTAATTTGGTCAAATAATGATTGACTATTGATTGATTACGATCAAATTGACCATAACGTAAATAATCAAATTTCATAGTCAATCACTAATTGACCAAATCTGGAAAAATAACAAACGATCATTTTGTTATATAAAAAAAAAACTCGGCCATCTATTAGATTGGGTAACTAAAAAAAGAGCATCTAGCCTAATTTTCCTTGAAAATAAGGAAATACAAATCACAATACTATTGATAAAAAACGATTCAACTGGTAAACTCGAACAAAATACTCAAGGGGAATAGACATGAAGAGCTTCCTTCTGTACAGAAACTCCATGTTCAATACGTTACCGAGTTGCCTCCAGATTTTAACACATCGAAACAGGAAAATCTCCTTCCCATGTCGGGCTTCAATCAAGGTATGGTTTCTTCATTTTTTGCCATATTCGTTGTTATCTATCTTGGTTTTGTAGCTTTAAGCATTTTGTGATGATTACGATACGGTTTTGCAGCAGTTGTGCATATCCTAAAGCACTTGATCATATTATCATGTTTTCTATCGTAATTGTGTTTACATGGTTGTATTGGAAGTGTATACACTCAGCTTACCGAAGTTCCAATATTTATTTTTGGGGAAAACAAAGAGCTTGCCACTGAAAAGCAACAAACTATTTATATCGTTACCGAGTTTGGTTT
Source organism: Ficus carica (assembly GCA_009761775.1). Taxonomy (NCBI): domain Eukaryota; kingdom Viridiplantae; phylum Streptophyta; class Magnoliopsida; order Rosales; family Moraceae; genus Ficus; species Ficus carica. The sequence goes on from CM019746.1 coordinate 11,065,652, forward strand.
GACATTAACGAGCCCTATGCAGTGCGACTACCTGTTCAATTACGCTACCGAGTCTGGTTTGCCTCCGGATCTTAACGCATCGAAACAGGAGAATCCTTCTTCCCATGAGCTTGCCTCTGAAAAGCAGCAATCGATGTATTAAGGCGTACCGAAGCAGGCCTAATTATCGGTGGATTGTTGCTTTAAGCATTTTGTGATGATTTATGATTGTAGTTTTGCATCACTTTGACGTTATTAGGTTTCGCATCGTTTTTGTGTTTATACGTACTGTTGGGTCTGTAAAATAAAATTCAGTTACAAGGTTTTATTTTTCAGGGACTAAGAAGAAGAACAGCTACCTATGAATGTTGATGAGATCAAGTCTGCCAGGGCTAATTTGCTTCTTCATCTTAGAATGTTGATCTACCGAGATCCTTCTTCTCCAAGATCCTACTCTCTGTCGTGACAAGCTTCGACTTTGCTCCCCCAACCGTTTCTGATCTACGGTAAATGACTGGATGCGGATTATCTATTGATTTATCAGAATTAGAAATCGCCTTTTGAGTAAGTTTACACGGTTACTTACCTGTTTTTTCTCCCTTTTTTCTATCCTTCTTTCAGTATCTTTGTGCGGAATGTTATTTTTGTTTTTATTTCGGTTTTGCATTGGAGGATTTTTGTATCAAAGACAACACTTCATTTGAAAGTATTTTCTCACTCAAATGCTGAAATTTACCATTGGCACATCAATTTGACACTCCGTTGAAGCTGCTCTAAGTTTAGGGACTAAAATGCTGAAGTTCTATAACGTTAAAGGACATAAATCATAAATGTCAAAAAGAAAAAAGATGGAGACTAATAGAATAAGCTACAGTAATATGGTTGGAGACTAATGGCGCAACCAAGCCTTAAATTCATTAATTATCCATTCCTAACCAAATATATGGCATGGAAAAACTAGAACCCTGTAAAATTTTTCCACGTAAAATTATATTTCAAACTTGAAATAACGGAAGGAATTTTTGTTCATGATAGTTATATATATCTAACAATCATCGACAATCAAAGAGCTATATAAAATTATTAATTTTTTGAATGTAATTTACAAATATATATATATATATATATATATTTCTATGTATGTGTGTGTGTGTGTGTGTGTGAATGTCTTAACCCATTGAGTCCAAGCAAAACTACGCCAGTTTTACTTCTAAACATTTTCCCGCGTGTTATGAACAAATTGGTTTTCATCTAATGTTAACGCGCGCAGAAATAGTAGAATGACTACATCGGTATTCTTTCATGCGGATAATTCTGAGATTTCAAGAAGACGAGCACTCTTGCCTATACTTGAGATATACTTGTAATTCCTTATGCTTTAGCTCTCTCTTCATTTAAAAAATTAAAATAAAATCGATACAAACAAAACGAGGGTATATGCTGTTAAAAAGAAAGAGGATGATTAGATAGTAGAACATTAACTGATAGAACAATGTGATAATGGAAATGGGTAGTATGTACATAATGTGGAGTAGGACTAGGGCTTATCTCACACAATCAAGCGAGTGAGTTGTTAAAAATTTCAGCACTTTCATTTGTAAAGTATGCAAATAGTGTTTAAAAAATATTGCATTTATAATTGGATATTCTGATTTATCCCACTGATAAAAAAGAAAAAGAAAAAGAAAAAGAAAAAGATACCAAATTTTATTGATTGTTTCTTCTAATACAGAAAATTAAGAAGAAAGCATATGTGCAACACATAACGAATCAAGTAACATAAATTTTGGATGTGCTTCAAGAATTTTCATCTCGTTATTATTGCTAGGATTTTGCATAATAAAAAGAGTGTATAGTCCCACATCAGATAGGAAGTAATAATTGAGGATTTCTAAGTCTATATATAGGAGTTCATGATCTTTATTTTTAATTGCCTTAGTCAAAAAGCATTTCTAAGCATTATTTTTAGGCTATGGGGTTATGGGAGAGAGAAAAAATCAGTGTGATTATAAAAGATTTTCACATATTTGATTTTTTTATCAGAGCAGTGAATCTAATTTTAGCAACAACAATTATAAACACATAAAATTTTGAGCACTTCCATTGGTAAAGTATGCAATTGTTTTATTATGGTAAGTAAATGTTGAATTTGTTATTGATTCTTTGATTTGGTCTACTGACAAACAGAAATATCAAAGATAGATGATAATTTTATTGATCTTTTCTTTGAAAAAGAAAAATAGTGTGAACATGGTACACTTGGATGTGTTTCAAGAACGTCCATCCCATTATTATTGTTAGAATTTGGATGTTCAAGAAAATGTTTGTTAGTTTTTTGCTTTTTTCCATTTTCACAAGCTTATTTTCCCTATTTGCCCTTTAGAAGATGGTCATGGTTGCCGAAAAGGTGATATTTTTCATTTAGATGAGGTACAACAATGGTGAAAGAGATCAACATAGCTAGGTTAAAATTATGTTAAAAAATAATTAAGCGTGTGCCATGATATTGTTAAGATCTCATATAGGCCTTTATGACTCTGATAGGCAAATAGGCCATTTTAAGCCTCTAAAATATTTTTCCATTTATACGTGACCAATGTCACTTGGTGGTATATATGTCAAAGAATTAGTATATTATGGAAACAAGACTTCATAAGTTCAAGGACTTAAAGAACGGAATAAAATCGGACAGACTCAAACGCCTTTAAGCGTGGGCTAACATTGCAACTAAAATTTAATCAATTTCTTGTAACCAAGTCTTCTACATTTACGGCGTATCCGGTTGCTCATTACATATAGAACCCCTTGAAAAATGCAAAAGCCAAAATACAGTTGAAGTATCTAAGTGGAAGGTAATAAGTTTATAATTAACTCTTGTAGCCTTTGAAATTATGCAAACGACCCACCCAGAAATTGAAGTCTTACTGAAAGGTTGTAAGTTTATATGAAATGCAAAAGACAAAGAACTTGAAGTTTTAATGAAAGGTTATAAGTTTATAATCAAGTCTTAATGAAATATGATAATCTATTGGGTGATCCAAATTCAAAAATAATTGGCTCTGGAACTAATAACAATTATATTACTACCATTCAGAAAACTCTCTTCTTGAATAAGAGAAAGATTTATCAAAAGAAAAGAAAAAAGAAAATTATACAGTCTATAAATAGCTCATAATTCCATAACAAATTCTGTACAACCTAATCAATAATAGCAACAACAAGGAGAGAGTACTGATTTATATTGTTTTAGAAAGCTTAAGCGATGAGTTCACTGTGTGAAGAAGGCAGATCAATGTAAACAATTTTCATACATTAATGTAATTAAATGGTCTCAATATACTTACAAATGATTTTTTTTTTGGCCCTAATTTTCTTCCTTTTACAGGTAAAAGCTCGTGGTCGGAGCTCATCGGAAAGACGGGAAAGAATGCCAAGGACATAATTGAGAGGGAGAATCCAAATGTTCATGTCCAATTTGTGATAAAAGGGACAGACGTCGATTAACAATTCAATTGCGCTAGGGTTTGGGTGTGGATCAACACAGATGCCATCGTAATCTACACTCCCCAATTTGGTTAGGGTTAATATACCTTATAATTAATTGACAATTTTAGTTAATAATTGGCTATTAGTGGACCACCATGTCCTCGTATAGTCTTTACTACTAAACTAGTTTTGTGTTATTTAATTAAAAAAAAAAAAGAAAAAGAAAAAGAAAACTTGTGGAGTCTGTATGAAATAGGAAGGCTTGATCTCCATTTCATTCTATGAAAAATTATTGAATAGAAGTGTTATTAATTATTTCTGATGTTTGAATTGTATAAGAAATAAAAGTGCTTTTAGTTTATATAGTTTTAATTGTGCATACACGTGTGTTTTAAGTTTATTTTAAGGTATTTGTAGGTCATTAATCAAGAGTATAATAGGTTTTTTTTAATCGATGTTTTCACAAATTATATATATATTTTAAAAAAATTAATTTAAAATTTATAAGTTGGTATTACTAACTTACTTAAAAATCTTAATCTCAATGAATTCAGATTAAAATGGATTAAAGATGACTATTCATGTCGTTAAATCAATGACTCATGTATAAATCAAGTGTCAATTTTTATTTAAAAAAAAATCAATATTGTAATCAATAAAGGAAAATTGCTACAAATTCATAAATTCAAGGTGCAAATTGTTAAAATTAAAAGTTCAGGGTACAATTATAACTGTATAATAAGTTTAGGGTGCATAAATACTAAAAAGCTACTGAGTAAATATTGATTGTACCGTTCATGGTTCTCCTGACCTTGCAAGATGCGGTAGAGTATACAGAACTTACAAAGGCTTTTGTTGAGGGGTGTTTTGGTAAACCTTGCGAAATTATTTTTTTTCTTTCCATGCTGAATTTTTAGGGGTCATTACAGCTTCTTTATTTGCATGTAGTTAATAGGCTTTTAGAGTAGGGACCTTAATTGTTCTGAAGACCAGATGGTTCATACATTCTTTTTCTCTCTTTCATTTTTTTCCTATTGAGTTTTATTGGAATACAAGGCATTTTCGATTCGGGGAGTAGAATATCTGGATCATTGTCTTAGCTTTCTTTATGCTTGTTTTTCTCTTTGGCTTTTGGACTTGTTCCGTTCGGATAATACTCTTGTTATTACTCTTTTGTTTTATTTTTTCAATAAACTTGAGCTGGAGATTTAGCACGAGTTAGAGAGGGAAGGGATGCCAATCTAGTTTGGGATGTTCTCTCTCTAATGATAGTTATTTTCTCTTATCATTTGCTTAAAAAGAAAGTTTGGTACGAAATAAGTGATCAAATAATATTGTCGGGACAAATTATTTCCCCATACTAAATATTCTCCTTACTTGTATATATTATATACACCGGCCCGTAGAGAGATTTTTCTTATGCCTTATAAAGGTTTATCCGATCCTGAGTACTTAAATATGTAATATTCTTAAGGAACCTGTCAACAATAGACATGTTTTAACAGTTTCTACACACACACACGTATGTGTGTGTGTGTGTGTGTATATATTCAAGTAGAATTCATGTTGTAAACTATAACTCCACGAATTAGTGTATTTTATCCTTCGTCAAAGATTTACACCTCTTTCATTTTTCTAACTTTTCATGGACCGCAGCTATAGCAGCCATGGACATTACGAGTACTAAATTGTCACACGTACCTAAGAAAAGTAAGACCAAATTTACACGGCTAGAGCCCATAAAAAAGCTTTGATTTTGCGACTTTACGTTCTCGTTTTCTTAGGTTTTGACATTTCAGGATAAAACTCAATTTTAAATCATGTATATGCTTTTCCTCAAAGTTGAACATTACATAATGCAAAGTCGTCATTTTAAAATGAGGCTCATTTTACAATCATTCTTCCTAATTTTTTTTTATCCATTTTGGACTTGTTTTGTTAAGTAACATTTCGGATTTAAAATTTTCACTCTACTATTTGAAGTTTTAAAATGCCATTTTACCATCATTTTATTTCTGATTTAAGATAATTCTTTTTTTTTTTTTCATGCGGTCAAAACGAATAGAAGAAAGCCGCAACAGTAATATTTACAATATATCATGGACACAAGGTTTAATTATTTTCAACATATATTTAAACATCATTTTTAATTTTATTTTCTTTTCAAAATTACAATTTAATTGCACACTCAAACATCATTTTGGAACTTGATATATGTGTAATAAAATTTGAAATTTCAGCCTAATTTTAGGCCACCTACCTATATCATGTCCAAATCAGTGTCTTTATCTGTTAGTACACATTCCGTCCACATATGTAATTTTGAATAGATAAAATTGAATCTTATACATGATAACTTATACTAACTAATTTCTTCTTCATTTTGCAGTTGGAAAAAAAAATTGATCTCTTTTGCTGGTAAATTAATCACAATACATACAATTCGAAATAGGAAAAAAAAAAAAAAAAAAAAAAAAACTTGTGTGATTAATGGATTTTTTTTCTCTCATATTTTTGGAAAGGCTGATAGATATGTGAGCGTAAAACAACTATATAATAGAAGATGTTTCTAAAAATTTTAGGCTTGTTTTTAATTTACCCCTAAAGTTTTAAAAACTCGCACTTTACTTTCTAAACTTTGTATTAGTTTCACTTAACTTCCTCTATTAATTAGATATTTTTGCTAAAAATAGCTAGATGGAAGAAAGGGAATTATATGCGATCATATGATCAAAAGTAAATTTTGTATTAGTTTCACTTACTTCCTCTATTATTTAGATATTTTTGCTAAAAATAGCTAGATGGAAGAAAGGGAATTATATGCGATCATATGATCATTTTTTCGTTCATTTTTAATAAAAATTCTAAGATAAGGAGTTTGTGAGACTAACTCTTTTTTCATCTGTTTTTAATCAAATTCTAATAAAAGGAATTCAAATTTAGAAAGTAAAATGAAAACTTTAAAATTCAGGAGGTAAAATGCTATTGACCTTAATATTCAGGGAGGGACTGTAAGATGATACGATTAGGGAGCTTTTGTTCCAATATTAGTTTTGGTGTCCCTATAGTACGTACTTTCATCATCGATTGATAAGTTGTTTTTAAAGCTTTAAATTTTATTTTAAAAAACCACCCTTAAATTTATTTAACAAAGTTTTACATACCGCCTCAAATATTTGGTACATAATCATTTTTCCCTAAAATTTTTAAAATTTTAAGTTATTCACAAAAAAATAATTTAATTATGTCCAAAACATAGTGTATATTATACCTCTATTTTGTTTATTAAAAAAAAAAACTATAAATTGTGCTCTCTTTTAACAATTAAAATGTTAGATTTTTAAAATTATTTTTACTTTATCTTTTTTTTTTTTTTTTTAGTTCTCTAGTTAAAATTTTCAAAAATTTTGGTTGTTTTTGTCGTTTAAATGTTGCTCTTTTTTACGTTTGTAAGGTATTTTCTTTTAATTTTAAGTAATATTTAGCTTATAAATAAAAATGTTTACGTACACGCATGAAAAGTGTACGTAGGTGGATAAGCTTATTTGAAACTCCTGCGTACAGTCAATTTGTATGGGGGCAGCTAGAAAGTCAATAATGTCCAAATACAAGTAGAAAAAAAAAAAAAAAAAAGAAGGAAAAAAATTCCAAATATTGGTCTATAAATAGTGCATCACCTCACAACATGTAATTCACAACAAAACCAATATTATAATCATCAGTAGAAACAATAATTTTGGAGAGATATACAGTACTGCTTTATTGTTTAATTAGCAACGATGAGTTCAGAATGCGAAGGTATGCAATTAATTGCATATGGTTTATATTATAAGATAATTTAATTCTATGCAAACTTTTATATTATTTAGTTAAAATTAAGTTAATTTCCTTTTTTTTTCCCCCCTTTTTCTTTGTTTAATTTACAGGTAAAAGCTCATGGCCGGAGCTCGTCGGAGTGCAGGGAGAGGTTGCCAAGGAGATAATTGAGAGGGAAAATCCTAATGTGACTGCACAGATTGTGGAAGAAGGGACACGGGTCGATCAACAATACATTTGCACTAGGGTTTGGGTGTGGGTTAATACTGCAGGCGTTGTTATCGAGGTTCCTCGAATTGGTTAGAATTAAATTAATTAGTACTAATTAAATACCGATTGTAGTTAACAATTGGCTATATATTTGTATTAATGACTCGAGTACTACTAAATCAGTTGTGCTAATTTATCTGTATGAAATAAGGAGGACCTTGTTCTCCCTCATCCTATGAGGTGAAAAACCATAGTAAAAGTGTGTGTGATTATAATTTCTATCTTTTGGATCAATATATATTGTTTAAGAACCAAATCAAAATAGTTTAATTTCCATCAATTTACAATATCACGGCCGAAATTCTAGTTTATCTCAAGCTAAGCTTGCGTTTTGTGGCGCTAATTCACACACATACATTTGTTGATCACAAAAGATATAATATGAATTTAAGGCTCTTTTTTGTTCCATTACTTGGTCAGCTAAGTATGTATGTTTGTCCTTTGTTTTTTCTTTGAATTTAAGAATAGGAAATTTAAACTTTGTATCAGTCCGATGTATAATTCTCGTCAAGTTTAGGCATGTCATAATGATTTTAGCATAAATTAAAATATATGTTTGTAAACATTTGGCACATGTTTATCATCATTTCTTGGACTAATTGAAACTAAAGAGAAAGCTAATAAACCTATCACAATTACTTGTGAGGGTAGAATAACTAACTAAATCAACCGTTTCTTTTTCTTTTAAATACTGGGAGAAAATTCGTTTATTTTCTTATATTATATACAGCTAGTTTTTCCAGTATCTGTATTTTTTCCTTGCCAATTTTAATATAATTTCCTAGCCTTTTCATAAGCGCAAACGCCATGAACAATGATTCCCGAGCAAGGATATATATTCAAGGAAAATAGTTGATTTTCATGGAATTACAAAATATAATTAGTATGTAGTTTTGGTCAATTCTTGTGCAAAATTGACACAACTTGATAGTTTGAGAGGGGGTAAAATAAAAAATAAAAAAAGAACCAATTTTTTCAGGAAAAGAAGTTTTAAATTGAATTTAGAAAAGAGTTGAAGTAGAAATGAATTTAAATTGAGAAAATACTCAAGTTTTTCAAAGGCAGCTCCTTTGCAATATTGTATTTTTTTATGCTTATAGTTTTCTTAGCTTATACGTCAAATATTTTTCTTTTTTCTTTTTTAGATCTTTTATTGATTAGGCTTGTAAGAACTTTTTTTTTAATAATAAATTTTGTGCTTGTAAAAATGATACTTACTTTTGGTTCTTAGTCTTTAACTTATCAAGACAAACTTTATTCGCATTTAATTTATATTAATAACTTTTAATAAAAAAGATAGCTAGATATCATTTGTTGTTTCTAATGACTACTAATAATAATAACAATAATACTTTTTAAAAAATCTAAAAGTAATATTAAGTTAAAAACACAGGACTTGCCTATTGGAAGAAAATTTTTTAATTTAATTTTTGTAATGACTCTTAAACACAATAAGCTAGCTGTGACATTTGGCAAAGCATATGTATTCTTCTAATTTTATTACTTATTAGTCGGCAAATTTTTTATTTTTTTTTTCACAATCCAGCCAGTTATATAGAGATACACACATATATATACAATTATGTTCAGTTTATTTTATCATTTCCTTGAAACGAAGACGTCAAACTTAACCTTGGTTTCGACGATATATGAATCATCGATAACAATAATTCTAACTATAAAGTGAATCAGGTCATGTTTTTAATTTCTAATAATTAACGTTTGATATAATTCAGTGTTTTAATTGATAAAATATATATTACATAATATACGAGACTGATCTTCTTATTTTTCTACTTTTTCTTTTTGGATTTATTTGAACTACGTACGTCTTAAAACTTTATACATATATATATATATATATATATATAATACTACCAAATCTCTATCTCTTGGTAATAAACGTTTAATTATAGAATATTAGAGCAAGTAAAGGGTCAACAAATATTAATCAATTATCTATACCACACAAACTATTGAAACGATTATATATAAATCCACTTCTTGTCTTCTCTTAGCATTTAAAAGAGAGAGAGAGAGCGTAAGGGAGAAGGCAAAATATTGATGAATCTAAACATGGCATCAACTGAAGGTACATATATATAAAGAATATATACAAATCATTAAGCTTTTCTCAGCTATATTTATCCCATATATATATTCATCAGCGCTACTCTGTATATCTTGGTGTACTTAATTTCTATCACCATTATTTATTTATTTATTTGAAATAAAAATAGCAGGAAAGAATTCATGGCCGGAGCTGGTGGGAGTAAAGAGTGAGGTTGCTGAGAACAAAATCAAATCTGAGAACCCTTCTGTCAAGTCTGTCAATATTGTGCCAGAAGGATCTTTTGTCACTGCGGACTTTCGAACTGATAGGGTTCGTGTTTGGGTTGATGAACATGGCATTATTACTAAGGTTCCCAAAATTGGTTAAGACTTATTCCACATATATCTATTTAAATATATATATATATATATATATATGTAAGCGCGCGAGCACGCGCAATTTCATTAAGCTGTATGAAAATTTGTGATTTTTGTTATGTATTTGAGCTATGTTCCCTAAAAACTACTCACATAATGTGAGGAAATTAGATATTCTAAATTGTCGTGTAATTGTTCTTGTATGTGTTCTATATGGTTAATGTTCAGTTGCATAAACTTTCATGTTTCCTCTGTATCTATGGGGCATTTGATATGTGCCAACCTTTTTGGAGTTTTGGGTAATTCTAAGCTACCTAAAACGATAATTTTAAATTTCATGTAAGAATTTAAGCGGATCAACATCCCAATTTGATATGACACTTTTCTTGTTGTCAGTTTTGCTTAGCCACGACCTTGTTATGACTAGCACGGTACCCCACCTAATTAGCGACTAGTATCAATTGACCGGATCTAACAAGATCAATCTATGAATCTTTCTTAGCGATTTTTCTTTTTCAAGTTTTTTTTTTAGTACTCCATTAAGAAATTTTCAGTAGCATGATAGACTACCGTTGATACAGTAGTCAGCAGAGTTTTCAGTATCACAGTGGACTATCTTTAGTATCACATAAGGATACTGTTTTTAGCATAGTAAACTACCGTCACTAGTGAACTACTAGCAGTATCCTGAAAGGATATTGTTAGGGGCATTTTTGACATTCTTTACTTTCTAGATTGGCCTTTTAAAGTATCAAGGCCTCATACTCTTGGAACAAACTTTGAGCCAGAATTTTGGGCTTAAGAAATGAGTCTGTCTAACTCATAATGTAGCAATAAGCAGCCCGGGAAGAAATTATAGCAAATAACATTTTTACAAAAATAATTTTATTCGGCCAGGAGCATGGATTCCCCATGACGAATAGGCTAGCTCAATTGTCTATCATGTTCTCGAGAAGGTCCCCCAATTCGTGCATTTAGTTGTCTTGTATGAGACTCGGGATAGTCCTCACTCCACAGCATGGCACCTTTCGCGCATCCATTCCTCCCGCTTATCTAGACGCCGTGCCCTTTTTCATTATCATTTTCCGCCCTTTCTTTCCTCTCGACTATTCACTTATGAAGATCGTCATATAAATGCTCGACTTAGGTTGCCGGTGCTACAAGTAGGAGTACATTATGGCAGGATCAGTCGCTCGAGCAAACCAGCCCTCCTCCAAGAAGAATTGTGCTATAAAGCGAAAGAGTTGCCTTAAGAAAGTAAATAATAAGATTTAAAAATATTTTAAAAAATAAATAAGAAATTTAAAAGGTAAATTGAAAATTTATTTAAGTAAATAATGTATTTATTAAATAAATAACTTATCTTTAAGAAAACAAAACATTTACTTGATAAATTTTTATTTACTGTTATTTACTTACATTTTTTTTAAAAAAATATGTCATTTATTTCAATTATTTACGTATAAATGTTATTTGCTTCTTTCTCGCTTGATTATATTTAGAAAATTTCTGGTAATTACTCCTTTTTCTTTTTCTTTTTTTTTTCTTTTTTTTAAGGAACGTAATTACTCCTTTTTCTAGTTTCAATATTAAAGGCAATTGTTTCAATTCCCACATTCGTTATAAATAAATTATCGAATTATTCATAAATAAATTAATTTTAAGGAAGTGACTCATAATATAATCTCCACACCTCTCGTCCTAAAAATTAAATAAAAATAATAATAATAATTTTTAAATACATAACCTAACACTTAAATCTAATTAATAATGATTGGAGAAGAAAATTAGACTATGACTTCCAATCAAAACGTAATTATAAGTTTTTTATTATCAAATTCATGCACTTTTCAGTTTGTATTTTATTTTCTTCCTTGAAAATTCGATCACGACGGCAAACGTTCAATTATACACTTTCTTGTATTTTACATAATTTTTCTGTTTGCAACTGAATCAGTTAAACAGAGATGGTTTTATTTACGTATTTATTTATTTTAAAGGAAACAAGCTTTTTTTTCCTCCTCTTGGGGAAAAAGGTAACAAAAAATAAAGTATGAAGATTTATCGAGTTTATATCGATATGATAATAAGCAATTATCACAACCTATGGAGGAGAGTGCTAAAGCATTTTACATGGTAACAAATAATTGAAACTTTTTTTTTTTTTTTTTTTTTTGCTTAAAATAAAAAAAGTAAACATGATGACAGTAAAAGTAGAATGTGGCAAGAAAATGTAGAAGAAAAGACAACTGGTTGGTAAAAAAAAAAAGAAGATAAAATTATGATTTGGTTGTAGGGGCTTTCTTGGAATAGTTAATTAAGGATGAAACAAGTACCAATTGGAATCTAAAAATGAGTGGTTTAAGAAAAATTGTGGAAAAAGTAGATAGGGAGGTAAAGCAATATATATATATATATATATAGACCCCTTTAATAGGTGATCATATTCATTGAAGATAAAGAATATGAATAGATTTGCTTAGTAACTATATCAGATTTACCAATTAATTTTGTAAGTGAGTATTAATTAATTTAGTACCAAATCAGGACTTGGGGAAATCAAAGATGCTCTTTTTAAACCAATTGAAAGAAAGAAAATTGTTGATTAGACCTATAAAACTGAGTCGGGTTCTCTCATTAAAACGAACCCCAATTGCCAAATGAACGCCGTTAGGTTGAATAGGGGTGCTCAAAAGGAGATTGTTATCTGTCATCACAATCATTTTTCTCTCTTCTGTAGAATTACATTTCATTATATGGGACTAGTAGGGATTAATACTAAGGAATTAGGGAGATGGAAATTTGCCTAACATTGATTCAGCATCACTTATAACATTTGCATTCAAATGGCCCAATATATTAGAAAATTGTATTCTACAAAGCAAGCGAAAATATATATATATATATATATATATATTTATAATCATAAATTACGCAGTTCCCCTTTCGTGTGGATGTTAACCTTTCTTGTGTGGGAATTTCGGGGACAAAGATTAGATAAACTTGTGGCTTGTTTTGACCAAATATATTTTAGAGGCATGTAAAACTTTGTGCACGTCAATATCTATCTTACATACTTGCATAAATTATATTCTACCACGCCAAACATCAGTCAAAATTATGAACTAAGTATTATATATATATATATATATATATGTATATATGTATGTATGTATGTAGTGTGTTTATCATATTCAAACTTCCTCGGTATATTTTTTCTTGTTGACTTTATATCTCTATCTGTCATAATTGTTGTGAACACCCATTCACACGATAATGTACCACATAACAAAACATAATTCAACTTGATTGCAAACAATATTTAATTCCGTTCATTAACCAAACTCTCTTAATAAAATTACAATTACCGAACTATTTATGAAGTTTAAACAAACAAAAAGAAAATTAATTTAATTCTAAATGTACCTAGAAAAACTTAATTCTAAATTTTGAAAATAATCTTCAGAAATAAATATAATAATCTATGTTCAAAATCAAATACAATTACAGTAGAGTTAAGTGTGAAATTATCATTAGTTATGTCTGCAACCACAAATATAATTAATTCGTAACACTATATATACATACAGAGAGAGAAAAAAAAAGAAAAAAAGAAGGTCACGAAATGCAATAACTAAACCAATTTTGACCCTAAAAATTTAATTCTTTTCTATCATATGAATTAGGCACCACGCAAAACACATGCAAAATTTCAGCTTAGAAATTACACGCTTATTATATGACATATAAAAAATGGAAAAATTTTCAGGGAAAAAAACAAAACAAAACAAATTTGATTTTTTTCTTTGATATTCAAATGCTAATTTGGTAGCTCAAATAATTTGACTAGTTCCGGTCAAAGAAAAGTTTGCCAAGTTGTAATATGCATCAAAATTGTTTCTTTAAAACACCAGAGTCCGATAGGTGAAAAAAATCTGAGAATTATTTGGTCAAATTCTGACATGATTAAAAAGTGTTCTCACCCACATAATTGCACGCAAGAACGTAAGAGAAAATTATGAAAATAAGGTCTTAAATAGACATGTTTTTATGTTTTTTGCCCTCATTTAATACTTATTTGGATTTTTTACCCACCATTTTTATTTAAGTTGAGGTCAAACAAAAAAAACTAAACTATTGTAATTAGGATAATAATCTAAAGATTTTTTTTTCAAAGAGCAATCTTACAAATCACATCAAGTTACTATATTTATTAAAGACCGAAGTTACTTATATACAAAGACAAAGCTAGACCAAGCGCTAAAGCCCCCAAACTTTTTCTTTTATTTATTTATTTATTTATTTTTTTAGCCTTTCTATTTTTTGTCAAATTCACATATAGTCCTCATAAACCTCCTTTAACTTTTTTTTTTTAAATATGTTTTTGTACAAATCTTCTCATCATCCCCTCCCTAAACACTTTTGAATCATCAAACATGTTATCTTTATACTTTTGAATCAAATATATAGCATTGAAACTAATTTTTATACCAAAGCTAATGTTATGGAGATATATATTTCCTAGCTTCGATTGTTTATTAGAGTGTATCTATTATTTGTTTTTCTCTCTCTAATTATTATTGCTCCCTAAGTGTACGTATCTATTTTCCAATAAATAAATAAATAAGGGCGTATACATTGATTCCTTGGGTAGAATGTTAAAATTATAAACCTAAAAATTTTTCGATAGAAATATCATAGTGATCGAATTGAGAAAATAAGTAACTAGAAATTATTGCTATATTACTATGCTATAACCCTCCTTTCCCCACCGCCCCCCCCCCCCCCCCCCCCCCCCCCCCCCCCCCTCTCCTCCTTCTCATATTTGCTTTATTTTCTACAAAATGTATACTTTTTAAATACCGGATAGAGATTCAAAAAGGTAAGTAATAAATCTTCGGTTAAAAAAAAAGGGTAATTAAATATTTAAAAAGAGCTAAATTAACTTGTTAGAAGATATCCAGTTTATCTCTTTCAACCACCAAGACAATCGTAGTATTTAATAAATAGATTTTCACTACATTTAGCCCCCTCAATATTATAAATCCTAATTTCGTCACGACATATACTGAATGATAATGAAAAGGTACCTAACTTTAAAATTAAACCATCTAGTTAATGTGAGATTTTAAGATCTTAAGTCGTATGAGGGAAATTACAATCATGCTCGTACTAAAATTATAAATTTATTTCTATTAAATAAAAAAACTGTTTAATTAATATTTTGCAAATTATATATTTCTCTATTGAAAAATTATCTAGCTTTGCCATGAAGGTACGAGAGCTTCAAGGTCGTGCATGCACTGATAGATCCAATGTATAGACAGCCCCAAAAAATAAAAATAAAAAATAAAAAAGGTTCAATTTAACTTAATCCATGAACTGGACATTAGTTTTGATATGAAATTTACAAACTTTCTCATGCACAAGAATAAGATATATCACTAAAGAATACATTAGGTTAATGTACAAAAATGGATGTGCAACCGAAGAGAAAAAAGAACAAAAAACAAAATAATCAAAGTTGTCGATCAACTATAGTAATATAGACCTATACAATTAGGTCCAAGACTCAGAGATCAAATTAAATCTTTGAAGTTGATATGATGATGACCAAAGAATTCTATATCATCATTTCTGATTTGTAGCAACGCCAACCTGAAGCATGAGGCGCGGATAAGTGTTCCGATCGTGAAACAAAGAATGGCCAGCATAGTTCTTCTCGCCGAGAGGACAATTTGGTCCGCCACCCCCAGGGATGTAGGTGCAACCAGAGGGCCCAGACGGAGGCACAGGACCCCGCGGGAGGGTCTGAAACCCTAACCCTAGGCCTTTATTCTTCTCGCTTTTTTTATGCCCTTCCTCATGATCATAAAGTACCCTACTAGCATTGTTTTGCTTCGAAAACACAAGAACAAGAACAAGAAGAATTGCCAAAGCTATGTTCAGCCCCATGATTATGAGTTAGTGATAAAGAATTAAAAGTAGTTAAGCTGAACAAAAATGAATGACTCCATGAGAGTAGTTGTAGTATATTTATAGTGGTGGGGCAAATATATATTTTATTCTTATGGGGTCATTTTTCAGCTGTGTATATATATATATATATATATATATCTTATGTTGGAAGATTTTGACTGTTGACTGCTGGGTTTTGGTTTTTATTTTTTATTTTTCTTCCCTTTTTAATCTCCTAATACAATAAAAAATTCAACAAGCTTGAAGATGTCAATAAGCAACTAAGAGGGAAATTTTGAACTGGTATAATATCCCAAGGTTTTCCACTCTAAAACCTTATAATCAGGATAAGTTTTGTACTTGTGTTGACAATTATAAGTTGGTGGGATTTAGTTAATTCTTATTTATTTAGGTGGTCCTTTCAACTTTATCTAAACTTGTCTTACTAGTACATATAATATTATCATGGTTTGGGGGAGATAAATATAGTGTGGGGAAAATTCTTGCCACTGCAGCCACTATTACATTGTGCATTTATACCTAAGATATATAGATATATATATATATATATTCGATGCGTATACGCTACAAATAAGATTCAAAAAGAGGGAAAATATATTTAGTCATGGCCAAAGTCATCCCAACATACCTCCAAGAAAATTCCGACCAGAATTTAATATTGAGAGGAAAAAGTATTAGTCAACTTATAATACTTTTCTAGGCAAAAATATCATATATGGAGAGAGACACGTAGACATTTGTTCAAAGGAATTGACACTAACTAAATTCGCATTTCGCCCCAGGGATGGGAAAATCAATTTTGTACCATTTCATGGTGTATAAATTAGTGTGCAAAAAGACAATATAAATTCACTTTCAGCCCCCAATATATTGTTGAAATTAGAAAAGAAAAATAATGAGAGCATGAAATCCAATCTTCAACAGACTTGAAGAGGCCGGCGTTGTAGTTTTTAAGTGCTTGGTTTTTAATTTGAGCGAATGACTTGACTCCAAATTGTCCCTTGTGTATATAAAAATTTAAAAGAAATTTGGCAAAATTGAACTACTTTTAATTAGCAATCTGTTTAGAGTGGACTTCATTTTGCTCTTATAAAGTTTGTATGTACTTTTTTTTTTTTTCTTTTTTCTTTTTTTAACTTCAAACAAAGCAGTACAAATACATGTTTTTTTTACAAGGAAGATTGATCGCAAGGCCTTCAAGAGGAGGGATTTCTAGAACGGTAATTCTTCTTGCTTTAATGTAACAAGTGAACAAAAGACGGTGCTTTCCATTTTTGCCCTTGTGGTGTTAGAAGGATAAAAATATTCATGAAGAACAAGATGTGAGAAACAACATGATGCCAGAGCACTGATATATATATATATATATATATCTATATGATTTAATTTGATATGGATATAGGAACAAATCTTTCACTTTCTAACGTACTCGTTCAGAATCTCCAAGCCGCGTATTACATCTGAATAATGACACGCATGTGTATGTGTGTGTGTGTTTGTATTTGTATGTGTATATAAATATATGAATAAAGCAAACTTAGGAATTCGTCAGAGTAGAATTTGAAATTGGCATCACTATAGGACGAGTAAAATGAGCTAAAAACCTGTGTCGTTTTCACTTTCTTGAATAATGAAGAGTTTATTGCGTGGCAATGAGTAAGAAAAGTAACAAAGATTAAACAGAAATATTAATAAATAAGAGTATCATATACGCTCAACACGCCTTGCACCAAAAAAAAAAAAAAAATTAGTGGGGTATGCACTTATACTTGGTCACCCAAATCACTTGCAGATATCCTGCTGAAAAGGTAACTTCTTCTTGAGTACTAATAAGGCCCTACCAATTACCATATTTTTCCCAAAGAAAATAAATAAACTTTGTGCCAAGTCATTCTCGAGGACAGGTCAGGTATTTTTACACTTTGTCCTTGCGATTTTTATTTTTTATTTTTTTGAAGGAAATTTCCTTAAAAACTGTCCTAAAAAATATCACATCACACCAATTAAAATATTTTAACTTCTAAAATATTTTAACTTCCAAAATATTTTTATTGATATGATACGATATTTTAATTAACATAATATTTTATCACTTAGGAATATAAAATAGAACAAAAAGTAAAAGTACACAAGAACTGGATATGAATTAGTAGCGCAACACAGTAAATAAAACTCGCCAATCTTAAGTTGATTCGGCAGGGAAACAATAAAAAACTACGAAGGTGGGTTGTTCAATCATACTCAAAACACTTTCTTTTTTTAGATTAAACAATTTTCCAAAAAAATTTATTAACAAAATAACTTTAAAACAATTAGGGACAACCAATTAGGGACAACCAATTTTTGAGACGGTCGTTCCCATATTAAAACGAAATAAAACGAAAAAAGTTATTTTACTAATTTCAATTTTTAACGTTATCATTTTGACAAATATTCAGGAGAGGTGCATGACAAAGTGACAAGGTAGAGACCTGCACTTTAGCAAGCACCAAATGAGGAAAGGAAAGGAGATGATACAGAGCAACAAAAAATTGTGGCTAAATCTGGCCTTTAAAATTTTAAATCATGGCCGTTTCAACCATTAGCCCGAAAACCCAATTGGATAACACAGCCTCATTTTTTTTTTTAAAGCAACTTATATGAAAAGGCTGGAAACAAAAGAAACACTTTACAAAATGTTTTCTTGTGAAAAAGAAGCTTACAACCTCACCCCAAATCTATTGAGAGAACCAACAATTTCCTCTAATACATTATTACAACGGACAACAACCCGTTAACTCAAAGGCAAACCCTGTCATTCTTTTTTCCTTTAATGCCCATTTGAAGGCCGGAACATTCCGTAGTTGACGCCACATGCCAAATTTGAATATTCTGGGTTATAGTATGGGTAACCGTCGCATTCGCCGTTCCTCATTACAACTAAAGACATATCAGAACCTGGCATCTGCCACTGGTTTGGAATCAACCCATCAATCTGCCCGTTTACGTAAGGTAAAGGATTCGTCTGTGGAATGAATTCCCTTACCGGTTCATAGTGACCTGCTGAAGGGCTATAGCTCCTATGGAATCCTTCGTCATGATAACTCCGCGTCCGCTCAAACCTACAACTAGTAGATGAGCCCACATTACCAGCTACGCTCAAATCACCAGGAAATGAGTACTGCCGATTTAACAGGCTTGGCCCATTGCTCAGGGGCTCAAAAACTTGGCTGACCATGGATGCCTTTCCAACACCATGCTCATCGTCAAGCAGGTCGTTGATAATATCAAGATGTGGGAATTCATCTGCTGAAGACAAACCTTGCGTCTGGTGTCCAGATGAGCAGGCAGGAAAGTCGGACGACAAATGATGATCTCTAGATGCACTGGCTACATGCTTGTATAAGTCAAGCTTTTGAATGTCGTTAAGCAGCAATGAAGGATCGTAGTTCATGCTTTTGTTAGTTTCCCTTTGAGAACTCTCCATCCAATGCGTTCCGCTGCGTAATCCATCCCTTGTTATCATGCCAAAAGGAAAGCCTGACTTGATGGGACCAGGGTCCACCCTTTCAGAGCTCTGTGGTATGAACATTGGGGCAGATACCAAAGGCGGTGGCTGTGAGTATGATTGAGTTTGGTTCCCTGATGAACTAGAAGGGCTAGAGTTGGTGAAACCAGCGGAACTCGAAGAAATGTGGTTACCCATCATGGCATTTCTATACGACTGAGGAATATAACTATGAGTTGCTGGAGAGGGGTCGGGACCCAACCGACCAGCTGCACTCACTGAACGGGCAAGTAAAGGGGATGTTTGAACCATGGAAACAACAGGCGCAGCTGGCCTTGGCCCGGGTGTTAAAGGAGCACTGGAAGGCCTCGACATCACAGGCACCTGTTGTGCCATGGCTTTTTCAGCCACTTTTAGAGTTGCAGCTTTCTGAGGCTCGGGTTTGGACATGACAGTGGTCTGGGGTGAAGTAACCAAAGGTGTTGATCTATCGACCTGTTGAGGGCTATTTAAGGATGCTTTCCTAACTTGAACAGAATCCACACTGGCACTACTCTGGAACTCGGGCTTTGGTTGAACAGTTGTTGGCACAAATTTCGGAGGGCTACCAGGCGAGGATGCTGGAGTTGGTGTCTTCTCTTTAGAGGATTTTTCCATCTCAATCTGATCTTTGACACTCAACTTTTTCTGCAGTGAAAGTACTTCTTCATCCTATAACACATACAAAACAACCCTCCCGTCAATTTCTACAAAGAAAAAGATTAATCACATAAACAGCAATTTTCTGACAAAAAGCAGATCCAAGATTCAAAAAGTATACATAAATAGGGCCTGAGCAAAGAATAGAAATAAAAATTTACCAAATAATTGTAGATCACAAAATTAGAAGTTCATAACCACATATCGTCTAAAACCTATAGATGGACATCACACGAACATATTTATATTATACATGTCACCTATATCTAAGGATGGACACCACACAGACAAACACAGATAGTATTTACGAGTATGTATGTATGCACACATCACATATATCAAGTGCAAACGCAAAAGTTGACAGAAGTTGCACGCCAATGACGCCAGTGGAGTTCAATAAGGTCTAGATCAGATCAACAAAGAGACAAGTCATCCTATAATATACTTTCAAGTCATACATGCCCTTTTGCAAACTACGAATGCTGCAGAATTTACAGACAAGAAAACTCCGAGAGAGCGACAGTGTATTGCGATATTGGGGCACCTATTAAAAAAAAGGAAGAACAAGAACAAGAAAAAGAAAAAGATCCACCTTCTTAACCACATGCTGCTCAAGCCATTTAATGCGATCCTGCAAGGAGCTAACAACAGCCTCAGACTCGGATTCACCAGTCTTGCCACTAGGCCCACTACCAGAAACATCATTTGCGTCTGCTGCATCAGTTGCAGGCCCAGAAGACTGATTATCTGTATCATTTGCCCAACTACTCCCATCGGATGATACCTTTCCTCGTTGGTTCTTACCCCTGCAAGTTTGAAGTGCCAAATCAAAACCATGCCATGTGCGTTTTTCAGCAAGTAGCCCAAAAAAATATGCAGGCTAAACATGTTACCTGCTAGGCGATTTTTGATTCTTAGTATTAGGATAAGAGTTTCCCTTGTGAGGCACATTCATTACAACTGATGGAACTGAATCCGTGGAACATGTTGAGGAACTATCATCCATAAAAGACAGGCTCTTTTTATCTGAAATTCCATTTTGTCCAGATGATAAACCACTGCTACTGGCTTCTACAGAGGGTTGAACTTCTGATGTGTCAGTATCCCAATTGAGCGGACTAGCATCTCTGTCTTCTGAATCAAGCTGGGCTTCTGCAATACCGTCTACTGAATCAGAAATATCGGATACATCTTCTGGTGTATCAGACTTCTCAAGCACGGGTTGCACCTCCTCCCTTGAGGAGTCTTTTCTTTCATCAATAAGGTGTTCTTGTTGGTGTTTGTCCTGTACTGCAATGCCTGGCCTTTCCTCCCTCCCTTTTTCCTTCCCTTTCTTGTTGCGTTTCTGTTTACCCTGTATAACATCAGCACGAAAAATCACTAAAAGATCAAACGAAAAAAAAAATAAAAGAAAGAAAAAATGAACTTAAACCAATTTGGCAACATACAAAACCAATCTGTACAATACTGAGAAAGTTCTAACTGAAAGGCTAACCATGTTTTCCAAAGATAAATTTACATAGGGTAAATTGCTAAGTTTGTACCTGAACTTTTAACTTTGTGCAACTTTGGTCCCTAAACTTTTTTTCATAACTGGAATGCCCCTACACTTTTAAAATGTTGCTACAATAGTCCTTTACGGTAATTTTTGGACGGAAATCCGTTAATTAACATTGCTTTTTGACCAAATTACTAACAGATTCCATTTAAAAATTAACAAAAGTGACCATCATAACAACATTTTAATATTGCATTAAAGTGCATATTTAAACGAAATCTGAACAAAGAATCAGAGTTTCCATTTCTTCTGGCCCTTTTCTTTTGGACTACCTTGAGATGTCAAAATTCATAATAGGAAAAAAAAAAAACCTGTTTTTTCTTTGATTTCTTCTCTTTTTCACTACGCTTTGCCTTCTGCTCACTTTCAGCCAACCATGCAGCCTCTTCTTCCCGGATGAGCTCCTCTTGCCTCTTCAGTGCAACAGCTTCCTGGTAGGCAACTTCAATTTTGTTGCTGCATGAATTAAGAAAATTATTATTGCGTCTAATAGCAAATTAAGCATCGGTAAGCATTACTAGGATTCTATAACTAATAACTTAATAAACACGTATCGGCCATAATCTTTCACCATCGCACATTCCATTAATGAGGTGGACACAAAAAGTAGTAATAAGTACCAAACCAACGACGAAATTTATTTCAAGCCAAATGTTAGCAACATACAACTATTACTGACAAAAATATGTTAGCAAAAGGCCCATACAGGAAGAAACCATTTGCCATGATAAATAAACTAAACTTGCTTCCGTAAATGGCACTCCAATTACCTAGGCGATAGCAAACACCAGACCACCATAAGGTTCACTACCACAATATAGAGATCAAAGAACAAAAGTTATGTTAATCTGGAGGTGACTCCTAACATGATAAGAAAACTAAGAGAGAACGAGGGTGAAAGAATGCTAAAAAATACAAGTGAAAGTAAAGGACAATCCGCAAAGGGCGAAGGAAAACATTAGTTAGGGTCATGAAGTAATTAGAAAAAAATCACTTCATAGAATAACATAGTACCTGAATATATGGGCAAGGACAAATATCTCCACAGTCCTACGACCCAATTCTGTAAGCCGCCTTTCATCTCGTTCAATAGAATCTTTGTTGAAGTCCTCCCCAGAGTTCCCATCCTGTTATGGAATTAAAATCATAACAGACATTATACTCTAAGACTCTCCCTGACCCCTACTTGAGGCGTACAAAAACACACAACAAAGGCAAATCCAAAGGCATTATATACTCAGCAGCCAGTGACGGTGTGAAAGACAGATAGATGAATTACAAAAATTAATAGGCATTGACTCCAAGGACTGGCAATCAAATCCCGTCTTTACCAGAGCAGGGAGAAGGAGAGGATCTCCTCCCATTGTATAATCCACCAATAAAACTGTATGCTCGATAACTAGTATAATAGCCTATTACTGGAATAAGTTCCTTGTAGATAAAAACATCTGCAAACTAACCTTAGTACGATTCTGAGGACCCTTTTCATCTTTAGGAGGCAATGGTTCCAGGGCAGCCCTTTCAAGTAAAGATAAAACATCCTCCTCCAAAATAAACGTATCTTTCTCAACACGAACAATTGGTGCTGGCATTTCTTCAGCTTCCTGCAACTTCAACCTACCTTTTTTGGCCTTTGTCTGGCCTTCAAGAGCCTTTAGTCCACTATACAATGAGTCCATTACCAAAGTAGACGTGACTTCTTTCTCAATAAAAAAATGCTTAACAACAACTTTGAGAATTGCATCAGTCTTCTCCCGAGACATACGGCGCTTGGCACTTTGGTCAATTCCCAACCAGAAAGCACGAAAACTGCAACACCAGAGCAAAAGGACTGTATTTTTAAATCACGATCTCTAAAGTAATAAATGTTAACCAAATCATTAAAAAATTAGCCTTTCAAACATCTCATCTCCCACATTTGATATAAGAGGTGATTAAGGCAAAAAATCAATGATCAGATAGACAAATAAAAGCTTGAAACAGAAAAAACACAATACCTTGACCACCTTGCTTTATCCTCGATCAATTTTCCAAGTTTGCCTCTTCTCTCCTCCACAAAACGACGGCAAATTTGCTCTACATTCGTCAAGTATACTCTAACAAGTTCTCTCCTATATTGGCAATCAAGGCAACGGAATGGCCGATCTGCTTTCTCCCTACAAAAACAGATGTGAAGAATAGACATACTCAGCTCATACATACCAATGAGAACATAAATCTTCTTGAAACACTTTAAATCCAAACATAAAAGGCATCTTGCAAAGTTGCTATTACTCTAAGTTTTGACTCCAGATTTTACACATTCAAAACAAAGCTAACCAGATATAAATTGTAATTAGTTAATTACTCTATACATGCAACACATCGGCCAAAACAACATGGATACAAAAAATTATGACCATAAAACACCTGATGACTTGAACTTGAGCCTTTATTATAAGAGTGTCGGAATCAATAAACCCTTCCAACACTTTTGACAGCTCCATAAATTTTTTCCATCCCCAGTCATGTTCTTTCTTCCAGAATCGATGTAACGTATCTGCAAAATTTGCACTTGGTCAATCCTCCTCGCTTAATATGTTGAAAACACCACCAAAAGAACTTAACAGTTGACCAACGAACCAGAATATTTTGATTTCTTGGGATCTTTATTCACCACAGCTATAGTAAACTGGGCAAAATGACTCCAACCTGATTCACAAAAACTTTAACAAATTACATAACTGCATCAGCATGAAAACATCATTATCATTAAACCAAACAAAGTTTTCAATGATCAAACCTGGAAGAAGTTTGTCGTGATTAGCAACACAAAGAAACAAAGAGAGATGATTGCAAACGTCGCACCCTTGGGGATAGATCAAGATGTACCTACAAGGCGATACAAAGCACCTAGGTCAAAAGACTTGCTAATACACGAAATTTTCCATGCCATATGAATTTTTGTGAGCCACAGGCATTTGAAGCTCTATTCATATAAGAAACAACAAAAACAAACGAGCGAGGCAATATTGCATGCCATGATGACTCATAAAAAGAGTCAGATTCATAGACTCATACCATTTGTAGCCTCCAACCTCAAATGCATTACTACGAAGTTCCCTTTTGTTAATCTGAGAAAACTTCTCTATCTTCCACGTGTATTTTCCATACAACTCAGACGGCTTAAGCCCTATAAACAAGAAAACTAGTATGTGAACAACTATTCACCTAATAGCTCAATTAAATGGAGAAGTAGACAAGGGAATCATTAATAATAATGCATAAATTTAAGCACATTACAGAGGGTGGGTGCCTAGTTATTCCAAAATGAAACGATGAGAACACACATGCGCAGGTAATATATTCGAAAAAGAAATGATTGTCCGGGATGCAACAAACAGAGATATGGTAAAGAAAGATCTTTGAACATAACTAAAAAAATTCTTGAAATTAGTAAATAAAATAATCAAAGAATTAAAAAGCATTTGAAAAATCGTCTTTCATTGGAAAGCATTAAAATATTAGCAGAGGTTATTTTAAAGTCTCCCAGAACTAAATTTAAATGGCTGGTTGTACAAAGCAACCATGGAAGTTTTTAAGTCTTTTGCACATAAATAGCTTGCCATTGACAGAATAAATCTTCATCACAGATCCGTCATTCAACGCTAGTAAAATACAAAACCATAAGCTTTTTGGGAGAATTGCTTAACAAACAACAACCAATCGTCTCTTCTTCTCTCAACACCACAAATATGACGTGGATGAAGAATACATGAAACAGAAAAAATAACCCAAAAGATGTAGCCATTAATTATCACAGTTCAGTATCCAAAACCATTCCCTACTTCATTCCAGGATTGCAGTTCTACCGGCCATTATAGGTCGTAGAAAATTCGGTTTCCCCAAACCAGAGACTTGATAATGGTTCCCAAAAACAGAGAAATGCTACAATGCAATTTTATGGAGGAAAAAAAACCATACCACCATCATCATCGTCATCAGTATCCCAATACGGCGGCGAAGTAGATGGAGTCCCATTCTCCACCTGCTCCGAAGACCGCCATTCCGCCAACTCCCCCGATTGGTAACGCTGCCCACCTGAACTCCCCTCAGACGACCTTCCCACTCCAGATTCCTCACCAGCAGTCCCGGCCATTTCACACTCCAAAAACCTCCTTCAGCTTATTCCGTCCCCGGAATAAGAAGAAATCCACCTACAAAAACGAATTAACGCCAAGCTATTAACCTCAGTTTTCAGGTAAGATGCAAAGTTAGGCAATCTGAGAACAACATAATCTGAAAACCCTTCTATTTGAAGTGTTTACAAAGATAGTAAAGAACAATATTCAACATTTGTTAATCCAATTTCTCACCAACTTGAACCTGACTGAATAACAAAACCATCCACTCAACTGATTTTACTAGAGTTTTGAAATGCTGATTTTACTTGAGTTTAGTGATTAATTTTTCATCGAAACTCAAAATCAAAAATAAAATAAAATAAAATAAAAAACCTTCCTTTTCCTTGCCCCCAATTATCTCTTACCGAAAAAAATACTAGACATTTTAAAATTGTCTGAACATTAAAACCCACCTCCAAAATAGCGAACAGAAAATAAACCCCAAATCAATTCAAACAAAAAACAAAAACCAACCAGATTAAACCCAAAACAAATTAAACAAAACCCTAGGAAACGAGAATCCGGGAGAATCCAATTGGTCAATACAAAGGTGCAACAAAAAAAACCGTAATAATTGAACAAAAAAAACTAAGATCGGAGACAAACAAATCCCAAAAACCTGGATTAAATAAAAAATAAAAAAAATAAAAAAAACCTATGAAATGAAAAGACAGCAATCTACAAGAGAGAGAAATTGTAAGAAAGAGGGTAGAGAGAGAAAGTGTGCAACGAATAGATCGAATGGACATACGGACCTGGAAAAGAAGAGGCAGAGATTTTCAATGGCCAACGGAAGCCCTGTGATTCTAGAGAGAGAAAGTAAAGACAGAGAGAGAGAGAGAATAAATATAAAGAGATAGGTCGAAGGAGCAGCAGAGAGAGAGAAGAAGAGAAGGAATAGGGAGAAAAGAGAACAAAGGCGGAACCCAAAAAAGAAAAATATTTTATTTTTTTATTTTTATTTGTGCTGTAATTAAAGATTAAATTCGCTGTAATAATGCTTCAAAAAAATTTGCTGTAATAAAATTTATAACTATTTTACTTCAATTTTCTTCTTCTTGTCTATTTCTTTTCTTTCTTTTCTTTTTTTTTTTTTTTTTTTACAAAATTTAGTGTGCGTTTTGTTGGTTGGATTTGAAATTTTTAAATTAGAGTTGTTATTTTTTAAAAACTAATTATAATTTTGTTTGACTTTTCAAAAAAAAATAAAAACTGATATGAAAAAATACAGTTTAGTTGGAGTTAAACTTAAATACCAAACAAACTCTTAATAACAGTGATTATGCGACGAAAACCAAAAAAATGAGTGAAAGTTTTGATTGTCCTTGTTTACCTTAGCTTCACTTCTGATCTTATTATTTAGTATTAGAAAAGAAAAAAAAAAAAGAGTACATAAATTGACATTGATGAATGAAAAACAAAAATTAAATCATGGTTGTTACAAAGAAAAAAAATGAGAGGAATTAATTAAAAAATTTTGTGTGTGTATTTAAAGAATAATTGGGACCAAAAGAAAAGGAATAAAATAAAGGGAGGGAGAGTTGGCGTTTTGTATGAGGTCGGTGACAAATATGTTGGGGGTGGAGGTTAAGAAGAAGCTTGACTCGTATGGGGTGCCAAACAGGGCTCAGATTGGCCATGCACCTATGTGGGGTCCACTTTCTCATTTAGTCTTCCATTTTTTTTATTTTTTATTTTTTAAAGGTTTGTGCTTTGAGGGGTTGTTTAGGGTTTGTTCCGGGTTAAACATAACTTGCATGGAGTTGGGAGTTGGAAGATGAAGAGGGCTGATGTTTTGGATCGAGTTGGGCTGGCTCTTTCGGTTAGATTTGTCGTTTTTGGGCCACATAACTCGTACATGGACTAGATGTTGTCGGACAACCTAACAAATTTCATCATTTATGGACAAAAAGATTTGGAGCACACGCTTGGTAAAATAGTTTATCATAACAGTAATATCATACTCGACTCTATTATAAAATGTATATAAATATAGGAATCTACGATCAATCACAGGATTGAGTTGATTCTTGAGAAGTCATCACCAAGTAGAGCAAGCACATTCGTCGAGTTGAGCAGACATTGTATGTCGCTTGACTTGATAAGCTTTTGTTATCTCATGAAACGGCAACTTCCAACTTTCATTTGTAATCGTCGATCAAGCTGATTTGGTCAACTTGACATGCACAAGGTCATCATTTTTGAATGAAATCCGACCCCACTAGTGTATAATTCAAATCTACCACCCCAAGCTTACAAATAATATATATATATATATATATATTGAAGCGTAGAATTATCAAAAAGTTTTGAAGCATGATAACTAAATCGATTGTGTGAGTCTATTTTTAAAAGCAGTGATTACATTTGCATCATTTAAACTTATAATTTTCTCAAACTATGTATCAAATACCACATTCTTTTTACTTTTTTGGTAAATAATCATATACTACTTTGTTTTGAAACGATTGTGAAGTTCAATAATTTAACTTCTCACCACACGAGAAAGTTCCAATACAGTTTTCCATAATTTTAGTAATAATATAGATATAGCATGATGTAGCGATAATTCCACACCTGACTGTACCATAGGGTGTAGAGTTCGAATCCCCCAATTATAAGTTTTAAAAAAGAAATAGTAATAATCCACTAATGTAATGATCAAATCGATCACATTAAATTAGACATGTCGATTTTGGAGCACAGTGACAGTTTGGTGATTCATTGATTATATTTTAGATGATTATCCCTCGTCTTGAATACCAAGACGAAGAGCCAAAAAAAATATTACAATAACCCAAAAGAAAGAGAGGAAAAAAAAAAATATATACACACACACACACATATATATATCACTTAATCCCTATCGTCTATTTGTCTCCCCCTCCTTTTCTACACAATTATAAGCTAAAGAGCCACTAAAATTAACCAAACTTCTTTGGCTCGGAGAAAAATCCCTCCCTAGGAATTGAAATTCTTGAGAGTTATTTATTATTATTTTTTTTTCAACTATTTCAAATTCATCAACAATGTGTTGTCGTTTAATTTTCAGAGACGAAATCCCAATACCCACTGTGCATGGCCATGACTACTGTGGGTTTGGACCAGAATGATTCTCTGAATGGATGTCAAATTTACTCATATACCGTGAAAAGTTCCTATGATATGAATAGATGATTATTTAATGATGGAAGACATTTATATAATTGTATTAATAAGACAACTATTCCAAACTTCAATAAACACTAAAAGAAAATCATAGATCCTTTCATCTACGTTCTTTATTGTTTTTTACTATTGAAATCATTCCTATCTAATCCCATTGTCTTTCCCATAAAATTTCTTTATACCGTCCTTGGAAGAAAACTAAATTAAACAGATAAGTTTTATAACAAAGACAAGGAAAATTAAATTAAAAACGAAAATTCTCGCTCGCTCTGTCCCGCTCTATTTCCCCTTCGACCTCTCTTCCTCAAGGATGAGCTTCTCTTGCATCTTCAGTGCAACATCTTCCTGGTAGGCAACTTCAAATTTGTTGCTGCAAAAATTTTGAAAAAAATTATAGCATCTAATAGTTAAAAGAAGCATTACTGGATTTGTTTAACTAAATAACTCAGTTAAAAGGTACAAGCGAATGTTAAACCAGCGCACATTCCATTTACGAGGTGGACTAGAGAAAGACGTAGCAAGTACTAAACCAATGTAAGCAAAGAAACCATTTGCCAATGGTAAAGAAACAAAAGTTGCTTCCTTAAATGGTGACTCAATTGCCTAGGCGATAGCAAAGACCGGACTACCATAAGGTTCACTACCATAACATAGAGATCAAAGAACACAGTGACGTTTGTCTAGAGGTACCTCTTAATTTGATAAGAAGGAAACTAAAGAGTGTGTTTGGTAGGAGAGAAAATTGGAGGGAAAGAGAAGGGTGGTTTGATATTTATGATTGTTTTGTAGGAGAGAGAGGAGGACTGAAAGGATTAGAGACGGGATTACAAATCCTTCGAAATATCCCAATTTATTGGAGGGATCTTATCTTCTAGATATATTAGTCAATTCAAAAACAAAATCTTTTCTCTCCTTTTTCCTTGCGTTTCTATACTGAACAAGAGATGAATTTTGAGTTCTTTCCTGCCTTTCATATCAGAGAAAGGTCACTGAAGTTATCTACTGGTTGTTATTTTCTCTCCTTCATACCACCAAACAGACCCTAAGAGAGTGAGGGTGAAAGAGTGCAAAAATATGTAAGTGAAAGTGAAGGACGGTCCACCGAGGGCCAAGGAAAACACAAGTTAAGGGTAAAGACGCAATTAAAAAAAAGATCGCTTTATAGAAGAACATTAAACCTGAAAATGTAGGAAAGGACAAATATCTCCAAAATCCTACGACCCAATTCTGTAAGCCGCCTTTCATCTCGTTCAATAGAGTCTTTGTCGAAGTCGTTGCTGGAGTACACATCCTGATATGAAATTCAAATCAATCCTGTCATTATACCCTATGCCTCTCGCCATCCCTGATTTGAGGCATAAAGAAGCACACAACAACAGCAAATCCAAATGCATCTATGCTCGACAACTAGTGAGGGTGTCAGTGGCTGCTAGATGAATGAGAAAAATTAATAGGCTTTGAATTCAAGGACCGGAAATCAAATCCCGTCTTTATTGGGGTAGGGAAAGGGAGAGGAACTCCTCCCATTGTACATGCCACTAAAAAAACTGTATGCTCAACAACTAGTAGAATAGCCTGTTACCGAAATAAGTTCCTTGTAAACAAAAACTACAGCAAACTAACCTTGATACGACACCGAGGACCCTTTTCATCTTTAGGAGGCAATGGTTCCGTGACAACCCTTTCAAATAACAAGAAAATATCCTCCACCAAAACAAATGCATCTTTCTCAACACAAACAATGGGTGCTGGCGTTTCTTCAGCTTCCTGCAACTTCACCCTACTTTCTTTGCCCTTAGATGGGCCTTCAAGAGCCTTTAGTCCACTATACAGTGAGCCCATTACCAAAGTAGACGTGACTTCTTTCTCAATAAAAAAATGCTTAATAACCACTTCAAAAATTGCATCGGTCTTCTCCCTAGACATACGGCACTTAGCACTTTGGTCAACTTCCGACCAGAAAGCACAGAAACTGCAACACCAGTGCAAACAAACTGTATTTTTAAATCAAAGATCTCTAAAGTAACAAATGTCAACAACAAACGATCTATATCTCAGAGACAAATAAAAGTTTGAAGCAACAAAAAACAGAATACCTTGACCACCTTGCTTTATCCTCAATCAATTCTCCAAGTTTGTCCCTTCTCTCCTCCGCAAAGCGGCGGAAAATTTGCTCTACATTCGTCATGTATACTCTAAGAAGTTCTCTCCTATAATCGCAGTCAAGGCAACAGAATGGCCGATCTGCTTTCTCCCTACAAAACAAGACAGGAATAATGGAAATACTCGGCTCGTGTATACCAATTAGACAGAAATCTTCAAATATTTTGAAGGAAAAATCAGAAGGTACATAGGAAAGGCGATGGTTCTCTAAGTTCTGCTCCAAGTTTTTACAAATTCAGAACAAAGGCGCATATAATTAATAATTATAACCATAAAATACCTGATGATTTGAACTTGAGCTTTTATTATGATAGTGTCATCATCCATATACCCATTCAACAGCTTTGACAGCTCCATATATTTTTTCCATTCCCAGTCATGTTCTTTCTTCCAGAATCAATGTAACGTATCTGCAAAATTTGCACCTGGTCAATCCTCCTAGCTTAATATGTTAAAAACACCACCAAAAGAACTTAATGGTTGACCAAACGAACCAGAATATTTTGATTTCTTGGGATCTGTACTCACCACAGCTAAAGTAAACTGGGCTAAATGACTCCAACCTGATTCACAAAAACTTTAACAAATTACAAAACTGTGTCAACATGAAAACATCATTATCATCAAACCAAATGAAGTTTTCAATGATCAAACCTGGAAGAAGTTTGTCGTGATTAGCAACACAAAGAAACAAGGAGAGATGATTGT
Organism: Ficus carica; assembly: GCA_009761775.1. Classification (NCBI taxonomy): domain Eukaryota; kingdom Viridiplantae; phylum Streptophyta; class Magnoliopsida; order Rosales; family Moraceae; genus Ficus; species Ficus carica. The sequence goes on from CM019746.1 coordinate 11,097,558, forward strand.
CAACGTCACACCCTTGGGGATAGATCAGAATGTACCTGTGAGCCGATACAAGGAAGCCACCGAGGTCAAAAGACTTAAAACTAATATACACGAGTAAATATTTCCATTCCATTTAAAGTTTTGTAAGCCACTGGCCTTTGAAGCTCTATTCATAAAAGAATAACAACAATAATCTTACGAGGCAATATTGCATGACAAAATTACTCATAAAAGGAGTCAGATTCATAGAACTATACCATCTGTGGCCGCCAATCTCAAATGCATTACTACGAAGTTCCCTGTTGTTAATCTGAGAAAACTTCATTATCTTCCACGTGTATTTCCCATACAACTCAGATGGCTTAGGCCCTATAAACAAGTAAACTAGTCTGTAAACAACCAACCACCTAATATCTCGATTAAATAGAGAAGTGGACAAGGGAATCAAAAATAAAAATGCAAAAGAAATAAAATATGAAGCACAATGGAGAGGGTGGGTTTCTAGTTATTCCAAATGAATTGATGGGATTACAAACGCATGTGCGCATGATTGAAATGTGAATTTGTCCTTTTTCCTCCTTCTTCCTTTTAGTAGGTAATAAAATTGAAAAAGTGATTGTCCAGGATGTAACTAAAAGAAAAACGGTAAAAAAGAGCTTTTAACATAACTAAAAGAACTTGAAATCAGTAAATAATATAATCGAAGAATTAAATAGGATTTGAAAGATCATCGTTCACTGGAAAACAATAAGACACTTGCAGCTAGATTATTGTAGAGTATCCCAGAACTAAACTCAAAAGTTGGTTGTACAAAGCAACCATGGAAGTTAATGTTTTTTGCACAAAAATAGCTTGCAGGTGGCTAGCCATTGAAAGATTATATCTTCACCGCTGATCCAACATTCAACAACTGTTAAAACACAAAACAATAAGCTTTTGCGATAATTGGTAAACAAACAACAACCAGTGGTGGAGCCACATTCACACCAGTGGGGCTAGCACTCCTCTCGTATTTTTTAAAATTGAATTCTAACCTTGAAAGTTTTGTAAAATTCTAGTGTGTCCCCATTTTTTATAAGGAAAATTACAATTGTGCCCCCAGTCAAATTTTGATAATTTAATTTTAACTTCTAATTTTTATATAGCATCCTCACTGAAACCATTTTCTAGCTCCGCCCCTAACAACAACCAATCATATATTGTTCACTCAACACCACAAAAATGCAGACTAGCCCTTCATTATCACACTTCAGTATCCTAAGGGCCCGCTTAGCAGAGCTTTTGCTTTTGCTTTTAGCCAGTAGAAGAAGAAAAACAAAAGTTATGGCTTCTCAGTAAGTCTTTGAAATCAACGAGCTTTTGAGATCAAAATGATCTCTAAAGTATTCTAATAAGTACTAAAAATGATAAATGAAGTTTATAATGTCTAATTTAAATTTTGTTATAAATTTTTGAAGTTACTCAGAAGAGTTTTTACCGGAAATCATTTTTTTTGGCTTTGACAAGAAGTACTTTGGGAGACTGAACCGATCATTCGTGTAAAGAAACTGAAAGAAAGGGAAAAACTAAAAGAAGAGGAGTTTTGAGTCTGAAAGATATTATTTCATTATTATGAAATGTAGCTATTTACAAAGCTATAAATAGCTATTAACATTTTCTAACTGACTAACTACCTTGATTACACAGCCAGTATGCTAATGACACCTGTACAAATACAAACTGACTCTAACAATCAGTAACTAACTAACTAACAAACTAACTAACTATCCTTTACAGCCTCCCTTAAACTCATAGTAGAAAAACTTTCTACTTTGAGTTTGCTTCGCATAAAAGCAAACCTAAAACTTGAGTTTGCCTTGGTAAAGATGTCTGCTACCTGGTCCACTGTTGGTACATGTTTAAATTTCAATCTGTTTCTGCATAACTTTCTCTCGAACAAAATACAGATCAATTTTTATGTGTTTTGTCCTTGCATGCAAGACTGGATTTGCTAAAATCATCACTGTACTAAGGTTGTCACACTAGATGATTGGTGTTTTATGAGTAGGAACCTGTAACTCAAATAGTAATGACTTGATCCAGGTAATTTCAGCAACCAAAGCAACTAAACTTCGATACTCAGCTTCTGTTGATGATCGAGAGATAGTGTGTTGTTTCTTGGAGCTCCAGGAAATCAGATTGTTGCCAAAACAAACACAAAACCCGGATGTTGATCTCCTATCATTTGGATCTGATGCCCAGTCTGCATCACTAAAACCAACAAGATTCAAGTCTTCAATTGGTACTGCTTTAAGCTCTAGACCAAAGTCAAGAGTTCCTGACAAATTTTTGAGGATCCTTTTAACAGCCTTCCAGTGAAGCTCCAGTGGTTCTTGCATGAATTGGCATACTTTATTGACAGAAAAGGCTAACTCTGGTCTTGTAATGGTGACATATTGAAGTGCACCAACAATACTCCTGTATAACCTAGCATCTCTGGCTGGTTCACACCCATGACTAACCAGCTTCTCTCCTATTGTCATTGGAGTTGAGACACTTTTAGCAAGCTGCATTTTGACTTTGCAGAGTAAATCTGTAACATACTTGGTCTGAGAGAGATTAAGACCACCAGCAGCTGTTTTCTTGACTTGTAGTCCAAGAAAGTAATCCAACTCTCCCAAGTCTTTGAGTGTAAACTCATGATTCAGCCTGTCAACGATACTCTGAACAACTATAACATCACTCCCAATAATGATGATATCATCTACATAGACCAGTATAAATACAGAAAATTTATCTGTAACTTGAGTGAATAAGGACTGATCTGTTTTGGCAGAAGTAAAGCCAAGACCTGCAAGAGCTGAGTGAAGTTTTTCAAACCAAGCTTGTGGAGCTTGTTTAAGTCCATACAAGGACTTGTGCAGTTTGCAAACAAGCTGTGAATTAGTAGCATCTTCTTGAAAACCAATAGGCTGCTCCATATAAACCTCTTCTTGCAGAATTCCATTAAGAAAGGCATTATTGACATCTAATTGCCTTATTGACCATTGCTTGCTCAAGGCTATGGTTAGAACAGTTCCTATAGTTGTAGGTTTGACTACTGGACTAAAGGTTTCTGAAAAATCACAACCAGCAACCTGGTGAAACCCTTTTGCAACCAACCTGGCTTTATACTTGTTGATAGTTCCATCAGCATTCTCCTTGACTCGAAAAACCCACTTGCAGCCAATGGCTTTCCTGCCAGGTGGGAGAGGAACAAGACTCCAGGTTCCATTCTTCATTAGAGCTTGAAACTCATCATTCATAGCCTGTCGCCAACATTCATTTTGCAAAGCCTCATCAACAGTGGTAGGTTCAGAGGTGGTAAGAAACACCTTTAGCTTCATGATTCCATTTTTGGCACGTGTGATCATAGAATGACCATTTTGTACCTGCAGACTAGACAAATCATTTGAGTTTTGAACATTAGCAGTAGAAGTATTAGGAGGATTTACAAATGGAAGTAATTGGTCATCAGTAGCTAGAGGAGTAGCAAGATCAGTGGGATCTTGCCTGACATTTTGAAAGAAGTTGACTCTGAAGATGAGGAAGTGGATTTGGATAAGTGAGAAGAAGTTGGACAAATGTGAGTGTTAGGAAGTACTGTTAATGGTACCGGATTGTACTTCCGGATTGAACATACCATTATCTGGCGTGCACGCAGAAGAAGAAGAGGACCCTGCATTTTGTTTGGTGAAAGGGAAATGAAATTCATCAAATATCACATCCCTGGAAATAAAAATTTTGCCAGATGCATCAAGACATTTGTACCCCTTGTGGTTCAAACTATAACCTAGAAAAGTGCAGAGTTCAGATTTAAATTGAAACTTGTGTTTGTTGTAGGGACGAATGTTTGGATAGCAGGCACAACCAAATACCCTAAGTTGAGAATAGTCAAGTTTTTTGGGAAATAACACTGCTAAGGGAGTTTTGTGATTTAGCAGGGGTGTGGGAAGACGGTTGATAAGAAAGACAGAGGTCCTAAATGCTTCAACCCAATACTTGAATGGCATGGAAGACTGAGCTAACAAAGTCAAACCAATCTCAACAATATGTCTGTTTTCTCTCAGCCATTCCATTTTGTTCATGTGTGTGTGGACAAGAGGTTCTGTGTGTAATGCCATTTGAGAATAGAAAATCAGTGAATGCTCTAAATTCACCCCACCCCCCCCCCCCCCCCTCCCAAAAAAAAAAATCAGTTTGAATTCCCTTTAATTTGAAGCCTAACTGTAACTCAACATGTGTTTTGAAATTGAGAAAGGCAGCAAAAGCATCAGATTTTTGTCTTAAGAGATACATCCAAGTAAATCTAGAGTACTAATCAACAAAGTGAATATGGTATTTGTAATCATGAGCAGAAAGAACAGGAGAAGCACCCCACAAATCATAATGAACAAATTGCAAAGGCTCATTATAAACTGTGGAGGATCTAGAAAAGGACAATTTATGAAGTTTTCCCATACAACATGCTTGACAAATAGAAAAAGCATCTTTGTTGGCATGCTCAAGATTACAATTTTTGAGAACACAAGAGACCATTTTCTCAAAAGGGTGTCCTATTCTTTTATGCCATAAGGTATACAATGAATTACTGGGTTTTATAGAATAAGTAGTGCTAGTGGTAACAGTATTGACAGAACAAGATGAGTTACTGGTGGACTTGGAGCAACTTTCAGACTTGGACAAGTGACAAGAAACTCCAAACTCAGGTTTGAGGAGATTGATTTGAGTGTTGTCAAAAACATAGAGGCCTCCTTTAAGTTTCCCTTCCAGTAGAGTCTTGTGGGAGCATTTGGGGTGAAATTCAAAATAAACACAATTATCATTGGCAAATTTTGAAACAGACATAAGATTTTTTGTGATGCTTAGAACATGCAAAAGCTGACTTAGAGACAACAATTTTGGAGTAAAGGGAGAATGGAAAACTGAATGACCAACACTTTTGATTTGTAAACCCTTACCATTCCCCATGTGCACTTGTTCTGGCCCAAAGTAATCTGCCTTATGCATCAGATTGGAAGGATCAGTTATGAGGTGATTGATAGCACCAGAGTCTGGATACCAATTTGAATCATGGACACATTCTGGTGTAGCCAACATAGAGGCCAGTTGAGTACTTTGTCAATTTCCTTCAGAATCATAGGCAAAATTGTCAGATTGACATCTAACTTGATCAGTGTTGAACTCATGGAGATGACCTTGAATTTGACCCTATCCTTGCAACTGAGAAGGCCCTGTAAAAGAAGCATCAAAACGATAGTAACACTGTAAAGCCTCATGCCCAACCTTGTTGCACAGTTGACATACTGGTTTGCCTGTATTTGTTCTCATAGCAGGTTTGGAAAATTGGGAAAAATTTCCAAAACCTCGTCCTCGATTAGAAATACCACCTCGAGACTTGAAAGAACCACGACCTCGACTTGGAAAGCCTCTGAAGTTGTTGTAGAACCCAGAAGAACCACTTGAGTTGTTAAACGATTGGTTGTTAAGGGGAAGAAAGGATCTTTTCTTGAACTGGGCTAGATTGGCCATACTCTGAGCATCTAGATCGAGAGGTTTATGAATCCTTTCGATTCGAGCCTCTTGAGCAAGAAGGAGAGACTCAATCTCATCAACAGTATACGGGTCAGATCTAGTGTTTACAGACACTGTAAATGTTTCATACTCCAAGGGCAAACCATCCAAGATTGCATCACTGTGATCTTTAGTGGAAACTGAATGACCAACTAAGCCTAACATATCAACAATTCCCCTAACTTTAAGCAAGAATTCATTGATAGAAAGAGAGTCCTTACGAACGTTTTGGATTTGATCTTTGTACTATTTGACATTTGCCCAAGCCTGCTGAGCAAAGTAAACCTCCAATGTGTGCCAGATCTGGGAAGAGGTTTCGCAGTTAACCATTCGAGAAAGAATCGTGTTTGACATTGAAGCGAGAAGCCAAGACATGATGAGTTGATCCTGCTGCTCCCAGTCCAGATAATCTGGATTGATGATTCCATTGGCTTCATCGTCGCGAGATCTGTACAGCAATGGCGAAACTGTTGAACTAGAGAGAAAGTGTTGAAGACGAAACCCTCGAATGGTAGCAAGAACTTGTTTGCGCCAAATGAGGAAGTTATCATTATCCAATTTTAGCGCAATTGGATGAGTGAAAGAGACTGGAACGAAGTGAGAAGTTGATGAAGAGTCGTCCATGGCGATTTCTGGCAGAAACTCCAGCAAGATCTCCGATAAAAGCTGTTTGGCTCTGATACCATGTAAAGAAACTGAAAGAAAGGGAAAACTGAAAGAAGAGAAGTTTTGAATGTGAAAGAAATTATTTCATTATTAAGAAATGTAACTATTTACAAAGCTATAAATAGCTATTAACATTTTCTAACTGACTAACTACCTTAATTACACAGCCAGTATGCTAATGACACCTATACAAATACAAACTGACTCTAACAATCAGTAACAAACTAACTAACAAACTAACTAACTATCCTTTACAATTCGGCTAAATAATTCCCAAAAAAAAAGAGAAATGCAATAATGCAAACAAATGGAAGACAAAAAGTAAAACCATACGACCATCATCGTCGTCGTCAATGTCCCAGTAAGGCGGCGAAGTTGACGGAGTCCCCTCCGACGAACTTCCCACTCCAGATTCCTCACCAGCAGTCGCCGCCATTTCGCACTCCAAAAACCTCTTTCCCCGTGGCCCTTCGGCATATTTCTTCGCCGAATACGAATAATTCCACCTACGAAAAAGAATAAACACCAAGCTATTAAGGCTCAATTTTCATGCAAAAGGCAAGATCAGGCAGTCTGAAAATAACACGGTTTGAAACTACGTAGTAAAAGAACAACAAACGACAACTTATAATTCAATCTGACTTTTAAAAAAAAAAAAATCCACTCAACTGATTCTGCTAGAGTTTATTGATTAATATTTCATCATTCATAACTCAAACAACCCAAATTCCCAATCATCTTGATCAAAAATAACCCACCTATAAATTGCCAAAAAAAAAAAAAAAAAAAACACACACACACACACACATCCAAAATACTGAACTGAAATTTGAAACGAAAAATGAAAATCGACGAAAGAAATTGAACAGAACTAAGAAATAAGAATCACAGAAAATCCAATTGGTCCGCAGAGAGGAAGGGGAAAAAAAAGATCAGAGACAAACAAATCCCATAAACCACAATCAAAAACCAAATCCTATGAAACGAAAGCAAAGACGATTCATGAGAGAGAAGTTTAAAACGTGATAAAGAGAGAAAAAGGCCACCGAATCGATCAAATGGCGATATATGAACCTGGAAAAGAAGAGAAGTGGCAGAGAGCCTGAGACTCTTAGAGAGAGAAGAATAGATCTGTGTGTGTATATACGTTGTGTATATATATAGGACGAAGGAGCAGCAAGGAGAGTAGGGAAAGTAGGGAAGAGAACAAAAGTGGGGAGCGAATCCCAAGAAGGAAAGAAATAATTTTAATTAAAAATGAAATGGAAAATGTTTTTATTTCATTTCTTGTTTTTGGCTGTAATGAAAATAATATGTCCTATTCTATTTGGATTTTATTGTTTTTATTTTATTGCCTTTTTTTTTTTTTTTTTTAACAGTATTGGGAAACTGGCATTATGGAGCGAAAACGCATAAAGGGAAAGTAAAGGAGCCCCCCTCTTTTTTTTTTTTTTTTTAGGAAAAGGAAGATCAATGGTATTTTCACACCTCTCAATCTGTATTATGACGGACGCTTTTTTGGAAAAACTCATGGTACAACAGATGGAACTTCCTTATTTGCTTGGGTTAATTTCATAAGTTGTTACATCTTCTTATGCTGAAGTTTGATTTTTTATTTTATAGATATTATTTTTTAATTATAGATATTTTAAAAGAAAGTTGTAATTTAATCAAATATATATAATGTAAACTTTTTAACTTTAATTAAAGTTCATCTAATATAAATGTGTTCAATTTCAATTCAATTATTGACAAAATTATGATATAGTGGTTTTCGTAACAATAAAAAAGTTTGAGTTAATGTGATGTATAAAATTAAAAGCTATAGACCAACTTATGAGTAGAAGTATAATTAATGGACCATTTATAAAAAAACAAAAACAAAAACCCTAATTGCTTTCCTTCCTCCTTTTGGATATATTTACTAGTAAGAAATTCAATTTGAAAAGAGTAAATTAAGTTGTTGATTTTAAATTCCAGTTTTATTTTGTATTTAGAAAATAAATGATATGGATTTCATTTACAAATAATAAAAACAAAAAAGTTTCTTGATAAGGGATAATTTGCAACTCAGCTGTTAATTACAGTGTTAATTACAGAATTAAATTCTTTCTCCTAAAAAAATAGGAATTAACCTCTCTACCAAAAATCAAACTCACCAATTATTTTAAGTTGATTATATTTTTTATAAAAGAGTAATTTTTTTTTAACTGTAATAGTCTCGTTCCTAGATTTTATGATTTCTTAGCGAAATAGACATTAAAGTAGAAATTTAATTTGTCATGTAAGATCAATAAACATATGAATATAATTATGGAATTCAATTATGTATAATTCAATTATTTTTCATAAAACCTATTTCTTATTCTTCCGATTCCTTATTAGCAGTGATGTTTACTTAAAACAATTCAATTTGGTAAAAATGAATTAAGTTCCTTATTAGTAGGAACTTATCTCTCACCTCCCACTTTAAAATATTTAAGAATCAAAGAAAAAACTTCATATTTCTAAAATAAATTTTGATGCAACGTGATGTCCCGTACTGGCTTCGCTCTGGTGGATTGGTCGAGGTGATATCAAATCTTGTGGAAGCTTTTCTTAGTATGCATAATGTTAAAATTGATAAAGCTTTTTGTCCAAATAAAACTAACTCATTAATAGTAAGTTGCATGCTAAAAAGTTTTCAATTTGATGCTTCAAGATCACAAAACTATGACAAATCTTGTTAGATTTAATTGTCTAAGATAAATCAATAGTTATAGTCAAATAGTCTTCAAAGTTATATGGATTGCTCACCAGAAACAGCCACACTGGTGCAGCCCCTAATCCATAGGAGTGACTCTCTCATTCCTTCATCCATGTTGGACTGGTCATATTATAAAATTTCCACCCTTACCTACTTATTTAAAGATTTGCAAAACCTTTTATTAATCCAATGGATAATCTCAAGAAAAGTCTAAATTTGAATTCAAACTCGAGAAGTCCAATATTATTGTTGATGAGCACAACTTATGAAACGAGTAAGAAGTGAAAAACTTATTAAACTTGTGATAAAATGAATATGATGATTATCAAATCATAACCTAACTATCAAATCCCCTTTTTTTTTTCTATCTTTTTTTTTTTCTTTGAAAAAGCATCTTTTACCTTGAAAAAATTCGGATGAAATGGTTGCCCAACAAAAACCCATCGAATTTCTTGAAGAAACTATGTCTAGATGAAGGAAATGAATTTCTTTTGAATTCTATAATGAAACCCATTGATTTTTGACTTGGGGATTGGAAATTAGTTAAAGATTTTGTTTGGCATTTCAATTAAACTCCAACTAAACTGTACTTTTTCATCTTAGTTTTTGTATTTTTCTTAAAAGTTAATAAAAATTATAACTAGCTTTTGAAAAGTTAACTAACTACAACTTAAAAATTTTATCTTCAACCAGCGAACCAAATGTAAGTTAAGAGTTTAGAAAATAAGAAAGGAAAACATTAAGAGCAACTAGGCAGTCAGCGACTAGGCCAGATAATGGGTGAAAATTATCTAAAATAATAGTTGTAAACTTATGTAACCTAATTAACGTATGTGAGTCATTACACATTAACTCCTTAGATCCACTAACTCTATTAACTTATGGTTTTGAAACATAGAATTTTTGTTTTGAAATAAAATCTAAAATGGATAGGTGTTTGAGAGAGAGAAAAATGAATGTGACATGAAATGATGTGTCAAACACATTATTAGTAATTATCTACTGTTTTTCAGACGCACAAATTGATTTGTTTCAATTTCTGAGCTTGTCTTTCAAAATTTCGAAAACTACAATTTGATCTCAATTCTAGAAATTCTTACAATTAGATCTAAATTTCATATTTTTTTGCAAATCCTTTTCTTTCTCTGTCTTTCTTTTATTATTTTTATTTTTTATTTTTTAATTTGGTACATACTTTAATCTACAACCTCTCTAATATGTTACACACTAAGACTGAGCTTCCACTTCTAAGAACATCGCATTGCACAAAATCCAAGAAAACTTTAGTTTTTAAGTTACTAACATAATGAAATTTCGATAATTAAATCTAAAATTCTCTAAAATAAAACAGATCATGCAATATTTCTAAATGTAGTATAAGGCATTCTGCAAATTAGTTTAAAATATTTGCTTAGCATGGTTTTTCCTTGGGTTTTACATCCACTGCGATTATAAAATTAGTCACTAAATATTCTTAAAATGATTATATATCACTTACTAGTCGTTACTATCAGTTTAAAATTGTTTGGAATATCAACACTATCCTTACTAATCCAAAATATAATAATATTTTTGAACGTTAATTGACTAAATTTTTTTAAAAAAAATAAATAATACCAAAAAATGAATAGAAGTCCAGATATCTAAGAGGAAACGTAGCCCATGGGTCTTCGAAGTGGCAAGGGGGCCAGGGGTGGAGAGTAGCCAAACAGGTTGGATCTAGTTGGAGGAGGGGAGATCTCGGGGTGGGTTGCTAGGTGGGCTATATCTTGTTTGCTACATTTATGTAGTGTTTGTCTCACAAGTTCAACTCCAACTAAATTATACTTTTTCATCTTAATTTTTATTTTTTTCTAGAAAAGTCAACAAAATTTATAACTAATTTTTAAAAAGTCAACCAACTTAAACTTAAAATTTTCAACTTAAACCGTTTTACCAAACACATACGTAATGTTTGGTTGAGCGGAAAAGAGAATGGAAGGAAGTGTGATGAAAGGAAAGTTGAGGGAAATTGATGGAATTTGTTATTTAATTAGAAAGAAAAGAGAAGGGAAAAGAAAATAGATGGGAAAAAGATTGTAGTATGATCTAATTTTTTACTCTCTCAAAAAATGAAAGGAAAACTAAAATTCATCTAATAATCACTGATTTACTTTTATATTACTTTTTTGTCCTTATTTTTTAAGTAAAATGATAAACATAGATATATAAAATAGTAATTACATATTCCCTGAAAAAAAAAAAAGAAAGTAATTACATAGGGTTTGTTTGACATTTGTACTTTTTAATATTTGTTTTTGTCTTTTTCTGAAAAGTCAACAAAATTTATAACTAGTTTTTGAAAAATCAAACAACTCTAACTTAAAATTTTTATCTTCAACCTGCGAATCAAACGCAAGCATAATCTTTCTAATTTCTCTCCTTCTGTGATATTAAACAACATAAAAGAAAAACAAAATTTTTATTTTTATTTTATTTTCTTTCACTTCTATTTTTCCTTTCCATTTTGTTTTTTTTGTCCTTCTTACCAAACATAGGCTTGGGGTTCGTTTAGGGGACTATTATAATTTGATTTTCAGATTTTTTTGATTTGTTTTTAACTCAAATTTATTTTTCACTATTTACATCTCTTTATGTCTATAGTAAACTCAAATTTTAAATATTCATAACTTTGTTATTCTAAGTGTAAAAGAGATGAATTTTTAATAATTTGCATAGAATTTCGAGAGAAATGAAACAAGATCCATATTAATATATTTTTCCCCAACATATTTTAAGGTTGTATTTGGTTCGTCGGTTGGAGATGAAATTTTAAAGTGAGAGTTGGTTGACTTTTCAAAAACTAATTATAAATTTTGTTGACTTTTAAAAAAAAGACAAAAATTGATATGAAAAAAGTACAGTTTAGTTGGAGTTAAACTTAAATGCCAAACAAAACTAAAGATTTTACACTTTTTCATTTCAAATGTTTTTTTTTTCCCCAAATGCACATTTCCAAACTACATATGGTTTTCAAACCAAAAAATACATCTCCAATACCTTATCCAAATGAACCCTCGTTCTTTTTTCTCCAATAATGTTATGACACATATTTAACTAACATAAATTTTTAATTGATATGATATATAATATTGTAATTAAACACGCGTTTGGTGCATCATTCCGGACCTAAAATTTCCATGTTAATTTTTGTTTTTTCTAAAAGTCAATAAAACTATAAGTAATTTTTGAAAAGTCAACAAACCGTTTGGTGCACGGGTTTGGAATGAAACTTTTCCTTATGTTTGGATGCCATATGCAATTATTAAAATTGGAAAAAATTTTACAAAAAAAGTATTTTTATTAACTTTTTCCATCATTCTCGCATTAAAAAATAAACTAGCTCATTTTCATACTTATTTTGTACAGTAACATTTTAGAAAAAGAAAAGGAATCATTTTGAATCATAAAATACTATTCGAATGCCATTTTTTTTTCATTCTAAACAATCTTTTGTTTTTAATAAGGAAATTTTTTTACACATCTAAGTACCATTTTATTATCAAAATAAAAAGATTTATTCGTTTAAAATAAGAAAATTTTCCTTTTCAAAACTTGACATGTAATCCAAATAGAGTCTTAGGGTTCGTTTGGTTCACCGGTTTGAGTTGAGATTTTTAAGTTTCAATAATAATTTTAGTTGACTTTTTCAGAAAAGACAAAAAACTTTTGGGGAAAAAGACAAAAATTGAGTTGAAAAATTTAAGTTTGGATTGATGATCCAAACAAAGTGTTAAGTTGAAATTAGTTAACTTTTCAAAAATTAATTATAAATTTTATTAATTTTTTAGAAAAAGATAAAAATTAAAATAAAAACTTTAATTTTAAACTTGAAAAACATAGGATTGTAATAGAAGGATATTTTAGGTATTTTTCATAATATATATATTCATCTCTTACCTTATCCATCCTACAAACCCTACTTCCTCCCTTTTGCATGGTCTCTTGTTCCCCTTTCAAAACTTTTGGTAGATCTACAAATCCTCGTCGTCCTTTGGAATCTCTTTCTTCTTTGGTCGCAAGCTCAGCCTCTCCGCAGAAGCTTGGTAGAGAGCGAATCGGGCGATTTCGCGAAACTCTCGCCCCTTCAGTTTCCGATCCGACGGCCAGATCTGCTTTTGGAGATCCAGATTCGCGGCCTGTACGGAGGACGGCGATTCTTCGAGTCTTTGGGAGGAGATCTACGGTGAGAATTCGTTTAATCTTGGATTCATTAAAGCGAATCTTTTTGTTTTATGGAAAAAATAATGAGAAACTTTATGCATATAATCTTCTTCTTTTTCTTCTTCTCATTTTTCGTTCTTTCTTTGATTCTTTGATTCCACAATGAAAGAATTTTTGAAAAAGAAAAAAAAAAAAAACATTTCTCTCTTATAGTGTTTTACAATGAATTCTTTGGTCTTGTTTGTCATCAATTTTATTGGTTGATTTTTTTTTTTAATTTTTGAACTTGAATGTGAGTTTTGAAGTCTAAATTTTGATTTCGAAAGAATTAATATTAAGTTATGTCTCAACCACATATGTTTTTATTATTTTTTTCTTTTTTGATGTTAAATTCGATATTAAAGGAATTACTGTTAGGTTATGTCTAAATTACATATTTCTCATCTTTAAACATGAAAAAGGTAGTAAAGGATTTTATTAAGCATTACCTTGTGAAGATCTCAACCCTTAATCTCATTTTTGTTTTATAAATTGGACAACAAAAACGCAGCCCAACAATTACTTGTATAAATAGTGTTTAGTTATTTTGAACTTGATTATTACATTTATTTATTTTTGAGAAATTCTCTTTCTAACTTGTTTTTTTTTTTTTTTTTCCTCAAGATATTGGTGGACAATATGAAGGTATGTCAACACCACAATTTAAGTTTAAAGACAAAATTGAGGTACGAGTCATACTTCAGACGGAGTTATTATATCTTTAAAATAAGTTGTTTATTTGGTCCTGAACTAAAATACTATTGAGTAAGTGAAGACTTGCTCCTGAAGTTTTTTAATTTTATTTTTTAAACTAGAATACTTTCAATTTCTTTAAAATGATGCAAAAGAATAAAAAGTGTTTGGTTCATATGTGTGAAAACTTGCTTCTTGATTTTTTTAATAAATTAAAATATCTTCAAGCTCTTAAAAACTGTGCAAAACAATCAAATGTAGTGTTTGGTTTATAGGTTTGAACATAAAATTTTTGGTTCACATTTATACTTTTGAACACCGTTGGAAAGGGTTTGAATTATAGTTCAAATAAGTTGACTAAACAAGCTAAAAGTTCGAAAACCTTTATTAAATTTAACATTATAAAGTCATCTCCTAAAAAATTGGTGTAGACTTTAGGAAGAATGTAGTTGATGTAAATGAAGAGCGTGAGCATGACTGGTAGAGGAGGAGCTTCAGGTTGGGGTTGAGAGCTTTGATGACAATGAGGTTTCTCCCTTCTCAAAATATTTTTGGTCCACCTTCATTTCTTGCTAAATGCACTCCAAGCAAATAAAAAAACTCAATAACGAATTGGAAAACATATGTGAAATTTTGAACATGGGGTTGGGGATTTGTTGAGAGCTTGTGATGGAAGAGGCCCTATTGGGATCATGATGGCGGCACCGTTTTTGGGATCACTGACGAACCAGTAGATTTGGGTTCACAGCATCATGCGACAAAAGTTCTTCTCATTGCCACTATGGCAAAAGGCTCGTGATGGGGGAAGGAGGTGGGCATGCGATCTATGCGGCTACAGTGACGGGCTTGCAAAGTGCAGTGGCGGCAACATGCTCGTTATCTATTTCCGATGGATGCTCTTCTCTAGCTCCCCCTCTTATTCCTTCTATGTTATGTTCATAGGGATTTTGGGCTATTTTTGGAATAGATTATTTTTAATTTTAAAATATCATTACGAGGTTTGTTATAGTAATTTTTACCTAAAATTGATATTCAGACTAGTACAATAATTTTTATTGCATGTTGTCTTTACACCGTTTTTAAGTTTTCGAGGTTATTTTTATAAAAAATGGGTATTAAGTCATCACTAACTCATTGTTCAGGGATTGAATGGGCAATTTACCTTTTTTTTTTTTTTCCTTATTATAGTTATCTTTTATTTTTTTTATTTGCATGTTAGATTAAATTAAAGCATGAATGAGGTTCATAATAAAGTAGGGACAATAGGTCTTGATGTGAAAGTTATGAATAATTTTGTTGACTTATGCACTAGTAAAATAGGGGAAGTTCAAAAAACATTTCCCAAGTTTTGTGGAAATATGATTTCTTGATTTTTTTTTTTTTTTGAATCCAGAAACTAGAACTTTCAAATTAGTTTACATGCAAAGAGTAGAGAAAAAAATGTTTTGCTCCTTGAATCTTACTTGCATCTATGTGATGGGGATTGCGCTTTGCTGTGGCACTGGCGACAATGACGGGGTAATGGATCATGACATGATCACGAGGGTCACACCTAGATCTTAGGGTGACTGCAACGGTGGGAGGTCCTTTGACGACAACGGAATGCTAGGCTTTGTTTGGTTCAATGAGACATTATTAACCACTAGTGGTTGTGGCATGGTTTTTGAGGAGATCCTATTTAGAATCTTCACTTTTATCAAGTCACTGGTATGAGGAATGTTGCACGTCAAAAGTTTGCCATTGACTTTGTGTTGGTTGCCTCTTAGCTTGGGATTGATAGGTGATGAAGTCCTAGAAGCATGATCCTTGACCATTATATCGGCATTCTTAGTCAACATTGTTTTAGGGTTTCATGTGGTTCATAGGGCGGGGGGCAGGAGACACCACAAATCCCTTTTTTGCATAAAAAGACAATAATATTAAACTTACAAGGGTCTTATATCTATATTGTTTAATCCTCTCAAATAAACAACCAAACATAACTATTGTGATTTTGGTACGTTGCAATATTGAACCAAACATTGGAATTGGAATAAATCATTCATTTTCTTTGTATTTACTTGCATTATATTCCAATTTTTATTTATATTTTAGCTCCGTTTCATGAAACTGATTTCATCACTTTTAAAAAAGGATCAATCTCGTCCTCTTGAGCTTCAAGGACATTCTCACTTTACTCAATTGTATTTTGAAAACTTACCCTCTGTTCGGATGAGAGGTTCAATTTTGGAAATTGGAAAATTTTTGCAAGAGTGTTTTTCCCAACCTTTTCCATTATTCTCTCATTTTGGAAAAGAAAAACTATCTTATTTCAAACTTATTAGTACCATTTTGGAAAAATAAAAAGAATCTTTTTGAAATATTCTCACAATGCACTATTCCCAATACCATTGCTTCTCATTGCAAACAAAAATAATTTTTTTTACATATCCAAAACACTTATTTTCAAAATGAAAAGACTTTTTCATTTAAAACAAGAAAATTTTCTTTTTTGAAAATGGACACGTAATCTAAATGGAGCCTTACTCTTTACCCCAAATATAATTAGTTTCAAATAAAAATTCGAATAAAGGGGGTGAAGTAGTATTTAATTCAAAATTCAGAGGTAGGCGAGAGGTTCAAGGGGAACATGTGAGAATAATCCAAAAAATAGTTGTCTACTTATATTCCGTAATTGTATTGCCCAAGTTTTGTGTTTACCCATTTGATAAATAGACATGAGTTGGTATGTGTTCACATGTTACATGATCTTTAAATGTGTAGACATATACACAGCTTTTTAACACAAATTGCCATCCAGGCACCGAATCTTGTATACATTGCAAAAATTTGGGCTAGATAAGGTCGTCCAAAGAAGCACACTTATGCAAATATACAGATGTCCTTGATTTGAGTTTTGTGTAACGTGCTCTAATAATTATACCTTTGAATGTTGTAATCATGTTGTTTACAACATTTTACATGGAGGTTGGAAGTTGGAACTAATCGTCGCCTTCTTTATTCCAGTGCATTATGTTCAAGGTTTTATTAGAGGTGCTCATGGAACAATCTAAAGTGAGAAACATTTAAACAAGAGAAACTCCACCTCTAGATTTCCACCTCCTCTTGGTGGTAAGTTGTTTTTAGTGGCATATTGGATCTCCCCAAGTAACTTATTGTACTCGCATTTCTTGAAGATATTTGTAAGATGTAAAATTGTTTTTCCTTGTTATTTTTCATGTATATGTTTACACGTTATTTCAGGGATTTTACAAGTTTTGGATTTACCGTGAATAGGGCCAAGTGGTAATATGTGATTCCGTATATACCATTCATAATTGTGTTGTTGTACTTTGGTTTTTGAAGTTGGATATTGTATAGCGTTGATGAAAGATATGTGATTTATGTCTAAGATTGTGAGAAAGGATGTATCTTAATTTGTGGATATGTTTTGGGAAAACTAAGAGGAAGGTATGGGCAAAATGGATGAGATGTACAAAATTGTAGGCTCTAATAGATGTTCTAAGAGTCATTTTGGTAAAAGTGTTGGTTCTACAAAATCTATCTTAAGAGGTGTGGCATTGATAGTGTTCCATCTGAAGAGGTGATTCTAGTTTTCCAAGAATAAGTGAAAAAACTAGGAAGAATAAGAAACTTTGAGTGTAACTGTTTAGAAGTCGTAGTTTGAGCACACTTTGTTAGGCATATTTGTTTGATGTTTTAAACTATTAGAGTATTTGGCGTTTTTCCCCCCTTGAACTTTTTTCCCTTGAATAAGGGTAAGCAACTTGAATTGGTCTTTCAAGGGCGAACTCGTGACCATTAGCGTTACTTGGTAGGTGAGAAAGGTTGGAGAGAAAGTTGAGGCGACTAGTGGAAGGATTTTAGGACTCATGCTTGTTTGGTAGGTGTGGAAAGAGGGAATAACTTGAGAAAGTGATTTCAGATCTTTGAAAGAACTTCAACTAATCTTTACTAATATGGATGAATCGTAGGAGGAAATACATAAGTTTGATGTAAGGGGTTTAGGTGATTTTAGCAATTGTTGTCGTCTATTGCTTTTGCTAATAATTCAAAAGAGACGCACCAACAACCGTTGAAATATAAAACTATCGTTGGCCCAACTCCTAATAGCTTAAGCTTTTGGGAGAATTGGCAAACTAACATGGTATCAGAGCGGGAGGTCCTGAGTTCAAACTCCTGCAATTGCATTCTTTATAATCCCTTTATTATCATTGCGTGTTGGGCCTTTAATATGTTTCGAGTTTCTTATAATTTGTGTTGGACTTTCAAATTAATATTTGTCCGCACATTTGCCTATTGTCTGGCCTACACGTGAGGGGGAGTGTTGAAATATAAAACTATTGTTGACCTAATTCCTAACAGCTTAAGCTTTTGGGAGAGTTGGTAAACTAACAACAACTTATGGTCTCATGCTCCTACATCAGTTAATGATGCAAGAGCATACGTGAAATTGGGAGGCAGCGTATGTGGCTTGGGCCTCGAAGAAGTGCCTAAGCCCTTCTGTTGGGTGTGCCCATGGATTCGTAAAGGACTTTTCCAAGTAAGGGCCCAAATAGATAGTTTTTGGGTTGGATTCTTGATTCTGGTAGTAGGTGGTGTATAAAGGAGTTGATTGTGCCTTGCACATTAGTTACAACTTTTGAAAAGAATGGTTGTGTCACTCCTACATTAGTTGGTATCAGAGCAAGAGGTTCCAAGTTCAAGTAGACATGGGTTCACCTTGGAAAGGGCATTTCTCTCAAGAAGGGAAAATGATGCAGGAGCATATATGAACTTGGGAGGTGGCCTTTGTGATTGGGCCTCAAAGATGTGTGTAAGCCCGTTTATTGAGTCCGTCCACTGTTTCGTAAGGGAATACTTAAAGTAAGGGCCCAAACAGATAGTGTTTGGGTTAGATTCCTGAGTCTGGTTGTGGGTGTTGTTTAAAGGAGTTGATTGTGGCTCTCCCACTAGTTGCAACTTTTGAGAGGAATAGTTGCATCACTTAAATGATGTTGGAGCATGAGTCCATAAGTTGTTGGTTTATCTCTTGGATTATTAACAAAAACATCGGGGGAAACTATTGATCACTTAATACTATAGTTCACTTAATACTATAGTATCTCATGTCTAGAATATTATGGTACAAATTGTTGAATCAAAATGGGTTTTCTTTGTGTTTTTCCTGCTAATTGTTGGTCTTTGACGTGGGAGGAAATTGTGGATTTTAGATCTGATAAGATAACTAAAGTGTTGTTGAGATGTATGGTTATTTCACTTCTTTGGATGTTTTGGATTGAAAGCAATGCTCGAATTTTTCAACAGAAGGAATTGGAAGTGACGGATCTTCTTGAAAAAGGCAAAATTTTGAACTTTGTTGTGGGCATCAACGGTTAAAGGCTTAAAGAATTTTCCCTTAGAAGTGTTACGTGTAATGTTATAATTTAATTGTACCTTTTTTTCTCCTTATGTTCAGCTTTTTACTGTTTAATGAGGATTCCTTTTGATTTCACTATCAATGAATGTAAGTTTTCTTGTAAAAGAATGGGAAAAAGTGAAGTTTTCTTGCAGTATAAATGCATGAAGATAAAGTTTTTATTAATTTTCAGAACATATATAGTTAAGTAGTGGAATTTGTTGATGTAGTAGTCTTTTTTTTTTTTTTTGGGTTTCTGGTTTTGTTTGTTTTTTTTTTTTTTTTGGGTGGGTACTGTGTCCTCCTTGGCTTGTACTATATGATTCTTTTTTATTTTTTTAAGTATCGTGTCTTCAAAAACAAATGTTTATGCCCTTTTTCCCATGTCCAGTTCACGTACATGCATGGCTTCAGTTTGTCTTTCTTGCTTATTTGAGGAATTTTTACTGCTTGTTTATTACTAGAGATCTTGTTATCCAATTTTTACTTGGGAGTATTCCATCTTCTTTTTAAAGCTCTTTACGAAAACTTGGGCATGTTTATGTTGCAGCAATATAGGCTATATTGTGTTGTTGATTACCATGCGGGTACGTGACTCTCCATTTAAAGTAGGTGATCTCGTAGAATCAAGATCATTCATGTCAGGTTATCGTGGTTCGTGGTTTCGCTCAAAGGTACTGTTACTTTAATGCATGAAACTGCTGGCTACATTAGTTAGTGATAAAAAATTTTTTGGTGTTCTCTCACTTTGTACCTTAAAACTTAAAATTGAACAAAATTTCCCCTCTAAGCTTATCCTATGATTTTGAAGCTTTTACACCTGAGATGTCAAAATTTTTTTAACTGTTTTAACAATGTGTCGGTCACACATTGTGACTTGTTAGTAAAGGGAAATTTTTAACAGACTTGATCATAATTGGGTCACCTGGCGACCATATTTTAGAAGCATCCTTGTTGTAGGGAAAATATAGAAAATACTAGATGCTTTTGGCCACCGGTATAAGTGAACAACTTGAAAATTCGTTAACGAAATATTGCTTGATTATGAATTGTTTGGTGGACTTGTGGTACGTCGGGACGAATTAGTTCTAAACCTTCTTGAGAAACCTTGGCGAATTAGGTTCTATACCTACTTGAGAAACCTTAGAATCACGGTGAAATATTATCTAAAGGCACGGTAGTTAGGAAACATTTTCTTATGGACTGATAGTGAATTCCTCACTAACTTCTTGCCTTTCTGGATGTCTTCAAAACTGTTTTTATATTTTGTTAAGGAAATCGGAATCGACTCTAATGACATTTTACGCTTTATGTTGTATGTATTTTCCTTTATAATTCAGGTAAAGAATGCCAGCTGGAGAAATGGTCAGATTGGATATTACTTGGAATATCTCGACTTTCCTGATGAAAGTAAGTGACATCTGGTGCATGGAATCCATTGTGCCAAAGACTTATGCGTGTTCATGACATGTTTATCGTGATAATATGCCAGATCAGATGAAAAGTACTTATATCTTGAATTTTTTTGAGCTATATTCTCATTATTTTTCTACTATGTTTGGAAAAAGAGGACTAGAAGAAGAAAAACAAATTCTGCTTCTTCTAGACTTGGATATATATTTTTTTGAGTAATGCATATACATTTTCGGATCTTTAGGTTATCTGTAATCTATTCTTAAATTGATTGATTTCAAAGTAGAATTCGTCTTAGTTGGTTATGCATATGACAAAATTGTCTGTCAAAACATATATGTGGCTTCCTTTGGTTAAGAATATCACCTACTAAGCAAGAGGACTGGTTTCCAAGTACGTCTATTTTCTGTAAGGATGTTAATTTGTTCTTTAACATCCGGTACTTACAACAGATGAGGGTATATGAATCATTCCTTATTGTTTGTTATTGTGTCTCATGTGCAGAAAAAACTTGGACAAAGTTATATCAGAAGCCCCGAAATCATAGTAATAGATATTCAAAGCAGTCTGAGTTTGAGATAATGTTGCGACCGCGTTTTCCTCCTGTGTTTCGTGAAAGTCAAATGCCAGATGTAAGTGCCATCTCAGAAGTGGTAGTTATAGTCAATGATGCCTGGAAGGTTGGAGATTTGGTTGACTGGTGGAAAGATGAATGTTATTGGTCTGGAAAAATAACTCGAACGTTGGAGGATGGTAAACTTCAGGTTGTATTTGTGCAGTTATTCACTTGAATTCTGCAAGTACTTTGTTTCGAACCTATATTTCATATTTTTCAGTGGAATGTTTTTTATTTTTTTTATTTTTTTATTTTTTTGGCCTGATGGTTCGAAGAGGAAGTTTCCTCTGGCATTGCATTCTACTTTTAGTTTCCGAACTTTTAGATGAAAACGTTTATGTTGTATTTTCTTCATCACTTTACCTTTTTCTATTTACAAAAGCATTAAAAGAAAGTAATCTCCTTAATGAAGGAAAAGATGTTTTCTGATTTTGCTTTATTTATTCTCATGTTTGTAGTTAGACTTGTTTCCACCTCCTCTGGGTGAAGGATTCTCTTATGAGGTTTGCTGCAAGGATCTGCGTCCATCGTTGAATTGGTCTCCTGAAACTGGTTGGACAGTGCCTACTCCTACGGTGCCTTTTCTTGATCTCTATCCTTAGTTACTGCATTAATGTGTAATGCCTTTGTGATGCCAATTTTATAAATTTGGATGTTAGATAAAATTTTCCTTTAACCCTTTGCTGAACAAAAGGCATGAAAACATTCCTTGACAGGATACGGTTGATTGTTTCTGTAATCCCTATAATTGTTGAACGTTTCGATACATAAATTCATGAAATAGATCTGTTGAATGAAGGAGAAATTCTTCCATCTGGACTGAAACTTAATTGCTCTTTCTTGGTGTTACCTTGGTGGTTACAGGACTCGGATAACAGTCAGCAATGTGCTCGGATAATTAATCCTGTTAACAGAGGTATAATAAACAGCCACGGTATTTACATTTTTAACTGTTCAGTTTGTAGAAGAATACCCATGCTTTCGGTGTACCAAAGAAACTATGATTACTTATGGCTTCACAATCTCTAGGAGGTAGGGGTTGCTCCAATTGTATGAGTGGGAGAATGTGAAGCCAGCATTGTTTATAACTTGTTGAATGAAGTCTCTTGACTTCATGCATTCCGATCAATTTGCATGCAATCAGAATTTCAGGGTCCATTATAAGTTCGCAGCATAAGCTAACATGAAAATGCGCGCAAAATCTGAAAAGGCTAAAATTCGTTATCAGTAATCCTTTTTTTTTTTTTAATCGGATTATGTTTGATTGTTTTCTTCTACTATATTGTCTTGTTTGCATTTTCCCTGCATTGCGTCCTTTTCTTACCATTATTTTGGAAATTTGTCTGTTTTTTTTTTTGTTTTTTTTGTTTGAAAAATAGAGTTAATGCCATTTACATATGATGGCTGTGGTTGCAGGGAGCACTCCCAGCTCAAAAGTGTGTACTGCCGGTGAAGAAGAGAGAGACGGGGTTGAGGGTATAGTTGGAGCATCACATGCAACGAGCACTCCCAGCTCAGAAGAGGGCACTGCCAGTAAAGAGACAGACGGAGTTGAGAGTATAGCTGGAGCATCACATGCAACGAGCAGTCCCAGGTCGAAAGAGCGTACTGACGGTGAAGAGAGAGACAGAGTTGAGGGTATGGGTGGAGCAGCACATGCAACCAGCACTCCCAGCTCAAAGGTGCATACTGACGGTGAAGAGAGAGATGGAGTTGAGGCTATGTCTGGAGCAGCACATGCAACCAGCACTCCCAGCTCAAAAGAGTTTGCTACCGGTGAAGAGAGAGACGGAGTTCAGGGTATAGCTGGAGCATCAAAATCATCAGTTCCTTCTCATGCTTCATCTTGCTCATCCAAACCTTCTGATAGGTTGGATGATACGGAAAAGCAAACTACTGGAACAGACATGGACGTGGACATGGAAAATGGTGGCACTGGGAAAACCGGTTGCTCAGATGATCCAAGTTCACTTGTTAAAGCTGTTTTTACTACTGAAAATGGCGGAACTACTCTTGAAAAAGGTGGCAATGGGAAAACTAGTTGCTTGGATGGTTCAAGTCCACTTGTTAAAGCTGTTTTAACTACTGAGGAGAATGGTGAAACTGCTCCTGAAGAAGACGCAGCTGATGATGGTAGATCCTCGAAGAAGAGGAGAACTGACAGCAACATTCCCCAAAACTCGTCGTACTCTGATTCAATAGAGGCTTCAATTTTGGACTTGGAGGAGCTTGTACAGCGGGTCAAATGGATGAAAAGTTTGTTGGAGATTGGAATGTCTCCATCAAATACTCGACGGCCTCCATGGAAATTTCTGGGACACCTTGCCTCATCCGCACCAAAGTGAATGTCACTGTAAACTGTAAGGTTGCTGAGTTCTTTGTTATAACTTGAAATCCGCACGGCATTTTGAGTTTGTTGCAAAATTGTCCATACACCAAAAAGCTTCTTGGCATTTAAGCTTGTTACTGGCTTTTGTTTCTCAGGAAGAACTGCTGAATGCACCGATGCTCAATTTCACACTCTCGTTTTTTGACGGATGAAGTTCACTGATGGGTAGGCTTTCTTCGTTCGCATAGCACGGTTGAGCCTTGAAATAGCTTTGCTTAGAACCGAAACTAATTACTCTTCCTTTCCATTGCAGACTGTCGGATATGGATGCCGAATCCGTAACATCAAGGATGAAACCACTGAACTGAATCCAACTGAAGAAAATGTTCCACTTCTATTTCCTTGGCACGGTGTCGGTCGGCGTATTTCTAGGCCGGCGGTGACCAATTGAGTTGACATTTTTGGTGCTCTAGTTTCTTAATCCTGATGATGAGTGATGTGTATAAAACCTTTTTTGAATTTCACTTTGAACTCTACTACCAAACGGTCGTTGGACCCTATTGAATTTCTGTAACATTGTTTCTTTTTTCTTGTAGTTTGATAAAAGGAAAAATTGTATAGTATGAGAAAATTGTCTTAACAGATCCACTTTCCAAAATCCTACTACCATATAATACAGGTGACCGTTTTCACCCCTTGAGGAAAAAAAAAAAAAAAAAAGAAAAAAAAGAAGAAGAAATAATACTGTTACTAAGCAATAGTCTAGGGGAATTCGTAAAATTATATAGTTTCAAAATTTTACATGTTTTTTATAGATGCACAAGGTGTTATTTACGTTACCATTTAATCTGTATTTGGATGTGTGATTTAGATGATAGAGATGTGAAGATATGAGAAAGGGAATGTAAACGACTTTGAACAGAGAACGTGGATGGATGAAAATAGTTAAAGCTACTTTGCAAGCATTTGTTAAATTTAACGAATGGTTTATTAAAATTAAAAATCCAAAACATGTTTGCTTATGAAAAAGAAGAATAAAAAAAAAATAAAAAAGAATTTTAAAATTACAAAAATGGGGGTGATTGAGAGGCGAGGATAAATCAGTAACCGCGAACACTGTTCCAGCGCAGCGGCACCACCGTCAGGAACCTCTCAGGGGCAAATTGGTCAACTTCGGAAACGTTTCACACGTGCGGTGCATCGGCGTTTCTTTTTTTCGAAACCGCACGGGGGGAAACGCCGGCTAAAGTCCCCAAATACAACTGTTACTTAGGGTTTAGGGTTGTTTTTCCACGTGTGTTTTCCCGGCCCCACACCCCCTGGTTGTGCCATGTCACCATTGGCATTCCTCTTTTATATTACAACAATTCTGTTTGTAGTTTCGATGTGGGTTTGGTGGCTTTCAAAGAATTGAAACCCATTTTCATTTTTTCTTAGGTACACACACTTTTTTTTTTTTTTTTTTTTTTTTAATGAGGCTAAAAATGATATTACTAATGCTCTCTTATGCAAATCAATGCTTATTGTTGTAGTTAATATGATAAACAAAATCATTTAGAGAAAAAAAAAAAACAAAAAAAATATATGTATATACTTAGCATCAGTTGTTGTTGTTGTAGTTGTTGTTCATGATAATGAGAAAATTTATGAATTTTCTAGTTTTTTTTTTTGATAGATGCTTCAAGCTGTTTGTTCTCTTTATTAAAGGCGCTTCACTATCAATTTGGTCAATTTGAAGAGACCAAAATCATAAACAAAACGAAATTTTTTTCTTTCCAAATATCAATTTGGTTGATTTGAAATTTTTAAGAACTATCAATTTAAATGAAACTTTATGTAATTGATTTGTTATATATTTTTTATTATATGATAAGTGAAGAGTTTGAACATTCTTCTCAAATTCAGAAAAAAAAAAGAGAAGAAAAAACACTTGATCAATCTTGACTGATAAACAATTATCATCAAAGTGTTCTTTGTAATCGATAGTGTAAAATAAATTGTCACTTAACAATTTTCACTGTATGATGTAAAAAAGCACTATCGGTAGGTTTTGTTGTTATATAGTAAATATGTATTAGAAATTTGATGTTTTACATATGTGCATATTTAAATATTTAAGTTTGATATGTTTTTCACCGGATCCAACAATAAAGAAAGCATACACCATCCACATGAGATCCTATTGACCCTAAATTGAAAATATTGAAGACACAGGTGTCACAAAGAATAGTATAGGGACTTAAGTGCAACACTCGTATTAAAGTATTTAAAAAAAAAAAAAAAACACACACACACACAAGGGAAAATTGTGAAAACAACTTCTAAATGCATGGATTCGAGTTATACCCAATGTATTGATCGAGGCATATGGACAATCTATTTCATTAGAGATTTATATATTATATAAAAAGACATTCACTACTTGAGGTTATCTGGGTATGCCAACTTCTATCCATATAACTCTATTTTTTACTAAAAAAGAAGCGTGTTTATGTTTTTTTGCCATATTTTAATGCTTACTTGAATATTTGACCCGTGCTAAAAAATTTGCTATAGGTGGTTTGCGTTTTTTGAGGAGCAATTCTATAAATCACCCTAAATCAAGGACTAATCACGCAAATAAGAAAAAAGAGACAAAAGGCATGGTATGAGTAAAAATATTCAAAATTCGACCACAAAGAGAGCACAAAATTTGAAATAGAGTGACCCTTTCGATTTCCCTCTCTTTTCTCTCTGGCTGGCGCTGCAACCGACCGCCATGGATCTCAAACTGGCCATAACCCAAGGTCCTCTAGCCGGCGAAACCCTAGAGTACCAGCCCGGATGCACCGTCCGCATTGGCCGCGTTGTCCGCGGCAACAACCTTCCGATCAAGGACTCCGGCATCTCCTCCAAGCACCTCTCCATCGGACAAGAATCCGGCAAGTGGATCCTCCGCGACCTCGACTCCTCCAACGGCACTTTCATCAACGGCGAACTGCTAGATCCGAGCGCCGCCGTCGAGATCCGCGACGGTGACGTCATCAAGATCGGTGAGAGAACCTCGATTTCCGTCGGGATCCAGGAGTGCGACGGAGGCCTCTTGCGGCGGAACCCTAGGCGCGGAGGGAAGGAGAGCGCCTCGGACTCGGTTGCGCAGAATCGGGGGGGTAGGAGAGGTGGGGTTTTGAAGGAGGGCAAAGAGAAATGTGGCTTGGTGGTGGAGGATTCCGAGGAGGTGGTGGGAAATCTACGGCGTGGTCGGCCGAGGAGAGCTAGGGTTTCGAAGACTGAGGTTGAGGCGGAGGAGGCGAGCACAAGGCGGAATCGAAGCTCGAAGAATGAGGAAAGTGTGGTGACTGGTTCGTTGCTTGGGAAGATTCCAGAGAATTCTGATTTTGAGGGTGGAGAAGTGGGGAATGGGGCTGGTGGCGACGCAGTGGAACAGGGACCAGTAAAGGAAGCGAGCACGAGGCGGACTCGGGGATCAAAGAGCTTGAAGAATGAGGAAAGCGCGGTGTCTTGTTCGGTTCTCAAGAATATTCCTGAGAATTCTGATTTAGAGGGTGGAGAATTGGGGGTTGGGGCTGGTGACAACGCAGTGAAACAGAGACCAGTAAGGAAAGCGAGCACGAGGCGCACTTGGAGCTCGAAGGAGGAAAGCAAAGTTTCTGGTTCGGTCCTTGCGGAAATACCTGGAATTTCTGATCTAGAAGGTGGAGAAGTAGAGGTTGTTTCCAGACAGACGCGGAGAGGGAGGAAGTTGCCGCAGAAGAAGCTGCCACAAAGTGTTCCGATTGATATCTCGGGGGATTCAGGAGACAACATTCGGGTCGATGCCACAAATGGTGAAAGCGCAAATATGTCAAATTTGGGACAGCAGGATCGAATTGAAACTGCTGGCGACAAGGGAGGAAATGAAGATGATTGTAGAATTGTGGAGAGTTCAGATGAGGCTGAGAAAGATAGAGGCTGTAGTTCCAAAGAGAATGAGGTCGGGAAGGAGCCTGATTTGGAGAAGATGACACTTGGGGAGTGGTTTGATTTCTTAGAGGTTAATTTGCCGAAACAGATAATCGAAGCAACCGAGGAGATGATTAAGGAAATGAGATTGAGAGCCCAAAGAGTTCATGAGTACATGGTACAGCAGAAGAATGAGAAGGCCAAAATACCTTTGGGCTAGAGGGAAGATTACCTTGGTAATTTGTACCCTTTTTTCCTTGTATATACATTTGTACTGCGTTAGATCTTTCTTTAATTCTCCCATATGTTTTTTTAAAATTTTTTGTTTGTTCCGTCATTTTGCTTGGAGGATATGTATCACGGTTTCTTCTAGTTTACTGACATGACAAAGGATTGCTTCTATCAAAGCGGCACATCTTGATAATTGCAGCTTGGAAGTAATTTCTTGCTGGATGATTGTTTCATGTTCGGGTTTTGCCAGCTCGATCTCTTAATTTTGTTTGTTTAACTGGTAACTTCAGTAGCTTTTTTTTGCATTTTGCACCTTTTAGTTTCTTAATCCTGCTTCCACCTGAACAGAGTAAAAGTTTTGGTTTTTTGAAAGATGATATTTTGACAATCACGTGAGCTCGAAGTTTAACATGTAAACAATAGGAGAATGGAATTTTTGTTTATGAATGAGCCAGTTGTGTGTTGTGAAAGGAAGATCGGATATTGATTATCTTACACCTTCAATGCCGGCCCTTTAAACTTCTATTTCCATTTGTGCTTTTAGTTTGCACGACAACGATAAGATTTGGTAACCAAGTAGATTGGGGGTATAGGAGTCTATGACAGTTTGTTTTGTCTGTGGTATAAGGTAGACACCGCCTTTTGTATCTCTCTCTCTCTCTCTTTCCATGCAAACAAGCGCGCAGAGGGATTGACTATGTTGGTGCAGTAAGTGTGAAAATATGCAATCCTCTTTTAGCCAGCTTCTACATTATTTCCATAAATTTTCTGCCTTGAATTTCATTTCGATACCTTGTGGTTACAAAGATTACAAATGTGCATAGAAACGCCGGTCCTGTTCTATTGAGGAAATGCTGCACTATATATATATATATATTTAGCCTTCTGGTCCTTTTACAGAGCGGAGAGTTTGCGCTGGAGCCATAAAGATTTGCAGTACGTCGTGAAATCACGCAACTGACAATGTTTCAAAGCAACACTTTGCTGCCTTGGCTTCTCCTCAGCGGGCTTCTATATCGATAGCTTTTATCTGCTGCAGATTGCGTTCAGGTAGGCTAGGGACACAATCTCATTGCTGGTGGCGCAATTTTTGGCTGCTTTGTTAGGATTTTTACACTGAAGATGCATATTTTGTATGGTTTCTAGAGCACGTGATGGTTATCTATGCTAATTGTAAATTTGGACGGCAAATGTCAAACGAGATTAGTAATTACATTATAGAATATAAATGGACTTGTTTCAACAATGATATTCTCACATTTTGCAGTACCCATTTTCCTGTCTCGTATATGGAATAATTGGTTGTAGAAGTATGACATGTATGTATAGGCTTGAGAAGCGTGTGTATAAACATCCTCTGTCCCCTCTCCATGTCCCCTCCTCTGTCCCCCGAATAAGAGATTGACACGTGCAAAAGGTAACTAAAAGAGTTAGAAACGAAAATTCCTCCCGTTATTTTTTCCCCTGAAAATTTTTGTTACTTCGAATACTTTGCTTCTCTCGCTCTTCCTCCTCTTTCTTCTGGGGATGAAAATCTTACTGTCCCATTTTCTCTATGCCTCTGTTAAGCCTGCCATGTACCCGAAGTAAATAGTGACCATTTTTTCTTTTCAAGGACAAGGCAATATTGATTTTCTACAACTTAAATTTTGAATGAATTTAGTGATATAGAAAAAGGAGAATTGGACTTGAGAAAAATTTTATTCTTAAAATACCAAAAACTGAAAAATTGATTGAGATCGAGAAATCAATGGATGCCCATCAGGGGAATTTCTTGGGGTTAAAAAAATGCTTTTGTGACCCAGAATTAGGACCAAACCGCCTCCCAAGTCATCGTCGTCAAGTACCGGAAATGGCATGCACGACAGCGAATCAATCACCCTCTGAAACAAGGCTTTTGTCCCCCATTCTCGTTTCCGAGCACGACGCAATTTCGGAGAACCAATTTGAGTTTGATTTCAGTAGAAATCGTTTTGAGGTGCATTTTTTTTTTCTCAAACTGATAAGAATACTTGTTTTTCAACCACTAATCTATTAGAAGAGGGACATCAAAACAATGAAAGGCCCATGTGGATTTTTTTTTCAACCTTGACATAGGAGAGAGAGAGAGTAGAGAGTGAAAGAGGGAGAGATGGA
The DNA here is from genome assembly GCA_009761775.1 of Ficus carica. NCBI lineage: Eukaryota > Viridiplantae > Streptophyta > Magnoliopsida > Rosales > Moraceae > Ficus > Ficus carica. The sequence goes on from CM019746.1 coordinate 11,127,541, forward strand.
AGATGAAACGTCTAAAAAGCCAATTAAAAAAAGGGGTAAATCCGTGGTAGAATCTTATTTATATACCCTATCGATAGAGCTTATTTGTAAACCGTTATGATGTAATCGAACGGTTAAAATGTTGTTTGTGCATAATAATTATAATGGACCTTACCTTATAGTATTGTAGACTAATTAATAAATTAAACAAATAATAATAAAAAAAGAAATATAAAAAAAAAATATATGGCCAATGAAAGGCTTGGGGGCGTGGAGCTCCTCACCGGCGGCTCGACGTCGGCGGGGTAGGGGCTTGTCATCATCAGGGGCATCATAGGTTGTCATCAAATCATCAGACTCACGGGTGGGTGGTCCATCGCCCGGGGTCGCGGGCCTCGGGAGGGGTGGTCATCGCGGGAGGGGGAGGGGGGGCCTGGGTTGCGGGTTGGCTGGATCTGGTCGGCGAGGGACACGGGGGGGGAGGGGGCACAGAACTGGTTTGGGGGGCGGGAGCATATGTCGGCATCAGGGGGGTGGGGCAGGGCGGGGCCCCAGGGGGGGTTGTCTTTGTCGGCGTCGGCAGGGGCACATATCTGGTTAGGGGAAGGAGGTGGTTTTCGTCGTCGTCGAGGAGGGGGGGTGCTCATCACCTGCGTCAGGGGGGGGGGGGGGGAGGGAGGGGGTCTTCGTCGGGCTCGGGGAGGGGGGGCGCTAGCTGTCGGCGTGGGGGGGTCTGCCGAGGAACGGTCGCTGACCAATTTTTTATAGTTTCTTTGATTTTTTTTTAATTTCTAATTTCTAATTTTATTTTTTAGTCTATAATACTATGAGGTAATATGCATTATAGTTATTATGCACAAACAACATCTTAGTTGTTCGATTACATCGTATCGGTTTAAAAATAAGTTATATCGATAGGGTATATAAATGAGACTTTACCACAGACTTATTAAAAAAAAATGTTAAAAGAATGGAGAAGTAACCGGTTATTTAATATAAAATGATTGACGCGTCAATCTCTTATTTGGGGTGACAAAGAAGGGGACAAAGGATGTGGCTCCGTCACGTTGCTACCCAAGGAGGTGGTTTTCCCATCCTTTAATGCTCAATCTTAGAAAGGCCACCCTTGGAAATTCCAAAAGGAAGCCATGCTTGGGAAGAGGTGTGTTCATCAGGATTCGACTTTCATGTTCACTTATTTCTATCCCTTTCTATATATCTCCACTGATATCATGACACACCAATTAAAATTTCATATCCACTAAAAAATCAATCATATTAGTTAAAAGATCTTATTAGTTTATTGATGTATTATAATACTATTAGAAGGGTACAAAAAGGACATGAAAAGAAGACATAGCCAGAAAGCTTCTTCTTGTTGGCCAAGTTTGATACATAAGTTTAGTTTGGCATATATGTATTTACGAAGTTACTACGACAAGACTTCTTGTTTAGTCATTTGATTAAGTTTTCAAAGGTCTAATTTATAATTAGAATAATTTTGTGTTGTGTGTTATAATTTTTTAAAGTATATATTCATAATTTATCATTAAAAAATTAATTCAATGGTTAAAAAACTACAATGCTAAATAAGAGGTCCTATTTTAGAAGCTCCCACGTATTTAATTGTTATGTTTTCCATTTCTTAGGAAAAATTTACGGTAGGACTTATAATACTTTAGAGCAAAGAGTTTTTTTTTTTTTTAGATCACATATTTTTAATAGTCATATCTATGAGTGTTTACATTAAAACAATACCATGCTCTACAAAAGAGTGATCACTTATAATTCTTGTCGTTAAAATTTACTTGGACGGTTAAAATAACTTACACTATGGATAGGACAAGAGTATATTTCCTACCACAATTTTCCAGTGTCATGATCAAAATTACTCTGGCAAGGTCTGTGAATGGTTTATGAAAATCGTCCCAAACGAGATAAATTTTTCCTCGTTCAAGTTCAAATTGAATTTGTTTAGCTTGGGTTTGACACTTCAAAGAGTCAAGTTTTACTAAAAAGTGTTCTTCCCATTATAAAAATGGAAGCTCTTTCTACGTTCGTTAATTTAAAAGTCAAAAATGGGATTTAGGCACGTGCGAATATTTGCTTGGGCTCCAAGAAGAAAAAAAACAAAAAGGCTAGAAATTTATACTTGGGTATGGTTGGTCTAGCATATTTTGGCCATTTTTAATTATAGACGAGGACAAAAACTGCATGAAACCGTGTTTGACTGAAAAATCCTATGTAATTATACACATAAAGATTCATCAGAATGTGACACAGAAATCGATCTCAGTCAGTGCATGTTGAAAGTTATTCAGAGACGTGTCGCTCAAGCAAAATCCTAGTATTTAAACTAGTGGAATTGTAGTATATTAAACCAAACTCACTTTCTTAGAGAGAGAAAAAGAAGGGAGAGAGAGGTGAGCTCTAATGGAGGATTCTAAAACTCTCTATATCCGCCATGTTCACAAAGCTGCCATCATCATTCAAAGATCACACACTTTTCTTCATGTTTTGGCAGCGGGATTCTTGTTCTATTACAGAGCCTCTTTCTTTCTCGGAAACGACATCAAGAACAGAGGAATACCAACTTTACCATGGCTTCTCCTATCTGTCTCCGAGCTGCTTCTCTTCATGATATGGCTTCTAGGCCAAGCCTTTAGGTGGCGTCCAGTTTCTCGAACCGTCTTTCCAGAGAGATTGCCCGAAGATGACAAGCTTCCGTCGATTGACGTCTTCGTTTTCACTGCGGATCCAGATAGAGAGCCTACTTTGCAGGTGATGAACACTGTGTTGTCCGCCATGGCGATGGACTACCCGCCCGATAAGCTCCACGTGTATCTTTCTGACGATGGCGGTTCTCCGGTGACTTTGAATGGGATGAGAGAGGCTTGGAGGTTTGCAAAGTGGTGGATTCCGTTTTGCAGGAGGTTTGGCATCCAGAAGAGGTGCCCAGAGGCTTATTTTTCGACGCTGGAGAATAATGATGATGATCATGACGATTTCAGGAGCTCCGATGAGTTTCGGTTAGAGAGAGAAAAACTCGAAGTTGGTTCTTTCTTCCCTTCTTTTGATACAAAACAATGTCTTGGTTTTATTTTACTTACGTTGCTCTGCAACAACTTTTGTTTTTTGTTATTTTTGTTATTTTGTTTTTTTAAAGTTACGTACAATTTTGATGCAGGAAAAATACCAAGCATTTAAGGAACGTGTAAAAGCATTTAAAGCAAAAAATAAAGATACTAATGGCTTTACTAGTAAAGATCACCCATCTGTAATTGAGGGTACTTTTCTCTTACCACTTATAGCATCCCGTTTTCGTCCACTTATTGAACTTTTATTTTATTTTATTATTATTTTTTTTTTTGTTTTTCTTCCTAGTGTTTTCTCTCACAAAAATTTCAATTATTGTTTGAACTGTGGGTTTCAAACTATGATCCAAACGGGGGCTTAGTTGCAGACAAAATTAATGTTGTGCAAGATTTGAAGTGGAAAAAGGGTATTTTGCTCATATGTTTTTATCTTGACAGGTGATTCAAGGAAATCCCAGTGGGATTAAAGAACAAGAAGATCAATCTATGTTGCCTCGCCTTGTTTACGTTTCTAGGGAGAAAAGGCCTTCTCATCCTCACCATTTCAAGGCTGGAGCACTGAACACTCTTGTATCTCTCTCTCTCTCTCTCTCTCTCTCTCTCTCTCTCTCTCTCAATGACTGAAAACATATGCTTTACCCTTGTGATGTTCTGGTTGTTGTTGTTATTGTTGCAGCTTCGAGTCTCTGGAGTGATGAGCAATTCTCCCTACATCCTCTCCCTAGACTGCGACATGTACTGCAGCGATCCGACTTCAGTACGACAAGCCATATGTTTCCACCTTGATCCCAAAACATCTTCCTCTCTAGCTTTTGTTCAATTCCCTCAAAGATTCCACAACATTGCCAAGAATGATATATATGAAAGCGGGTTGAGATCCGCATTTTCGGTATACAAAGCAGAACCTGAGTTTTAGCTCAATCAGTATTGGCCTATAAATGTAGAAAATATCTTTTAAGAGCGATGTCGGAGATCCCAACTTTTTGATACCAACTTACGTAGCAAGTCATCTTTTCATTAGTAATGGATGACAATTCACATGCCGTGTTAGTTGGTGTGAATAAGTTGGGACAAAAGCCAAGATCCTTGAGAAATATTTTTTACCAAAAAAAAAAAAAAAGCCATGATCCTTAGCAATATTCATCTTTTTTAAATTGTCTTGTTTAATATATATGTCTTTTGCATGTTTCAGTTCATGTGGCCAGGTATTGATGGGCTAGATGGACCATTCTTGTCTGGTACAGGCTTCGTCATAAAAAGGATAGCCTTATATGGCAACTTTGTACAAGAAGGTAAAGCATTATATGTTAATAAATTATATGTATTTATATATAAGAGGGCTTTAGTTTTGTTGTATATATAGAATAACCTAGTGTTTTTCTCAATAAAAAGATGCTGATCCAATGGAACTCAAGAAGTACTTTGGACCCTCCAACGAGTTCATAAAATCTCTTTCTCAACACACAAAGTCTAATATATTAATCAATGGAAAAGACTCTTCCAATGAACTACTACAACAAGAGGCCGAATTCTTGGCTTCTTGCACCTACGGAGATCAAACAAAATGGGGTGAAGAGGTATGCAAGCCTAGTCTTTAAAATAAAACAATCTATTTCCATTTTTTTATCCTTTCATGGATTAGAGATAATAATTTTTTTCTCCATGCTATGAAAACCAGGTTGGTTTTCTGCATTATTCAGTTGTCGAAGATTTCTTGACGGGATTCGTTTTACAAAGCAAGGGATGGAAGTCAGTATATGTGAACTTATCAAAGCCACAGTTCTTGGGGTCTGGAGTCACAAATTTGAATGATCTATTGACTCAAGGGACAAGATGGAGCACTGGGTTGGTGGAAGTTGGCATTTCTAAGTTTTGCCCCTTCCTTTATGGTCCCTCCAAGATGTCCTTTCTTGAGAAAATGTGCTATGCAAATCTCTCAATTTTCCCTCTCTACTGCCTGCCTTTATGGTGCTTTGCTACTATTCCTCAACTCTGCCTTCTAAAAGGCATCCCTTTGTACCCTGAGGTAATGTCTAACCCCATTTTTGTAATCTACAATGACACTTAATACATATATATATATATATATATATGCGCTAGGGAGCATTACCTATGTCCCACAATGTGGGACTAGTGTCTCTTAGTATGTGGTACTGGTTATACCATTGGTGCCCTCTAATATTTTTCCTCTTTTTATCTTCTTCTCTTAAAGTCTAAAATCAAAATAGTGTAATATTATGTTTCACAATATATGATATTCCTGACATAAATCTACTATTTTCTAACAGGTTTCAAACTTATTTTTCATTTCATTTGTGCTACTCTTCATCTCGTCTATTGCACAACATTCTTATGAGATCCTCATAACCGGAGGATCGTTACGTTTGTTGATATACGAACAAAGGATATGGATGATGAAGTCGATTACATCTCATTTGTATGGAACTTTGGATGCTTTAATGAAGAGGATTGGTGTGAGGGAAGCCAGTTTCTTGCCCACCAACAAAGCTGAGGGCGATGAACGAGTTAAGCTATACGAAAACGGTGTGTACGATTTCCGAACATCAACGATGTTTCTTGTTCCGTTGGTTGCCCTAGTGATCTTGAACATGAGTTCTCTTCTCATGGGATTTGCTAGAGCCATTCTTGTGGGAGATTTGGACAAGATGTTTGTACAAGTTTTCATCTCACTTTATATCTTAGCTATAAACTACCCCATTATAGAAGGGATGGTGATAAGGAAAGACAAGGGAAGAATCCCAACATCAGTCACCATATCATCTTCTATACTGTCCATGATAGTTTTGTTGTCTGTCAAATATGGACTTCTTATGTACTAAATTACATGTTATATGAGGTTGTCATGTTATTTATGATTTGACATAATGTTTTCATCATTGGTTTTATTTTTGTAAAATCAATTTTCCATCTAAAACACCCTCAAACTGTCACAAAAATACTTAACGTGTATAAATGGAGCTCTAGCAATTGCTCTGAACAGGGGAGCCACAAATGGAGTTTGGTTTAATTGCCACAATCGATGCTCCTTTTGGTCAGAAATCCTAGTTGACTCCGATAACGACCATTATTCGTTTTTTTTTTTTTTTTTTTAATGCAATTTTAGATTTTTCATTAAATTACAAGGAGTTTTGTACAATTTGTGCAGCTAGAAATATATAGTTTAGACTTCAGACAATTAGTGTACACATTCTTGCATTAAAATTAATTCGTATAAAAACTTTAGTTTATATGGATTTGACTGGTAGTCATACTCAAATTGACTGCTTTGGTTAGAATCAATTTCAATCAAAATTTTTTTTTTGATAATTAATTTCGATACAAGTTGTGTACTTTTTTTTTTTTTTCTCCCTCTCTCGAAAGTACAAGTTTTGTACTTACAAACACTCATTTCTTTTCCGGTAAATTGCTCTACTTGTCCCCAAATTCATCGAGAGGATATCATTTGGTCCTTAAATTATTTGTTTTATGATTGATTGGTCCCTAATTAAATGGGTATAAGTTAGTCTTTTTTTCTGAAGGACGTTTAAAATGTCACATTTTTCCGTTAGAAGATATAAATTTACCCTAAAAAGACTAAACTATCCCCAAGATGTCAACTGACCTTGTTAAATAAATAAATAACAAAACAATCTCTCATCTTCTTCATCACCACCCTCTCTGCAAAAAAGTAAAAACCCACTTTTATCCTCACTTTGTAAAACCAGAAAACCAGCCAAAAAAAAAAAAAAAAACCCAGCGAAAGCAAATTGCCTCCCTCGTCCGTCGCTAACCCAGGAAGCCACCACCTGCCGCCGCCTCACTCGAACATCGGCGGCAAACCCAGTCCATCACCCAAAACCTCCAACCGACCCACCGCGACGAGATCGCCCTCACCCCCAACGACTCTTCCATCGCGGCACCCGCGGGACCCTCTACCTTCTCTAATGAGCACAACCGGCAGAGAGAGATAGGTAGCCATGGATGCCGGCGGCCAATGGTGGGGGAATGACTTTGCTTATCTAGTTAGTTTTTCTAACTTAATTGTGTATATTTTTGGAATTGACATGATGAAGAAAGAGGCAGCCCCCTATGGGCGATGAGGCAATTGGAGGAGTAATTGGTGACGACGGCTGCCATGGTTGGAAAGATTTTGCAGAGGAACTGTACAGAGAGAGAAAGTGAGAGGAAGAGCCTGAGAGGATCGCTTTTTATTCTTATTTTGTTTAATTTTAATTATTATTTTACTAAATTGCCCTCCTAAAGATGTCCATTTGCCTGTGCCTCTCACGTGGTGTAGATCCATCTCCTTTTAATCGCGGGAAAGAAGAAGAAAATTCACTTAATCAAATATATATATATATATATATATATAAGAGAGAATAGCTATAGTAAAAAAATATAATGATAAAATTATAAAATTACATCATATATATACTAAAATCTTAAAATATACGATCCTCCTGTTACCATCACAGATCAAAAAAAAAAAATCTCATAATTAAAGTTTTACCATATATGTCGCACCACAAAATTTGAGGGTCGGACCAAACAGAATTTGGATCACCTTCTACAGATGAAATCACAGTTCTTTATCAGTAATCGATCATGCTGCTTTTCTATTAGTGGGATAATAACTCTCTCTCCCTCCTTTTCCTCTTCTAATTTTAGTTTGAACTAGTTAATTTAGTTACGGGTTGTAATATTCCTTTCTCATTATTTGAAAAACGGGTTGTAATATTCCTTTCTCATTATTTGAAAAAAAAAAAAAAAAATTGTCACTTTATTTCGGGATTAAGGAGCTGATTTGCTCCTAAAGTTTTATTTATTTATTTATTATTTATTTTTATTTTTTAGGGGATGTGCTCCTTTGTTTGGGTGTACATAAGTTAGATGATTAAGGAAAGTGTATTTATAGTTGAACTTGTCTAATATTTTTTCCTTGAGAAAAAAGAACCACGTATATTTGTTAAACAGATATGAAAAATGTACAGAAAAATGTATAATATATTTACACTATATGTTTGTTGATTCCATTAATTAATCAATGAAAATCGAGATTTTCTTGAATAAATACATTTTTCTAATTATGAATTTGTGTCAGAGATGACATTTTACTTATGAGTTTAGATACCTACCCTTAATGGAAATGATATGGAGATATATGCGGATTAAGATTAATTATTTTGCTAAATTTTTTTAAAAACTTTAATAAGTTTTGTATTCATGTTTTCTTAATTCGTTATAAGTAAATATGTAGGGTATGAATAAAACATTTCAAGTAAAAATTTCTCGTCTTTATATCCGTCTTAAATTGGTGGAATGAATGGATATATATACAGGAAAAGGGAAGTATATCCTAATCCACCCACGTGCATGGGTCACGTGTTTAGGCACGTGTCTGTCTTTGTACTCATATTTGTTTTTCTTAAAACAAATTATTAAAAAAATAAAGAAAACTTTGTTAAATTAGTTATAATAATATTGTTAGACTATGTTTAATATTCACCTACAACTTCTTGAATGAATGAAAAGGTTATGGAATTATTACTTGTTTGTATAAACTTTTATTATATTATAATAACTATCTGTATTTATTTTATTTAGTCTGGCTTTGATTGTTAGAAAGTGTTAAAATTTTATGACGAAATCAACTTTTTTGGTTGAAAAGTTGAAAAAACAATGTAATTACCTATTTTAAATATGGCATAGATATACATGTTATCACAGAAAATTGATTTTAAAGAAAAAAATGAAAAAAAAATCTGTAATAATATATAGAAAGTAGTATGAGTTTTGCAATTCACTTTTTGATTAAATCAATCCAATGGTTCAAGTTATTTAAAAACATTTGAAAATACAATATTTTTAAAATAAATAAAAGAAAATTGTTGTTTTGTACTTTTAAACTATTGGTAGGAATTGTTATTTTCTCATTGGATCAATTTTTTAATTGTTTGATCTATGACTCAAAGTAATTATGCGTGTTGCATTATAAATTTTAACATATATAAAACTCACAAATCAAACTATTAAAAAGTTAAATTTATTAATTAATTTTAACAGTACCTATGGATAGAGTAAAAGTACAATTCCTACCATAAGTGTTGTCCAAAAAAATATACTAAGCAAGCGAGATTTTACTCAAACTTTAGAGGTTTAAGTAAAAGAGATTTTGTAGTTTGATCAAAGCACATAAAATATATATGATATACTAAAAACGTTGAGCACAATTATTTTGGAGGGAAAAAATTAAAAATTATATGTAAAGGTCAAATACGATTAAATAATATTTTAGAAGGTTGTTTGAAAAAAAAAATAAATATATATATATATATATAAACAGGGACATACTAAAAAAAGTTAGATTCAAAGTAACATTTTTAATAAACGAAATTAAAAAAAAAAAAAAAAAAACAAACGAAAAAGGAGATTAAAAAACATACGAACAAACAAAATATTTATTTAGTTGAAATACTTTAGAAGGAAAAAATATATAATTTGAATTCATTAAAGGAAAAAAAAAGTAGTTGAAGTGCAAAAATAATGTATCAAAATTGAAAGGAAAAGCTTGGTAGAAATGAAGGTTAAAGACTACCCAAAAAAATAAAAATAAAAAGGGCTAAAGACTACCCACAAAAAAAATGTGGTATATTAAAAGCATAATACATGGGCATAGATTTGTAAATAACTTAAAGGTATTGGAGGAATTAAAAACAAAAAATTATTGGTTTGAACTTTGGAAAATATATATATTTATATATATTGGTTTTGAGGTGTAAAAAAGAATAAGGTGTTGGAGGAAAACAAAGCCATGTGGATTAAAAGTAAACCATTAGATTAAAATTCAATGAAAAGATAAAGAATTTGAACCATTGGATTAATTTAATAAAAAGTGAATTAAAATGAACTCATTCTCCTTTCTATATATTAATATAGATATAGATATAGACGTACATAGATTTATTAAAGCGTTAATAAGCGTGCAATTGCAGCAACACATTTTCCCTTCGGTGCATGGGCCTTTTTGTTTATGTGGTTGATTTTTTACAACCGCAAGCAGTACCATTATTTGTTGGTCCTATAAATAAATTTCCTTTCCATTTTTAGCTACTGTACTTTTTTGTTCCTTTCAAACGTAGTAGGGTTTGTCTCACATATTTCCATATTAAGTGATAATATTATTGTAGTTGTCAAAATAAATAGCGTAACTTGATCATTATGGAATTCGATTATGCTAAATGTGATTTGATGAAAAATATTGGGAAAGAAATTTATTATATGAGCTCTGTTAGTCGTGAACTTCTAATTTTTTTTTTCTATTACAACATGAGATTATGACGACTGTATTCAATCTAACAACTTTAATTAATCTGCAAAATTATTACGTAGTATATGGAAATGTATTATACCCAACTTTTAGCCTACATTTTTTTTTTGTTTTTTGTCTTTTGGACATTTTTGGCCTATAGAGTTCTAAAGCCCCTAAGATTTATAAATTATTTCCGTTTTTCATGCATGTACACAATTAAAATCCATATTAGATATCACTTGCCATCATATCACCAAAAATATTTCAACTAACTATTGGATGCAAATATGCAATCTCTCAATCTCTCTTAAAAAAAAAAAAAAACACTATTACATGCAAAAATGTAATACTAATTTTAGTTTAAGTTAGTCTTTTAGTAGGATACATACAAAAAAAGATTTTTAATCATCAAATTTTCATGCGAACTTTTCAATAAATTTGTTATATTTATCTTAATCTAATTTTATTAAAATTTTAGTATTTTTTTAACTTGATATGATTTCTAGGTGTTCTGATAGATAAAACTATATCATAGTAGATATTCTCATATCCTAATAGAGAATAATTTAGACGAAGTGATAACTAAAAGTGACTTTAGTCACACTAAATGTTGCGATTAAAAGTGATAAGCAAATATTGTAATTAAATGTTTATTTTTTTAGTAGGTCCCAACATGAAGTGTTACAAATTTGACAACAATCCCCAATTACAATTTTAAGGATTTGAATGTGAAACTGAACTAGTCCTTGTCCAAGGCAAATTCCAAGTAATAGTTTTTAATTGATTTTTATGCTTCCTATCCTTATTATCTTCAAGTTTTACCAAAGTGTCAAAAATATCACTTTAACACGAATTGATTCTATCACTTAATTTCAACACGAATAATTTTTTTCCATATATTAGTGTAGTTGCACGATTTTCTATTGGGAAATTTTATTGTCACTCAATTAGTCTGTTTTTCTAACATTTTTATCAATACATTTTACTATTATGTATAAACAATAATACAGTAGTAAAATTATTGATTATTATATTAGTGGACAATTTCAATGTGATATGAACCCTAATCACTTCTAGGGCCGTTTGGAGGATGTCTGGAGACTGTGTTTTGGAGATTGGATTATAAATATGTGTTTGAGAGAAGACCTTTGGAAAGTTTTGTGATACTGAAAATAATACAAAAATTTGAAATGTGTTCCAAAAAAAATATGCAAAATGAATCGTGTTTTATTCATCTCATCATTGTTGTGACCATTTTGATACAACAATCATATCTCATTTTGATTTGAAATTAATGAGAAAGTCATATACTTTTAAAATTTGAGTTTTTTTTAAAAAAAATAAAATATAAAGTTTGATATAAATTTGAAAATTTTGAATTCAGCTGACATTTTATCATCTGAAAATGTTGTCCTAAACGGCCATTAGCTGTCCCTCCTTGGTAAATTAACAAAGGATGGTCCCAAAAGTTTTCTGTACTATAGTCATTGAGCGAAGTCAACCCTCGATTTACAAATCTTTACTCTATATATATATATATATATATATATATATATATGAGGGAGAGACTTGTCATTATTCTATGACACAGAAAATCCATCTCAGTCAGTGCATGTTGGAATTTTTTCAGAGACTTGTAGCTCAAGAAAAATCCTAGTATTCATACCAGTGGAATTATAGTAGACTAAACCAAACTCACTTTCTTGGAGAGAGAGAGGAGAGATAGAGAGAGAGAGAGAGAGAGATAAGCTCTAATGGAGGATTCTCAGCCCCTCCATATCCGCCATGTCCACAACTCTGCCACCATAATTCAAAGATCACACACTTTTCTTCATGTCTTAGTAGTAGGATTCTTGTTTTATTACAGGGCCTATTTCTTTTTGGAAACGACATTAAGAACAGTGGAATACCAAATTTACCATGGCTTCTCCTCTCTGTCTCCGAGTTTCTTCTCTTCATGATATGGCTTTTAGGCCAAGCCTTTAGGTGGCGTCCTGTTTCTCGAACCGTCTTTCTAGAGAGATTGCCCGAAGATGATAAGCTTCCGTCGATTGATGTCTTCGTTTTCACAGCGGATCCAGATAGAGAGCCTACTTTGCAGGTGATGAACACTGTGTTGTCCGCCATGGCGATGGACTACCCGCCCGATAAGCTCCACGTGTATCTTTCCGACGACGGTGGTTCACCGGTGACTTTGAATGGGATGAAAGAGGCTTGGAAGTTTGCAAAGTGGTGGATTCCGTTTTGCAGGAGGTTTGGGATCCAGAAGAGGTGCCCGGAGGCTTATTTCTCGTCACCGGAGAATGACGATGATGATCCTCGAGATTTCGGGAGCTCCGTCGAGTTTCGGTTAGAGAGAGAAAAGATCAAAGTTGGTTCTTTCTTTCCTTCTTTTGATACAATACAATGTCTTGGTTTTATAGTACTTATGTTGTTCAGCAAAAACTTTTGTTGTCTTAAGGTTATGTAATTTTGATGCAGGAAAAATACCAAGCATTTAAGGAAAGTGTAAAAATATTAAAAGGGACAATTCAAGACACTAATGGTTTTACAAGTAAAGATCACCCATCTGTAATAGAGGTATTTTTCTCTTACCACTTTTTTGTAAACAAAATTATTAGCTCCCCTAGTTTAAACACGGTTTTCAAACTTTTTGCGATAGTGTTTTTCACATAAAAATTAGAATTTACTATTTGATTTGTAAGTTTGAACTTAACGATCAAAACAGGGTATAAGGTTATGCAGGATTTGAAGTGAGACAAATAGTATTTTTCCCATATGATTTAATTTTAACAGGTGATTCAAGGAAATCCTAGTGAGATTATAGAACAAGAAGACCAATCTATATTGGCTCATCTTGTTTATGTTTCTAGGGAGAAAAGCTCTTCTTATCCTCACCATTTCAAGGCTGGAGCAGTGAACACTCTTGTATCTCTCTCTCTCTCTCTCTCTCTCTAGATCAATAATTATTGAAAGCATATGCTTTACCCACATGATGTTCTGGTTGTTGTTGTTGCAGCTCCGAGTCTCTGGAGTGATAAGCAATTCTCCTTACATACTATCATTAGACTGTGACATGTACTGCAATGCCCCAACTTCAATGCGACAAGCCATATGTTTCCATCTTGATCCCATAACATCTTCCTCCCTAGCTTTTGTTCAATTCCCTCAGAAGTTCCACAACATTGCGAAGAAGGATATCTATGACAGTGGAATAAGATCCGCATTTTCGGTATGCAAAGAACTGCATAAATATCCAAAGAAATTCATAAATATCTTTTAAGAGTGATGTTAGGATCCCAACTATTTAATACTAACTTACATAGCAAGTTATCTTTTCATTAGTGGAAAATTAGAAATAACTTCTATAATAATTCATGAAACACCTACGAATAAAAGGATAACAATTCATGTGCCAATATCCTTAGTATTATATTCATCTTTTAAATTGTGGTGTTGAGTCGTATATGTTTCTTTTGCATGTTTTAGTCAATGTGGCCAGGTTTGGATGGGCTAGATGGACCATTCTTGACTGGTACATGCTTTGTTATAAAGAGGGTAGCATTATATGGAAGCTTTGTTCAAGAAGGTAAAGCACTAATAGATTACACACACACACACATATATATATATATATATATATTAACGCACAAATTCTTCAATTTTGTGGTAAATATAATGACATAGTGTTTTTCTCATAAATAAAAAATAAAATAAAAAGGTGCTGATCCAATGGAACTAAAGAAGTACTTTGGACCATCCAATGAGTTTATCAAATCTCTTTTGCAACACGCCAAGTCTAATCTAATCCATGGAAAAGACTCTTTCAATGAACTGCTACAAGAGGCCGAATTCTTGGCTTCTTGCACCTATGGAGATCAAACAAAATGGGGTGAAGAGGTTAGCTAGCTAGCTTGTTTATAAAACTATTAATTTTCACTTTTTTTATCCTTTTTGTAGATTGTATTAGCTTAATAATTTGCTCTCAACACCATGAAAACCAGGTTGGTTTTCTGCATTATTCAGTTGCAGAAGATTTCTTGACGGGGTTCGCCTTACAAAGCAGGGATGGAAGTCGGTATATGTCAACTCATCAAAGCCACAGTTTTTGGGGTCTGGAGTCACAAATTTGAATGATTTATTGACTCAAGGGACAAGATGGAGTACTGGGTTAGTCGAAGTTGGCATTTCTAAGTTTTGCCCATTCGCTTATGGTCCCTCCAAGATGTGCTTTCTTGAGAAGATGTGCTATGGAAATTTCTCATTTTTCCCATTCTACTGCATACCTTTATGGTGCTTTGCTACCATTCCTCAACTCTGCCTTCTAAAAGGCATCCCTTTGTACCCTGGGGTAAAGCCTAAAATCCCTTTTTTAATCTAAACTGACACTTAAAAAAATGCTCAGAGCATCACCAGTGCATAATACTACAACTAATAGAAAGTGTATCCCGCAATGTAAGAACACTGTCTATTAGTACGTTGTACTGATTGCCATTGGTGCACCTAGCAGTTTTCCTCTATTTATCCTCTTCTCTTAAAGTCTAACACAAAAATAATGTAACATTATGTTTCACAACCTATGATATCCCTGACATAAATCTACTCTTCTCTTACAGGTTTCGAACTCATGTTTCATCATATTTATGCTACTCTTCATCTCGTCTATTGCACAACATTTTTATGAGATTCTCACAACTGGAGGATCATTAGGTTCGTTGATATACGAACAAAGGGTATGGATGATGAAATCGATTACATCTCATTTGTATGGAACTATGGACGCTTTCATGAAGAGGCTTGGTGTGAGGGAAGCCAGTTTCTTGCCCACCAACAAAGCTGAGGATGATGAACGAGTTAAACTTTACGAAAATGGTGCATATGATTTCCGAACATCAATGATGTTTCTTGCTCCGTTGGTTGCCCTAGTGATCTTGAACATGATGTCTCTTCTCGTGGGATTTGCTAAAGCCATTCTTGTGGGAGATTTGAACAAGATGTTTGTACAAGTTTTCATCTCATTTTATATCTTAGCTATAAACTACCCCATTATAGAAGGGATGGTGATAAGGAAAGACAAGGGAAGAATCCCAACATCAGTCATCATATCATCTTCTATATTGTGCCTGATAATTTTATTGTCTGTCGAATCTGGACTTCTTATGTACTAAATGACATGTTATATAAGGTTGTCGTGTTATTTGTGATTTGACATAATGTTTTCATCATTGGTTTTGTTTTTGTAAAATCAATTTTCCATCTAAGACACCCTCAAACTGTCGCAAAAACACTTAACATGTAGAAATGAAGGTCTAGCAATAGCTCTGAAGTCTGAACATAGAAAGCCACAAAGGAGTTTGGTTTAATTGCCACAAGGAATGCTCATTTTAATCGGGATGTCTTAGTTGACTCTCATATTGGAGTTTGTAGGAAAATGACCCTTTAAGTTATTTTTTAAATAATTGTCTCAATTTTTTTAATTTATATAAAATGATATTTTTTTAAATTGCCAATCACTGATAAACATAGTGATACTTGGTGTGCTGCCAGTGATTAACCAGTAGAAATAATAAAATATTGGTGTTTTAGTGATAGATTATTAGTATAGAAAAATTTTGGGAATCAATTAATATCAACTTATGTAGTATATGAGATATCATTTTTTTAAATGTTTAATATCACATCAATTTATTGTATCACCGAAAAGATGACGTGAGTTGGTGTATAAAATTTAATAATAGAGTTTATGTCTAACACTAGTCACAAATAAGTCATTGATGGTCGAAAAATCAAGTAAAAATAATAAAAAGTCATTTACCTAAAAAAGATTTAAAAAATTTGGCTATATATTTAAAAGAATATAAAAAAACGATCCACCTAATTTTTCTGCTAATACTTCATTGTTTTTAGAGTTATTTTCACAAATAGTCCCTACAACGTTATTTGCCAACATCCACTAAATGCTCGAAAGCGGAAGGGCAAAAAGCTACCAGTACGTCTATATATATAATATATGACTCAAAATTTCTTGTAATCAACCTTTGAATGTCCATCGATACAGAAGTCCATTTCAGGCAGTGCATGTTGAAATTTCTTCATAGACTTGTAGCTCAAGAAAAATCTTAGTATTTATATAGTGGTATTGTAGTATACAAACCAAACTCACTTTCTTAGAGAGAGATAGAGAAGAGAGAGAGACTGATGGAGGACTCTCAGTCTCTCCATATCTGTCATGTCCACAAATCTGCTATCATCATCCAAAGATCGCACACTTTTCTTCATAAAATTCGTCGGAGGTGATGTTTATCGATTGGTATCACATTGGATATCATATGGTAACCAACCAGGAACCATAAATTGAAATGGTAATTTAAGGGTATAATCAGTAATTTAATATAAATAAATAATTGTAATATATTGACATATCATGATAGTTTTTGTAATAGTTTTTTTTTTTTTTTTTTTCTTGTTGCAAAAATCAATCTAAGGTTTTAAATTATGTCATTTTCCAAAAGTTTGAAGTTGTTTTGACAATTGAAATCTTCTACTGATGAAATTACAGTTATTTTATAGTAATGATGTTGTTTTTCTATCAGTGGATTAATAATCCCTTCTTTTTTTTTCTTTTTTTTTTTTCCTTTTCTAGTTTTAGTTTGAAATAGCTAATTTAATTATGGGTTGTAAAATTCTTTTTGTCTTTATTTGAAAAACAAAAAGTTGTTACTTTATTTTGGGATTAAGGAGCTGATTTGCTCCTAAAGTTTTCTTTTTGCTTTTTTCTTTTTTAGGGGATGTGATCCTTAAGTTTGGGTGTACATGAGTTTAAGATTAAGGAATGTGTATTTATAATTGAATTTGTGCAATATTTTTTGCCCTTTTAGAAAAAAGAACCACGTATATTTGTTAAATTCCGTAAAATATTATTTGACACCCTATGTGTTTGTTGATTTCATTAATTTATCAATGGAAATCGAAACTTTCTTGAATGAGTACATTTATTTATTTTTTCAATTATGAATTTATGTCAGTTGATTAGGGTGTAGGTGCCCATCCCTAATGGAGCGGGTCTGGGGATATTATATAAGTATGGTGGCTGGTATAAAGATTACGATTAACCTCAATTAACCTCAATTGGGTGCGGGATGAGGTGATATTCACCCTCATTTTATGTACATAAATATATACACATAAATTTAAACTTTTTATTTGAATATAAAAAGGAAAACACCTCCATAACGAAAAAAAAGGAAATTATCTCCAATCTTGATATTTTTTAGTTATGTTGCTAAACATTATTTTAAAAACTTGAATGAAATTTTTTTGAGTTTTTTGGAATTTTTTTTTTTTTTCAAATTCTTAAGGTATAATATGAGTACAACACTCCCGGTAAAGATTTCCCGCTTCCATATCCGCCTTAAATTAAACAGGTGAGTGGTGGAAGAAGTATACCCACATGCTCGATGCATCCTATTATCGTCCCTACGAGCCAAGGGGCCCTTCCCAAACTTTTCTATGGTAAAAAATTCTGCAAAAAAAAATTTTTTTGAAGGAAAAAAAGTCGACAAGTTAAAGGACTAACATTAAATATATATATATATACACACACACACATACAAATATTGATACAATATTCATAAATGATTGCAAAGCGTTATTAAGCGTGCAATTGCAGTAACATTTTTCCCTTCGGTGCATGGGCCTTTTTGTTTGTGTGGTTAATATTTTACAACCACATGCAGTTCCTTTATTATTATTATTTTTTTATAATTTAAGAAAGCAGTACCATTGTTATATATATATAAATATATATATAAAGCAGTACCATTATTTGTTGGTCCTACAAATAAATATTATATCTGTACGTCTATATAATATATGACTCAAAATATCTTGTACTCAACCTTTGAATTTCCATCGACACAGAAGTCCATTTTCAATCGGAGACTTGCAGCTCAAAAAAAATCTTAGTATTTATACTAGTGGAATTGTAGTATTTTAAACCAAACTCACTTGCTTCGAGAGAGAGAGAGAGAAGAGAGCGAGACTGATGGAGGACTCTCAGCCTCTCTAGATCTGCCATGTCCACAAATCTGCTCATCATCATCCAAAGGTCACACACTTTTCTTCATGTCTTCACACTTTTCTTCGGGAAATTCGCCGAAGGTGATGATTATTGGTCGGTATCACATTGAATACTACATGGTAATCAATCAAAAATCATCGATTAATTGGTATCATCATGGATTTTAAATAATAACTTTAAGATATAATTGATAATGAAAAATAAATAAGTAAATAAATAGATCATTATATATGATGACATGTAATCATGACAGTTTTTGTAATAGTTTTTTTTTTTTTTTCGTGGCTAAAATCAATCAAAGGGTTAAATTTATAGCATTTTAAGTTTTGAAGTTGTTTTGACAAGTGAGAACTTCAAACGATGAAATTACAGTTTTTTAATAGTAATCGTGTTGTTTTTCTATCAGTGGGTTACTGATCCCTCTTCTCTCTCTCTCTCTCTCTTTTCTTTTCTTTCTAGTTTTAGTTTGAAATAGCCCATTTAGTTATGGGTTGTAAAATTCCTTTGTCTTTATTTGAAAAAAAAAATAAAAGTCGTTTACTTTATTCTCCTAAAGTTTTATTTTTTACGGGAGGTGATCCTTAAATTTGGATGTACATGAGTTATAATTAAGGAATGTGTATTTATAGTTGAATTTATGTAATATTTTTTTCAGTCTAGATTTAAAAAAAAAAAAAAAAAAAAAAAAAAAAAACCACCTATATTTATTAAACGGATATGAGTAATGTATAGAAAAATTAGAGATGTCATTTTTATCCATGGGTATCCACTTCTCATGGTGTGAGTATGGGGATTAAGATTATTCACCCGTGCGTGTGTGGGGCTGGGGTGGGAGAAGCTCTCCCGTACCCACATCCACCCCGCATATATTCCCTTATAATAGAAGAAAAATAAAATTAGTGTTTTAATGTTTTAGTTTATTTTATGAATTTAGTTTTATGGATTTATGAAGTATGGATTTGCATTTAATATTTCAATTTTATTTTCAATTATGATATGTTATTAAAATTTTTAAAAACTTTAATAGAAGTTATTTTAAATTTTTTGAGTAATCAGCCTAAATGGTCCATGAACTCTTTAAGAGGTGACACTTTGGTCTCTAATTTTTTTTTTTTGGGCCATGGTAACCCTAAACTTTCTAAAAAGGTGACGATTTGATCCTTTTCGTTCAATTCCGTTAAATTTCTAACATAATGAATCATATGCATTGTATATGATCTAATTTGAGAGGATATTTCAGTAATTTAATAATAATTGCTATAAAAAATAAAATAAAATAAAAATTTCTCACTCTCTCTATCTCTCTTCATTTCTCAAACTCAGATCGACGACACCGGCTGGGGGGGGGGGGGGGAGGATCGGCGACGGAGAAGAAGGAGGATGTGAGTTCGACGGCGACCGCGGCATTGGCGGCGGTGTTAGGGGGGTGGGGCGGCGTGATCTATTTACTTATTTTTTATTTTTTTGTTTCGATTGATTTCCCTTATGATCCCTATGTTTTGATTTTGGGGGGGTTGGGTGGGTTTGAATTCGGGCTTGGGTTTGAGTTTGGGTGAGGGAGGGGGCCGGCACTGGGTTTGAGTTTGATTTGAGGGGGTGGGGGGGGGGGGTGTGGCATTGGGTTTGAGTTTGGTGGGGTGGGTTGAGTTCGGTGGGGGAAGGTGGTGGCTGGGTTTGAGTTTGGTGGGGGAGGAAGGGGCCTGAGTTTGAGTTCTCAGCCGAATCTGGGTTTTGTAGGAGGATGGGGGGCGTTCGTGTTCTTTGGCAAAGGCACGGGCTCGGTGACGGAGAAGACAAGGGTGGTCTCCGGCATTCGGCGTCAGATCTGGAGGGGGGGGGGGGGGGGAGGGAAGGGAAGGGCGAGAGAGAGAGACGGTTTATCACTCTTCGACGTCAGATCTTGGGGGTAGGGGAGGGGGCGGAGAGACATGTCAGATCTGTGGGAGAGAGGGAGGAAGGGGAAAGAGAGAGACTCTCTCTCTCTTTTTTTAATCTTTTTAATTGATATGAATTAGGGTATTTTCCTTCAAAAAGCATAACACGTATCTCTCACGTGATCATTCCATGCGTTTTTTAACGGAACCTGACAGAAAAGACCAAACTGTCAACTTTTTAGAGAGTTTAGAGTCAGCACGGTCAAAAAAAAAAAAAAAGAACAAAGACCAAAATGTCACATCTTAAAGAGTTCATGGACCATTCTGTGGGTAGGGTATGGGTACAGTACCCCCAACGAATATTACCCGCCCCCATACCTAGATTGAATTAGGCTGGTTTGGGGGGTAAAAAGGGAGGAGGGTATGGGGATGGGGGAGGCATACCCGCGCCCACCCCGCCCCATTGCCATCCTTAAGAAAAACCCATAAAATATTATTTGACAACCTATGTGTTTGTTAATTTCCTTAATCTATCAATGGAAATAGAGATTTTCTTGAATGAGTACATTTATTTTTTAAATTATGAATTTGTGTTGGATGATTAGGGATGTTATTTTTATATGTGGATGTAGATACCCATCCCTAATGGAGTGAGTCTGGGGATATTATATGGATATAGAGGTGAGTATGAGGATTAAGATTAACCCCTATCAGGTACTGGATGGGATGATAATCACCCTTATTATATATATACATTAAATTTTTTTTATTAGATTAATATAAAAGGGAAACACCTCCATAACGAAGAAAAGGAAATTATTTCTAATCTTGATTTTTTTTTTTTCCAAATATTTGTAAGGTAATATGAGTACATCACTTTCGGTAAAGATTTCCCACCTCTATATCCGCCTTAATTTAGATGGGTTAGTGTTGAGGGAAGTACACACCCACGCTTCGTCCTATTGTCGTTCCTACCAGCCGAAGGGCCCTTCCCAAACTTTTCCATGGTAAAAAAGTCTACAATTTAAAGGATTAACATTAAAAAGATACAATGATACAATATTCATTAATGATCGCAAAGCGTTAATAAGCGTGCAATTGCAGCAACATGCATGTACCTTTTTATTTGTGCGATTACTATTTTACAACCACATGCAGTACCATTATTCGTTGTTGTTGTTGGTTTTTTTTTTTTTTTTAATAATAAATTTAAGAAAGCAGTACCATTATTTGTTAAAAATTGTAAATTTCCTTTGCCAATTTACGTACTTTTTTGTTCTTTCCAAATGTACTAGGGTTAGTCTCACTTATCTCCATATTATGTGAAAGAATAACGCTAGGGATGTGATATGCACCAACATGACATGTGGTGATCTTAAGACCTTTTTTGCTTTTTTTTCTTTCTTTCTTTCTTTCTTCTTCTTCTTCCTTTTTTTTTTTTTTTTCCTTCAGATTTGAAGGCTTTCAGTAATGGGAGAAGCTCAAAAGGTAAAAGGATGAAGACAAAGAAGAGAGGAGAGAGAAAATAATAGGTTAGCAAGAAAGAGATTAAAAAAATAAGAAATAAAAATATATGGGGTTTATTAGTAAAATAATTTGACATAAAAGGAGTTAAATGCCACATCACATGTCATGTGGGTTGGTGCACAACAATAGGGATTAGAATTGACATTTCTAGCATTATTCTACGTGATAATATTATTATAACTATCATAACAAATAATGTTTAATTTGTTGTGTAAAATTGATAGTTTTGTTACGTAAAATTGTTAATAGTCTCTTACATATAATAGTGATTGTGATATGAGAATGAAAATAGTAACTTAATCAGTAAGGAATTTGTTTCTGCTGAATGTGATTGAATAAAATATAGGGAAATGAAATTTATGATATGAGAACTATTAATCGTGAACTATATATATATATATATATATATATTACAACACGAGATTATGAAACTATGGTTATATTTAATCTAACAACTTTAGTTATCTGCGGTACGATTACCGTAGTATATGGGAGCCTGCCCCAGTGTATTATACCCAACTTTTTAGCCCACATTCCTTTTTTTTTTTTTTTTTTTTGGGGACATTTTTGGGCCTCTAGAGATTCTAAAACCCTAGGATTTACCATTTGTATTCGTTTTTCATGCATGCGCACAACCATATTAGATATCACTTGCAATAATATCAACACTAATATTTCAACTAATCAAGAACTATGGCATGCAATCTCTCGATCTCTCTCTCAAAAAAAAAAAAAAAAATACTACTACTACATGCAATAATATAGTACTAATTTTTAATGAAGTTAATCCTTTGGTAGGGTATCGAAAATACTTAATCGACAAGAAAAGATTTTTAAAAATAAGATTTTCGTTAAAAGTTTTCAATAAATTTATTACATTTTTCTTAATCTAATTTTCTTAATTTGTTAACTTGATATGATTTTTACGTGTTCTGATAGTTCATAATATATCATACTAATAAATATTTTTCATATCCTAATCGAGAATAATTTTGGGGAAGTGATAAAGAACATGTTATTAGAGAGAGAAATGCTCTACCAATAGCACAAGCAAGAACCACTAAAAAAATGAACTTTTAGTCACAACATACTTTATAAAACTTTTGGGTACAACATTTTAATGTATCTAAATGTCAATTTTAGTCACAAGATTGTGACTAATATGCATTAAGTCACAAATTATTGTTGTAACTAAAACTTTCAGTCACAAAGGTTTTTAGTCATGATATAATTAAAACTTTTCCCAGTGACTAAAAACATCATGGCTAAAAGTTTTATTTGCAACAAAAATTTGTAACTAATGGTATATTAGTAAGATGGTTATAACTAAAAGTGACAATTAATCACACAAAATCTTGTGACTAAAAGTGTTATAAGAAAATGTTATGACTAAAAATTTAACTTTTTTTAGTAGGCCGGCCAAACATGAAGAGTTACAAATTAACAACAATCCCCAATTATACATGAAAGGATTTGAATGTGAAGCTGAACTAGTCCTTGTCCAATGCAAATTCCAAGTAATAATTTTTGAATAATTTGTTTTCCAAACATCTAACTGATTTGTATGTTTTCTATCCTTATTATCTTCAAGGTTTACCAAAGTGCCAACAATATCACTTTAATACGAACAGATATTTTCTCATTCACTAGTGTAGTCGCATGATTTTCTATTGAAAAGTTCTATTGTTACCTCTTTGTCTGTTCTTTTCGCATTTTTATAAAGACCTTTTTTTTTCTCGAGAAACGTGCTTGAGATTTTATTTTATTTTATTATTTTTTTTTTTTACGACAAAGAAGAAGAAACGTCAGAAATTAAAAAAAAATGATTAAAAAAAAAAAAAAAGAGGTCCACGAAAACAGAGACTGTCCTATTGATTGGTGGGTGAAAATAGGATTAAGGACTTTTTCCGAATAGCAAAAAGAATGTAATAATTAATAATTAAAATATTAAATTATATTAGTTGATGAATTTAAAAAATAAATTTGAATTTTATAAAAGACGGCTTCAAAACAAATTTAAATTAAAAACAGCTTCAAAACTAATTTTAAGAAATGATGTGAGAAAAGTAAACTGATGGGATCATGGAGTGATAGAGAAAACATTATTTTATAGTCGGCCTATAAATATACACAAACACATATATATTTGCATCAAAAACTTGTGCTTGAGAGACAAGAAGTTATGACACCATAAAGGGAGGATTCTCTTCCCTTCCATGTCTGCCATGTCCAAAAACTCCCCATCTTCATCAACAGAGCTCATACTCTCCTCCACTCAGCAGCCATAGCCTTGCTCCTATACTATAGAGCCTCCTTTTTCTTCCAAGACGCCACAATATTTTCCACGCCCAAAAAATTACTATTGCCATGGCTCGTCATCTCCTCTTCCGAGCTTGTCCTCTCCTTCATCCGGCTCCTCGGCCAATCTCAACGCTGGCGCCCGGTTACTCGCTCCGTCTTCCCCGAACGATTGCCGGGCGACGATAAGCTTCCGTCCATCGACGTGTTTGTTTGCACTGTGGATCCAGAGAAGGAGCCGACTTTGGCGGTGATGAACACCGTGTTGTCCGCCATGGCGATGGACTATCCGGGGGAGAAGCTTCACGTCTATTTGTCCGATGACGGCGGTTCTTCGTTAACTTTAAACGGAATGCGGGAGGCGTGGGAATTCGCAAAGTTGTGGGTTCCGTTTTGCAGAAGCTATAAGATTGAAAAAAGATGTCCAGAGGCTTATTTCTTTGGTGGGGAAGACGACATTAAATGTAGTTCTGATCTTGGTAGTGATGAGAGTTTAAGACAGAGAGAGCAAAGATTAAGGCTAGTTTCTCACTCTTATTTGTTATATATATGGCGTTTTGTTCATAGGTTTGAATCCTGGAAATTTGTTTAAAACCTTTTTTGTTACTATATATTTTTTTCTCCTAAAAAATTTAAAAAATTTTGAATTTCAACCAAAATTAAGTCTTGGATTGATTTTTAATTTTTTTTTTCTTGGGGGTGGTTTTTCTGATTAATAAATTTGAAGGTGAAGGTGAAATTGTGAACTTTTAATTTGGTGCAGGAAAAATATGAAGAGTTTAAATATAAAGTTAGGAAATATGCAAGAGTTGGAAAGAAGAAGACTGGTAATCATGATAGAGATCACCCTGCTGCCGTCGAGGTATATATTTCTGCTTTCGTCGTTATAAGTGTGCCTAAGTTTGAGGATTGATTTAACTCCAATCTTGTCTTAATCCCCGACTTTTAAAATGTTTGATAATCAGTCATTAAATTATTAATTTGTCTCATAACAATCTTTTCATCTAAAATATTATGAAAAAACACGTGAAAAGCATATGCATTTTAATCATGATCAATTTTATCATTTTAAAATGGATAATTTAGTCCGTTTAGTCCCTGAATTGTTAATATTCTATCATGGTGGTCCTGAACTTCTAAATTTGGTTAATTTAGTCCTTGAACTTTTTTTTTTTGGCAGTTTTGATCCCTAAATTGAAATTGATGAACGATTTTTTTTGATTTAGTGTGTATAATGAGGTTTTAATTCCATGAATATGAAATTTTACAAAAATGATTGTACTAAGTATAAAAATTTCCTCTTTATTCTTATTAAATGTCCTTAAATTAAAAACTAAAATCATTTGCAGTTAATGTAGCAATTTCTTTTAAATTTTCAGTTATTATGTAATTAATAGGGACACAATTATCTACGTTAAATTTCAAAAATCGTCCATTAATTTTAGTGTGAGGGACCAAAACTGCCAAAAAACAAAAGTTCAAGGACTAATTGAACCAAAATTAAAAGTTCAGGAACCAAAGTGACATGATATTGATAATTCAGGAACTAAATGGACAAATTACCCTTTAAAATTAGGGTGCAAATATTTTGAAATTTTACAATTTCTACAATTGAAATCCAATTAATCTACCAAAAAGTTATGAACACAAGTGTTGAAAATTTATAATTTCCGCTACTGAAATCCAAATCCAATAAAATGTTATAGACATGAAAACAACAAAAATAATTCTGATTATTATAGTAAAAAAATTCTAAATTAAAATGCCCATGATCTTCATGTAGTAATTATCGTCTGATTTTTAACATTTTTTTTTTTTTGGACATAAGGACTTTTTTGATAAATTGTTAGTTTGAGGGTTATGAATCTGGGGTGTTTTAAAATTTAGTGACCGAGATTGAATCTATAATTGAAGGGAAAAAAAAGACCCCCAAGATTTTGTAAATAGAGGCGGGGAAACATACCCACCCCATCCCATCACATTATCATCCTAAGTTCACTTTATGTTTCACTAAGAAGACATCTAATGTCACAAAATATAGAATCTTAAAGAATTACAATCATCCACTGATCGTACTACATTAATAGAGTCACTTTCTATCTGAGATACTCTAAGGCCATAATCCCTTGCAAGCAAAGGATCTTCACGAATCATTTAAGTTCAATAACCTGATCATATAAATAAAAACTAAATGCTAAAAATAAATAGTTGAGGTATGTTAAAATATAATTGAAGGACATGCAATGAGACAGAAAAATGAAACAAAATAATCTAAACTTTGTAGGGAAGCTGCATATCCCTATTTAATCACATAATCAGAAAAATGTATGTATAAAAGTTCAAATAATGTAACAGAATATTACAAAATTGTCTATGTATATATGTACATTTGGCAGGTAATGCAGGATTCCTCCAGTGATGCAGTGCATCTAAAATTACCTCTACTTGTTTATGTCTCTCGAGAAAAAAAGCCTTCTTATCTTCACCATTTCAAGGCCGGAGCCCTTAATGTTCTTGTACGTTTCCTATACATATACATATTTATATTTACACACACACTGCAAAATATAACATTAAGTCCCAACATTTTCTTATAGCACTTCTAGGCAGCAATATTTTTGTGTGATTTAATATCACTTTCAATCACAAGCTTGTTACTAATATGCAATTTAGTCACAAAAAGTAATAACGACGCATGTTTTTGTTAATATCATTAGCATTATTTGTGATTATATTTGTCGACGTAAATAATGTCATCGCAAATTAGACTGATTGTACTAGCGCTTGTGATTAAAATTGCGTTTAGTCATTTACTAAATTGTTGTGACAAAATGTGTTATAAAAAATGTTGCGACTAAAAATTTATTATGCTGTAGAGACATATTTTTGTACACAACACACCATTCGTGTTATATGGACTGATTTATATATATATGTATACAACATGTATGTATGTTTGTGTGCTTCTATATATTTGCAGCAACGAGTCTCTGGAGTGTTGAGCAACTCTCCTTACATTCTGGTGCTAGACTGCGACATGTATTGCAATGACCCAACTGTAGCTCGGAAGGCAATGTGTTTCCATTTAGATCCCAATATAACACTCTCTCTGGCCTTTGTTCAGTTCCCTCAAATCTTTCGCAACATTAGTAAGGATGACATCTATGACAGTCAGTATAGATCAATATTTAAGGTATGCTATAGATGCATGACACATGCAAATAGATATAGTCTCGACTTAAACTTCTAGCATCAGTTTCTACTAGTAAAAACTGGTCATTGTCTTTGGGAGCGTTTTTCCTATCAAATAGTACTTTTGATTCCTTATTAATTCTGAACGTTAAAAGAGATCGTTTTATAATTCGAACTTCATTTTGTTTTAATAAATTGAGTGAGTGATTTAGAGTACAGGAGTTGCACTACAAAAAAAAAAATTTTGCCAACCGTGACTCACAATCTTCTAACTAATCTGTATTTAAATGTAAATTTTTGTTGTGACTAAAATCTTTAATCATGAGATTTTTAATCACGGGAAAAACTTTTTAAAATGTTAGAATTTGTGAGAATAGTAATTATAATGATACTGGCGAACAAGAATAATAAGATGTATACGTTGTCTTCTATGTATGTACACGTACAACTCACCAATTTTTATCAAAGCCCTAATTAAAGACATTCAAAAATAAATAAATAAATAAAAAGCACCTGCTTCTATATTTTGCATACTCGTTTATATTTCACACTTTTGTTTAAATTTGAAGATTTTTCTGCCGAATTAGGTGCAGTGGCAAGGTCTGGATGGCCAAGGGGGACCAATCTTATCCGGTACTTGCTTTTTTATAAAAAGACAGTCACTATATGGAAATGGCATTACTTATAATGAAGGTATATATATATATATATATATATTACTATAAATGAGTTTAGCTTAATTTATTAAAAACTAAATACTGCAATCCATCATTTACTAATTTTTTCGACGTTTGACCTAACAATATGTAGATCCCATGAAACTTAGGCGAGCTTTTGGTCCATCCAATGAGTTCGTCAAATCACTTTGGCAACCAAAACTACAAGCCGGCCAACATGATCATTAATGGTGGATATCCAACATTATCTCTCGAAGAGATGAAACTATTAGCTTCTTGTGCTTATGAAATTGGCACTGAATGGGGTCAAGAGGCAAGTAACATACATACATACATACAATGATGAAGCCAGGAAATTTGATTAGGGTTTGATATTATATAAGAAAATTTTAAGATATAAATTAGATTTTCCATCTTTTAGGGGGGAGGGGGGCTTATGCAAATTTTTATATATAAACTCATATATGTAAAATCCTAAACACAGCCAAATTCTGGAAGTCATGCTATGAGAGAAAGATGTGAGCCCCACAATCCTAGTCAGCAACGGAGTTAGTATTTTATTTCCATGGGGGCATTATCATTTTTCTATAGGTACTTTTTTTTTTTTTTTTTTTTTTGAAGATTCTATAAAGGTATAGAGAAAGAAAGTGGAAGCTAAAATAAATAAATAATAGTTAAGATTATTCAGTTAAAAAATAGTGGTTAGAATATTTAGTTTTAAAAAATAAAGATAAATTAAAAACAATGAGATGGTTCTATTTTAGTGGGGGCACATTTGAGAAAAATGTTTTTTGATGGGGCACGTTCGAAAAATTAAGTAAATAAGTAGATTAAATTGTAAATGAAGAAAAACTATGTGAGCAAGACATGCTCCAAGTCCCCAAGTAACTCCGTGCATGATCCTAGCTCTCACAACCCTACTCATCCAAGTCTGTTTGTTTAGAAATACTCGTATGATCCATACTTGATGAAAACCTAATTTCATTTCTTCTGATTGTTGATGGATCTCTCAAAATTCAAAACAAATTATAATATTAGAGCTAATATTGTTGTGCATGGTAATATATATGTATATATAGGTGGGATTTTTATATGGTTCAGTGGTGGAAGATTATTTAACAGGATTTACATTACACTGCAAAGGATGGACTTCTGTGTATTGTGATCCACCAAGGCCACAATTCCTGGGTTGTGGCACTACCAACTTGAATGACTTTATGATTCAGAACACAAGGTGGAACTCTGGCTTGTTTGAAGTTGCTCTCTCAAAGTATTGCCCTCTTATATATGGTCCCTTGCAGAAGTCCATGTTCATTCAAAGCATTTGTTATGCAGAACTAGCATTTTCACCTCTCTCTTTCTTCCCCTTGTGGTGCTTTGCCACCATCCCTCAGCTCTGCCTAATGCTTGGCATTTCTATATACCCCGAGGTACGTAATATATAATGAACATAGAATTATTTCAATACTTGTGTGTGTATATATTTGTATAGTGATTTTTGTATTTTAAACTTGAGTGTGAGGGATTTGAAGTCTACATAATTTCAAAAATATATATATATATATATTATTGGTACAATACACAAGTTCGAAGACTCAAATATTGACCAAGTTTTGGTGAATACATAGATTTATGGTGCGTTTAATGCATCGGTTTGAAAGTGGAATTTTTAAGTTAAAAGATAAAAATTGAAATGAAAAACTTAAGTTCAAACTGGTTAGTCGAATGCATGTTTAATCTACCTTGCTTGCGTTATTTCAATGAGTGGGAGAGAGTTCTTGGGAACATATATATCTTATCTGATATAATTATAGTATGATCTGACAGTTTAAAATTGTATGTTAAAATGACTAACAACATAAAATATAGGTTCAATAACGTTATAATAACATGTGAGGACAAAGAGTACTCTTCTCCTAGTTTTTCCTTTATTTTCTTGTCATGCATGATTTATTTTCTCCTGTGCCAACCATGGTACTACTGCCGACATGATGTTGGGGGTGCAGGTCCGGAGTAGATTTTTTCCCATGGTTTCCTTTCTTTTCCTGTCGTCATTATCGAAACATTTGTACGAGGTACTGACAACGGGAGGGTCATTCAAGACATTGATGAATGAGCAAAGGATATGGATGATTAAGTCAATCATTCCTCACTTGAATGGAAGTGTGGATGCGCTTCTGAAGAGAATTGGCATGAGGGAAGCCAATTTCTGGACCACTAACAAAGTCGAAGATGACGTCGAACGAGATGATCTATACCAAAAGGGCATGTTCGATTTCCGGACATCCACTGTGTTCCTGGCTCCAATGGTTGCCCTAACCATCTTGAACATGGTTTCCTTTCTCGTGGGAATTGGTAGAGCCGTCTTTGTCGTCGGAGATTTGAACAAGATGTTTGTTCAACTTTTTATGTCGTTTTATATCTTGGTCGTGAATTACCCAATTATTGAGGGAATGATAATTAGGAAAGACAAGGGTCGGGTTCCGTCCTCAGTCATTGCATTATCTGCTGTATTTTGTGTGGTTTTCTTGGCATTTTCATCTATCATTCTCTTGTACTAAGCATGATCCAATAATGTCGGTTTTGGATCACCTGTTATGTTTGATATTTGATTCATAAGTAATGTATGTGTTTTCGTTTGGGTTTGGATGATTGCTTAAACCAATGTATTCAAATTTAATGTGTGTTTGGATTGTTTTTATTTGAATAATAATTACTTCGGATGTCAAAAAAATCTCAATTATAAAAAAATAAAATTGTTAACATTAATAATAATTAAATTATTAATCCATTCAAGAAATTATTAATAATGAAATTGTTTTTCTCTTTTCAATTACTATTAAAAGATTGTCTACATTTATTTTTTTTAAAAATACACTTACGTTAAATAAATATGATCCCCAACACCTAAAATAGACCGTTTTATGATTACTTTTATGCGAGTTTTCGAGCTTTGAAGGATATGGTGGTTAGTAAAAGGCTTTCATATTTGATGAGAACTGTCTGTTTCATGCAGGCTTTGTTTGTTTCGTTATTTATGCTTTTCTAAACTTAAATGAATTTCCCTAAAATCTTCATTAAAAATGAAATATTTATACAATTATTATTTTATCCATATACTTGTGTTGCCTCTCTTTAAAAATAAGAATAACAAAGTAATATTGGTTATGGTAGGGTGAATTTTGGTTTTCCTCCCACTTCTAACAGGTTTAAATGAATGGCCTTACTATAATTTTTTCCACCCTAGCTATTTTCTTTCCTTTTTCCTTCTTGCCAAACAAACCGATCTCTACTAATTTCCATCTAATTTTCTCTCGTCCCACTTTCTTCCTCTTTTCTATCCTACCAAACATAGAATTAGGCTTCGACCATGGCCCCAGGAATCTCTCCCTTCTTTTTTTTTTTTCTTTAAAATAATGCTAGAAAACCCATTCTAATCCTATTTTTTTCAGTTTCAACCTACAAAGTGATGATTGTCTTTTATTATTGATAACGAAATATTTTATTTTTAATTAATATGACAGTTATTTAAAGATTTATCAATAAAAAATGATAATTCATGTATCACTTAAATTAGTACTTAAACATTAAAAAATTAAAGAAAGTGTTCCTAATATTAATTTTTATTTAGTCGAAATAAAGACGACCCATATATTGTCGTCATTGGAACATACAAGAAGCCTCTGCTCACTCTATAATTATACACACACATAAATATATACATATAAAAACATTTACGGTAAAAAAGTTTTAGTCTAATATTATTGTTTTAACTATTAGATCATATTTTAACAGTCTAATACATAAATAAAAGTATAAATAAAAGTAGTTATGTATGTTGTATTGTAGATTTTAACGTGTTCTCATAGATTAGATAATTAAAAATTTCATCTAACAATTAAAACGTCAATAATATCTATCAGTAAAATAAAAATACAGTTCATACCATACATATACATATATATATATTTTGTATTCACACAAATAAGAACACACATAATCTTATAAGGCAGATCAACCATAAGGGTTTTGAGACGAGGGATTTTAGTGGATATTACACCCCAATATTATATCACACATTTATTATCTTCACTCTCTGTGAGTTATTGGGACAGTTACACTTCACATGCATCGTCCCAAACACATAACCGCCTCTTCTACTACTATTTCTCCATCAACCCTTCACAAGAATCCCATCAAATTAACCCTACTTTCTTTATATCACCTTCTAATCTTCCACAACCTTCATATCAGATAGATCTTCCACTTTAAAAAACCCCCAAAAAAAAAAAAAAAATCGCATATCATTCAACATGTCTCATGATCATCAAGATCAAGATAAACAACAATATTATGATCAACCAAATATGATGATGAAAAGAGTGCAGTTCCCACTGGACCCAAACTCATACAAAATCCTCGACGAGATCGGCGTCGGCGTCAGCGCCGTCGTCTACAAGGCCCTCTGTCTGCCGCTGAACTCCACCGTGGTCGCCATCAAATCGATAGACCTCGACCAGTCCCGCGCCGACTTCGACAACGTCCGGCGAGAGGCGAAGATCATGTCCCTCCTCTCCCACCCCAACATCCTCAACGCCCACTGCTCCTTCACCGTCGACAGCCGCCTCTGGGTCGTCATGCCCTTCATGTCCGCCGGCTCCCTCCAGTCCATCATCTCCTCCGCCTTCCCCGAAGGCTTCTCCGAGCCCTGCATCGCCGTCGTCCTAAGGGAAATCCTCAACGCCCTCTCCTATCTCCACGACCAAGGCCACCTCCACCGCGACATCAAGGCCGGCAACATCCTCATCGACTCCAACGGCTCCGCCAAGCTCGCCGATTTCGGCGTGTCCACATCAATTTACGAATCTAATTCCTCTCGAGGCGGCTGGTGCTCTCCGTCGTCGTCGTTGCTCACCGACATCGCCGGGACGCCTTATTGGATGGCGCCGGAGGTGATACACTCCCACAACGGATATGGAATCAAGGCGGATATTTGGTCGTTTGGGATAACTGCATTGGAATTGGCCCATGGAAGGCCTCCATTGTCTCACCTTCCTCTGTCCAAGTCTTTAGTACTCAAGATTACGAAGCGGTTTCGGTTTTCGGATTACGAGAAGAACGCCAAGAACGAGAAGAACAAGAAATTCTCGAAGTTTTTTAAGGAAATGGTGGGGTTGTGTCTGAATCAAGACCCTTCCAAGAGGCCAACTGCCGAGAAATTGTTAAAGCACCCGTTCTTTAGGAATTGTAACAAGGGTTTGGATTATTTCGTGAAGAACGTGTTGCATGGTTTGCCTAGTGTGGAAGATAGGTTTAGAGTGATCAAGAGTACTTTGAATGTCGTGCCAATGATTAACAAGATTAACGGTGATGATCAGCATGATGATGCTGATGATCATGAGATGGAGTTGAAGGAGAAAAGGAGGAGGATTAGCGGGTGGAATTTCAACGAGGACGGGTTCAAGCTCGATCCGGTGTTTCCGACCGAGTCCGAGGACGATTCCGTCGTGAAACAGGTCCGATTTTGGCGGCGAAACCATAATTCAGAACAGGGGAAGTGAGTCAACAGCCGAGTCAGATCCGAGTCAACTGAGCCAACTCGGAGAGTTGGCCGAGTCGAGTTCGAGCTCGCTCGGTCAAGTTGGGGAGGGTAATGATCATGGAGAGAGGAGTGACCTTCAAGAGAGGGATCGTGGTGAGTCAGGTGAGACATTGACGAGTGAATTGGGCGAGTTGAGCCCGAGTTCACCGGGTCAGGAACGGTCGAGTGGTGGGATAATTGATAGGGATAGTGTGTTGCAGGATCTGATTTTTCTAAGAAGGAACTTGGAGAATGAGAGGCAGACCTTAACGCAGATGTTTAAGCTGTTGGGGGCGGAGGACGCGGCGGAGGCGACGAGAGAGGAGTACTTGGAGCGGGTGGTGGAGAGGCTGAGGTCGGAGCTAGAGATTGAGAAGAAGAAGAACACGGAGTTAGAGTTGGAGGTAGAGTTTCTCAAAATGCAAACTCAGTGTGACAATTAGATCTTCGCTACAAAATATTGCATATCTCGATCGCTATCGCTATCGGTCACCACATCTAATAGGAGAAGAACAGGTCTATATTAAATTAGTATCCGAAGTTATTGGAGTTGAATAGCAAAGTTGTATTGGCATGGAATTTCAAAGATTTTGTACATTTTTTTTTTTAGCAATCACCTGTATTAGACAAAATGTTGCGTAAAAGTGATCTGTTTAGGGAACAAAAAATAATAATAATATTATTATGTTTTTCTTTATTTGCTCTTGGATATGTCAACAAAAGAAAATTGTTATGTTTTTAGAGCTTGTGAACAATTTTGTTGATGTAACGTAGGGATGGCATTTGTAATTATGTCCCATGAGCCACTTTAAAAGGATTTTAGTTTTGTATTATTAATTGGAATTTTGTTGAAATGAATTTTGTAATCCTAGTTGCAGATAATAATTAATCATATATTTATGAATTGAACCATTTTATGTTGATCACTACAACAACAAAAAAAAAAATAAAAAAAAGTCTTCTATTTGTGACATTCAAAGAATGTCGTGAAAATGTTTCCACAGCATTTTTGTAAACGGAATACCCCACACAAATGGAGAACACCTAAATTTCATGCGAACCTGAACTCCTAAGAGCCCGAAAGTCTCTTTATTTTTGTGTATTATGTGAAACGAAAAAAAAAAACAAAAAGAAAAAGGAAAAAAGGTTGAAATAAGCATGCTTGCAATAAGAAATCAGGTCGTTCTGCACAAATATATATATATATATATATGGCCATATTTGTAGTGGTTATCCACTAGGTTACCGATTTTTAGTTCTTCCGAAAGATTAATCTTGAGTAATGCTTCTCATAAATCCAACCTTTAGATTTATGTCCCAGATAATGAAGTTTAGGATTTCTACCCCTCCAAATAGATAGATTAAAAGTTAACGCAACGAGTCTTACCGGTATTGCCACCCCGTCAAAAAGCAGTAATCTATTAGATTACCACTAAATCTACTAGATGCCGTTCGAGCTTACAGTCTCCAGGCATCATCTATTAAAATATTTTTCTATTTTTAACAAATACGGCAACATATCTTGTGCACACCATTAAATATTCTTCTTCCAAAAACGGTACAGAGCGATAGTTTTAGTTCCTCAATTTTTTCCCTCAAATTATGTCATGAAACCATGTACTCAAATTTAATAAACACTATAAGAGAAATTAGGTAGATGTGCAGCTTTTTCAATGCTTATTAAAAACAAATGACCAGATGTTTTTTTAGAAAATAGTCGTTGGTCATTATAATATTGATTTACCCATTCGGTCAATAATAATCAACTAGTGATAGATCAGTAAAAACACAAATATTTGATATTGGTTTTTAGTGATTGACCATCTATCAAGTGATCAATTAATTATTGATTATTTAAAAAATGATTATTTTTCTAATTTAGCAAAACTTTCATCAGGATCACCTATTCAATTTGGTATTTTAATTCAAATGTACTGTTTGTATTCCAACTATATGTGCTTGAATACATAACTACTCCACCATACAAGCAGTTGAAAGTTTTATCATTTCACAACAATTTAAATAAAATGCAAATTTCAAATATTTACTTTTTGAAGCCTATATCACACTTATTTTTCTACCTTTGTACTATTTAAATATGTTATCTCTAATTAAATATCTAAATACACATTTCACTTGAATACACAATTCAAATTCTTATTTTGAATGAATATATTTAAGTTGAACGAACATTCCAATACTATAAATGATCTAAACGAATGCTTAAGGTATTTACTAAAACATGTTAATTATAAGCCATGGATAATTTGTAAGATTGTCCTTCAAAAATGATATCTCTAGATCATTATCTCAGTTGTAATAACTTCATTTTTTTTTTCCCCTCTAATTAGACAAATAGAGAGTCAAAAATCAAACTAAAAAGGCGAAAAAAACATAAAAATGACTGTTTTCCTTGTAAAGGCTGTTTCCCCACATTTCCCAAGAGTATTTTTAGCTCTAACTTTTTATTGGGTATTTGGGAAGACGATCCATTGGGTCTAAAGAGAGCATTGTCAAAAAACCCACGTGAAATAATGGACTTGTCAAAAGACCCAGCAAAATCTAACAAGGCCCTCTGAGCTAGTTGGATCAACCATCCTGTCGTTGAACTGGATCTGACAGAACATGTCCATTAATAGGAAAAAACATTAAAATTTCCAGTAAAAGAGAGAGAGAGAGAGAAGGGGCCATGATATTCGTCTGACACCCCCAACAGAAGCACCAATATTAAAAACCTAACAAATGAGTCCCTATCAGCTCTGCGACAGTATCCCAGTAAATGTCCTCCATGAGTTTGGCTTCCATTTATTTAGTGCGTTAATGTAAGAGAATGAGAGAGAGAAACTTATGAAAACTAGTCATTAATTTAGTGAAGATAATTTACAATATTAAGTTTGTGTTTGATTTGCTGGTTAAAGATGTAATTTTTAATATTGAGTTGGTTGATTTTTCAAAATTTAGTTATAAATTTTGTTGACTTTTCAGAAAAAGACAAAAACTGATATGAAAAAGTATAGTTTAGTTGGAGTTTAATCTGAACGCTAAGCAAAGCCTAATACTTCAAGATCGATGGGACAACAAAGTTATTGCAAACTCTCTCTCTCTCATTCATATGAAAAAAAATATGTATATAGGATGACTCTATTATCTGGTGGCCAAGTATTTATAGAGAGAGAGGGGGAAGAGAGATGATTTAATCTGAAAAATCGTATCTCTTTCCATTATTTTCCTAATGAGCACCGTCATTTTTCACATCCAACATCCCCCAAGTGATATGCCTTATGTGTCTGGCAAAAAAGAGCTGAATTGACACGTATATACATATGTATATATATTAAAATTGTTTATTTTTTTATATAAATAATAGAGTAGAACATTTAGCACAAACAAAGGACAAATGGCCACCCAAAAATAAAAACATTAATCTAGATATAAAATCAACTGATGAGTTTAGAGACAAATAAAAACTATTTATTTTGTTTTTATATTTTTTTAGTTTAATGTGATTTTGATTATACTAATACGACGATGAAGTATTATAATACAAAGACCATTCTTTTTACTTTATCCTCACTAATTATAAAATATTGTATCCGCAAGGCAAAAATTTTACCTTTTCTTTCCCGTCTCTTAAAAAAGCAATTATCATTATACCCAAAGATGAACAATAAAAGTTGATAGACTATTGATAAGCTCGGTAGATAAATGTATATACACACATATATATTTATATACACAATAGACCATTGATAAGCTACGTAGATAGATATATATATATACACACACACACACATTAACACATACATATATAAACCTAATGAGTGGAAGATACGGCACCCAAGATGCACTGCGGGTAAACACTGCAACTTTGGTCGTAGAACCTCATGAACCCACAATCCATATTTGGCACGCTTGATAGGCCTTTAGTCTTTCACTAAATCTCTCTCACTCACCCCAAAAACTCTCTCCTATGTATGGGCCGGATCTTTTGTGTGTGCGGTTCTTCTGATCAAATTCACTCATTCTTTTGCCGCAAAATGGAAAACTGAAATCTAGGGTGCCCTTTCCTTTCTGCATATCCTTGGTGTGTAAACCGATGCCCATTATAAATAATATTTATTACTTTTCTTCACATCATTTGAGATGAAATGAAATGATATTGAAATATTTGAACTTTTTTTTCGTATAGCCTATTATTATTATTATTATTATTATTATATATAGATTCAGTCTCATACCGAAATCCTTGTAAAATGGTATTTGTAACCTTTTTTTTTTTAATAAGTTAACATGACAAGCAATTGATTTCTAATGTAACATATTTTTTTGTGATACGTCATTTACAAGAGTATTTCCAAATAGTATTATTGTATACTTAAATTTACATAAAATTATATGTATATCTATCAACTAGTAATTATATGTATATATCTAAATAAAAAGTTACAAGTTTTAAATCTGTACGATTACTACTACTATATAGAAGACTCATTTTATATGTATTTGTATAGCTGTATATATTAATGGCACCAAACTGAAAAGCAGATCAGCTGGTACTGAGAAGTAACTAGATCTGGGCCTACGTACTTTCTTAGACTTTGGAAAACACTGTTTAGGATTCTTATGCTATAAATGAACGATGGCAAACCAAAAGAAGTGGAGATTTAGCTTGGAACCACATAAGTTTAACCAAAAGAAGCAGGGTGTGAAAACACAAGTCACAGAAGAAAAAAAAAATTTTATGTGTTGTCTTATTTTTTAAATTATCCCCACGAATATTGCCGTTGAAAAGTCAGATCCTTTTTCTACGGTAGAGTTAATGAAATGAAATGAAAAGAAGAAGACAGTGGGAAATGACAGTATCTCAGTGAGTCGTCCAGCAGATTAGTTTTTTATATACAGTGCTATAGTACATGTGGCTTTTATATTAATGACAAAAGAATTATCTTCTATTTTCTACAAAAAAAAAAAAAAAAAGGTTTATGTTCTATTATTTATTTTGCATTTTGAGTTTATTAATATAGTATAAGTTAAAGTTTTTTTTTTTTTTGTGTGGATATATTAATGCATTTAAGATTGTATGCTTCCTTAAATTTTAAATTAGTTATTGTCAAATTTCATATTATTTATGCGTCAACAACATATTTTAATGCATCGATCATTCAACAACTTAGCCTTTTATAACTTACGGATGAACATATAATAATCGAATATTAAATAACAAATGTACCTTTCACAACTTAGCTTAAAGTTTCAATTTTATGAACTTTCCTTTGTTTTTAAATATGATACTTAATTCATGTTTTATTACATATCTATCCACAAAAAGTACAGATCTTTTTTTTTTTTTTAATGAATTAGGAATAGTAGAAATCAGTATGTATATCAAAATATCCCGATCAGATCGATACTCTTTTTGCACCCTCATCATTTTTTTTCATCCTTTAAAATTTTTTAATAGGAAAGAAAATAACTCAAACTTGTTTGACAATGGGGGAATAAACAACCATAAGAAAGAAAACTGAGCTAAGAGCATATTGCAACTCCTAAGAAAAATCAGAAAGTAATTTCAGAGGATTCAGCTGAAAATAGCTTTCAAATATGTCCAGTTAAAATCCTCTAGTCAAATTTAAAAATTATTATACCTATCTAAAATAAATGTAAAATTTGGAGATATATGATATATATACTTTTGATAATTTAAATGAGAAATCTAAAGAGTAAATATAGCCCAGAGGCAAATGAGTAGCTGAGAATTTTTTGTACTACATTAGGAGAATTATTGATGCGTGTTAATTTGGATAAGAATAATTTTGACCATGGTGAATTTGCATATAATACGCACTCACAGGGGTGGATGGATTGGTAAAGGAGGGTGATGCCTTCCTTAGCCTCTTTCTTTGTCCACTAGGTTTAAATCCTGCGGAACTCCCGTAAGACTCCCTACTCCAGCTTTGACTGTGGTAGCATTGCAGTTGATGATGTTCTAGGTGAGGATCTGGGTTGATGACTGAAAGAGACTTGTTAAAGGGCTTATCTCTTCTTTGTCGTACCCAGAAAAAGTTGATCGCACCTGTGGGACTGAAATTGAGACAATAATGTAATCACCACCTAGAGTCTTACTATTCATAAAAAAACTTGCATATAATATGAATTTAATTACTGGCAAAGTCATTTACAGTTTTCGCATGACTACTCGATCGGCCGCATTCTGTTCCTGTGGCACGTGAAATGAGCTAGATAGGCTTTCATTAGAGTACTGGTTAGTATTTAGGTTGCTTACCAACAAAGGTCTAAAATACATTATTGATATTATATACTACTTAAATTCATTTATTTTTCTTTGTAAAAAATGTAGCAAGTAAAGCCATGATGAAATCACTTAAAAAGAAAACTAGGTTTTTTGAATTTAAAATAATGTGATGATATTGATAGAGAATATATCAGGTTAACTAGGCCACATGTCAATTCAAGAGTCGCTGAAACTAAATAATTAAGACTAAGTTGAATAATCAGCATGCGTGCTTGACCTCTAATATGAACCAAGTAATTAATAATTAGTCGCTCCATTAATTTAATTCTCAGGATGACCACCATTGCTCATTTCATATATATTTATATATATATACGTAAACATATATATATATATATATGAGAACAATATTGTATTATAAAGAGAAGTAAAAGAGCATCCGCTAGATCTTTGCTAGATTCAGAACAAATGATAGGTATGACCCTGGCAGGTCCAGGCTCTATATATAGTAAGTGGTGACCAAGCACTTTAGACATTTTAGTGAACACCCCTCCAATGGGATTTTCAGGCTCTTTTTTTTTTTTTTTTACAAATTTTGATGGCCCTATTTACTGCGAACTTTACTCACTAAATCTCCCTCTCTCTCTCTCTCTCTTTCATATATTGGGAGCGCATCACTCTTATCATCACCACCATTTTTTCCTCTCAGGTCAGTCACCTCCATTGTTTAATCTCTTTCCTATTTCTCTCTCTCTCTCTCTCTCTCTCCCTCTCTGTCTCTCTTTTCCTTTCATGATCTGCTTTAACTTTGATATGATTTTGTTTCAGACTCTTACGTATATACATATATATATATATATATTTGTTGATATTGTTGTTCACTTGATCCTCTTTTCTTATAGGTCAAAAGAATCGAAATGGAAAGGAAAATTGCTATGAGAAATCCCATGACCAACAACATGAAGAACCAAAGTAGCAATAATAATATTAGTAACAAAAATAATAATAGTCCAAGAGATTACTCATGGAATCATGTCTACAACAGCCAAATTAGCTATGCTCTTCAAGAAGACTACATCACCAATGGGTTTTCATGGCCTCCAAGATCCTACTCTTGCAGCTTTTGCAAAAGAGAATTCAGATCTGCTCAAGCTCTCGGCGGCCACATGAACGTTCACCGGAAAGACCGGGCCAGGCTCCGACAGTCCCCTACGAGAGACCTCGGCCGATACACCGGCGGTACTACTTTTCTTAACCCTAACCCTAACCCTAACCCTAACCCTAATTTCTCACCCTCTTTGATTACAACTCCATTATCCTCTTTTACTTCTCCTCCTCTTTCTTCCTTTCCATCTTCTCCATATTCTGCTTATTGCCCTAACAATGAAGCCAAGAAATGGCCATGGAGTACTAGTCATCCTACCGATCAACTTGATCCTTTGACCATCAACGGCGGCTCCGATTCCGTCACAAATGTGAAGAACAAACAATCGGTTTGCGCTGCCGGAGAACATCATGATCATGATGGTTTTGCAGGAAAAACTATGTACTGCAAGAGTTTGAAGAAGGCAGCACATGAGACAAGTACTGCTGTTAGATTGGACTTGGAGATCGGTCTTCTTGGCCCCGATTCTAAGATGGGTCGAGACTTGGATTTGGAACTTCGATTGGGATATTCGAATTAGCGCCGAAAACATCTTTATTTTGCCAGAAGAAGGGGATAAATTTAGTATCTTGAGTTCAACTTAGAGAGACATATAAGAAATATGTAAGTTATAATATTATTCCAATCCAACTACGTGCCTATTTAATTTCTTAGCCCTTTTATATATATATATATAGTATCATAAACTCTACTAGTTTACAATTTGCACCAATGTTTCATATCTCTTACGTTGAAGTGATATATCAATATGATACTTAAAATATTTTTGGCGTCATTATTGTTATTATTATTATTATTTTTTCATTTTTGTCTCATATATCAGATTTGGCAGTTTTACTTTTTTCACTTTTCTTTTGGGATGGAGAGTCCTCTACTATATCATGATCGGAGAATGGTTTTATATATATTTGTTGGAGTCGTAATTGTTGGCCATGTTCGCTCTTGTTAGGTTAACTGTGAACTTAACAACGTAGAACATAATTGGTTTATTGATTATGCAAAAGTAAAACCCCATTTCTATATATGAAGGGTATCTGTGATCAATTTTTCAAATTTTTCTACTCAATGTGTGGTCTTGTTTACTGAAAAATACATGTACTTGTGTTTTTCACTAAATTAGAGACATATATTTCTTCATGTTAATTTACTGCCTTGAGATATATGTATATATGTGTCTATTAAAAATGACACAGCAAACGAAGAATAAGATGATAAAACTTGGAAATAAACAAGATATATATGTGTGTGTGAAACTTATTTGGTTACTTCAAAGCTATATCCGCAAAGATAGCTACTAGTACAATCAAAATCAAATAATTATTATATAGTTGCAAACATAATTTAGCAGTAATTTTATACTTGAGTTATCATAATGTGTTCGAATCTCCAACTTCAAGTTCAAAAAAATAATAATAATAAAATTATTATGTATATATGTGTGTCTCTATATAGAATCTAGAATTTTATTCTCTCTTCCCTATAGCTAGGAAAAGAGGTTTAATATGTATAGACACGGGTAGCCCTTTGTTCCTTCCCAAAAAAAAAAAAAAAAGAAAAGAAATTCATATCTTCCCTTTGGGCATAGTTGAAATATGTTTTAAAAATTAAGCACAAAGATTTTTCACACCCTAAGAATTACATCATGTAAATGTAGTACATGTTCACCATACTCATAATTATCACATAACTATATTTCCAGCAAATATATATATATATATATATAACTGTTTAAAATATTTACTTGTCCATTTATTAAGCATAGTGAGACAACTAATATTTCTTAGCAATATATAAATAGACTGAAGCTATAATACTAATAAAAAAAAAACATGAAACGAAAGATCTTTCATGTGACGTATCTTCCGAAATATATATACATATATATATATATATATATAATAGTTTAAGCTCTCAATTTCAAACTTCTTGTCATTTTCAACTTACATAAGCAATTGTATCTACCACAAAAACTTCTCTGTGAATGACTTGAACTGCGTGAGTGCAATTATTGGGAAGGTAAATATTATTTGGCCTTAGAAAGATTATATATTTGCTACATATAATATTTGAGACCCTATTGAGATTCCATCTTTTTGATTTAATAAATTATAAGAGAATCAACTAATATCAAGGAAAGA
The DNA here is from genome assembly GCA_009761775.1 of Ficus carica. Taxonomy (NCBI): domain Eukaryota; kingdom Viridiplantae; phylum Streptophyta; class Magnoliopsida; order Rosales; family Moraceae; genus Ficus; species Ficus carica. Next base: position 11,170,709 of record CM019746.1, read on the forward strand.
CGAGACCATCAATATAGCTAGATTGGCACCTTTTAAAATCCTGATCTCATATTAAGCACGTCACTTTAATTTACTAAATTTTTTATGAGGTTCCAATTACAGAGGAAAAGCTACTTATAAAAGTATCTAGATAATCTGTCAAAAAGACTTTAGTTCTCTTAAAAAAATTTCAAACAAAGCCACAAAAATTTATTTTTAATTAAAAATAAATTAATTAAAAAAAAACTTTTATTACTAGACTTTGAAACTTGTATAAAAGTTTCAGCAATACATAGTTTATTAGAAAATGTTAATACTATAAGTTTAACCTATGAAAGCTCTTTCAAAAATTACGTGAATCGTAATACATAACTAAAGTGAAAACTCCACTAAACGAGCCCACAATCTCACAAAGGTCAAGAAGATTTGATCTTTTGCTACCCCAAAAAAAACATATATATATATTTAGCTTTTAACCATTTGATGTAACTATCCCGAGTTCATGCATAAGTTTGACCTTTGGTTTATCTTTCAAAGCTGAATGAAAAGGATGAGCAAACTGGGTGCAAATAATAAAGTCGACTGCAAAAGACCAATTTGTAAGCTTCATTTAGGAAGCAATTGCAATCATTGCACTGAGGAGAGAAGGGCAGAACAAGGAATTTCCCAACCTTGAAAACATCAAAAAAAAAAAAAAAATCAAGACACATATACAGCTTTATATATATATATATATATATTTAAGTACAAAAAGAAAATAAGGAAAACAAAACTATGAAAAGGAAAGTACGTAATTAAAGTTGGGGAATAAATGTTGGGTAAGATTATAATTTTCATGGGTTTGGTTAGACATTGAGTTTGACTAAGGGAAGGGAAGGGGAGGGTGGGGTTTCCATGTGAATGATGAATATATATATATATATATATATATATTATATTTGCAGAGAGAGTTTGATTGCATTTTCCCAAAACCTGATGGGTTTGCATGTTCCCGACAACGTCTGGGTTTCAAAAGGCCATTATGGCCTTTCCTTCTGAGGAATGAAATGTTTTTGGACTGTACTTGTTATTATTGTATTTTGTATAACTGAGCACGACCACCACTTCTAACTCTTCCCCACCTTTTTTAGCACCCACTACTCACTCAGTCAGCACACTAATGTAGTCTGTATCGATTTCTTGAAATTTTTGAATTTGACAATCAATTTTCTTTTGACAATTTTACTTTTTACTCAAATCCGTTAAAATTTGGATAGTTGTCATTATATTAAGATCATTTTATATTGATGCCCCTGAAATTTTCAAATTTGACAATTTAGTTTTTTTTTTTTTTTTTTTTTTTCCTTACAATCAACTTCTTAAACTTATAATTTTTGGCAATTGGTTCTTTTTGTTCAAATACATTAAGATTTTTGAATAGTTATTTTATACATAATTTGCACAATATAGTCCAAAAAAATCATTGTTGATCATTTTTACTTAGTTTCAATGCAAATATCTTTTATATGTATTATGGAGAACTGAGATCACCTCCTAACTCTTTCCCCTCACTCAGTCAGGACACTCATGTAGTTCCCAACCCCTCTTTATATTTAACATTTAGAATTTCCATCTATCTTACCTTTTTAATTTTTCATTGAGAAAAAAAAAATTTAATGTAGTTCTATAGTTCATGTAAGATCTCTCTCTCTCTCTCTCTCTCTCTCTCTCTCTCTCTCATTGGCCTTGAAATTTCCATTTACCTAACCTTTTTTTATTTTTCTTTGAGCAAAAATTAATGTGGATATATATAGTTCATGTAAGATAGAAAGGACATACGTTCAAAGAAAAATACCAATCACCAAGCTATTTTTCAAACAAATAACAATAAGCCCAATTCAACTTTGCTGGTTTGGTAAACATGAAGTCTTAAGTTTAAGTTTCATGAAAAGCGCTTGATGCTATTTTCAGGCTACCAATACAATAATCAGAAGCTCTTGGTTAGACTAAGTTGATGTGTTTTGTCTCTCGATTATATGGTCAAATGCTGATATTCCTTATCAATATATGAAGATCCCTTTGGTAACGGGAGATCATCAAGCAGCTACAGCTAGTCACCTTTTAATTCTCACAATTTTTTAGTACCAAAAAAAAACAAACATAAAAATGAGAAAGTAGGTTGGTTTTTTTTTTTTTTTTTTTTTATTTTGTTAGAAAGTTTAGATCTGTCAAGTATTCGTAAGCTCTTTATCAATGTGGCATCCATTATTTTCTTCTCAAATTGTTTGCGTTTGAAAGATGTTAGGCTTTCTCTTCCTTTTGTTACATGTCCTTCCTGTAATAGGACAAGGTTTCTTCATGCCAACTTAGTTAAGATATACTAAAACTCTCTCTTTCTCTCTCTTTTTTTTTTTTTTTTTTTTTTTTATTCAAAGTAAAATGAAGACAAATTTATTTCAAACTTCATATTAACTTGACCTTTTGAAACAATTGATAATCTAATTTGATCTCGAAGGGAGGTTGTTACCAACTTCCTAATAGTAGCTTAATTAAGATAACCATGCTACTAATTATTAAAAAAAAAAAAAACTACGAGATAGGGGCAAAGGTGGGATTTATTTTGTTCAGGTCCCCACACGTGGGATTGATCTGAAAAAGTTAGAAAGGGAGAGGGAGACAAATAGGAAGGTGAAGAAGACTGCCATAAAGCATGTTTGTGTAAAAATGAAGAGACGTGTTTTAATAAGCTAATAGGCATGGCATAAAAGAAAAAGCTAGTTCGAACTCCATCACATCTTTCCTTGATCCATTTCTAGCTACCTAATTTTTAATTTTCCCTTCCAGTTTTTTTGTTTTGTTTTGTTTTTTTTTTTTTTTTGGTTTTAAATTCAATTTATTACTCATTTGCAATTTGTGCATTGCTTTCAACAACTTGAAGTACTACTTACAATGATATCACATGACTATGATCTGCATAGATATGCATCTTTACTAATTTCATGCATTTGTGTCATGAAGGTGAAGTGTGTTTTGAAATCAATTCTTTTCCTTAAAAAGACTTTGTAGGTTTCCAGCCATAGCATGATAACCTATACAGCATGTGGTACAATGGTGATATAGAAAGTAATTACTAGTCAAATTATGATTATGTACATCGGTGCGGGCCCAAATGGCTTCATATGGCAGTACTATTGATACTAGTGAAAAGGTGTTCTATTGGCTCGTAACTCAAGTTTGATATGAAAATTACTATTTATTATTATTAATAATGTGTAATCACCACATTGTTGTTGTACAATAAAGAAATAGGCACTCGGTAAAAAGTACGATAATTAAGTTATCACATTATTACGTGAAAGTTCTGATATTTTGTAATATTCTATCAATGAGACATGATCACCATATTGTTGAAGTAATGTTGAAGAAATACAGAGATCATTTTTATAATCTTATAACGAGGACGATCACTTATTTGGGTTCAATATTGTAAGTCATTGTTTGTTGTTGGTGCTTTCTCCTATATATATAAATATATATGTATGTATGTATGTATGTATACGTGTGTGTGTGTATTCATAGAGATGGGGATGACAACAAAGATATCGAATAAACTAGCTTCATTTGCCACTCACGCCCAAGACTCAAGATGCCGCCAAATATCGATTTCTACCAGTTTCACATTCGTAAGATGCCCTATATGCCAGTTAATTCATTCAACAGTTTGAAAATTTTTTAATTTAAAACAATGCATCTTTATTTTTCTTAATTATTGAATTTGTTCGTTTCAAGATTTTAATGAGGCCTCAAAAAATAATACACACGCACACATATAGATCTTAGGGATTTCATTCCATGATCTTTATTTTTTTATGTACTAATTTATTGTTGAATTTTAGTACATAGGTACTTGTAATTAAAAGTAGTTCTAGTCCGCAAATTGCCGATCTACTCGTATAGATTATATAGCTTTCATTATTTTTTTTTAAATAATATTACCACTGGAGTTTAATGCAGGAAGGTAGTAATAGAGTTGTAACCTTTTTTACTATTACAAATGTATGAGAAGAAGAAAGTTTTGAGTGCAGCCCTATATACAATATATACAATATACAACATCTGTAAATATGCATATATATAATATGACTACTAATCAGAGTAGCACCTAAGTAGACTGATCTGTACCCAAAAATACATAGTAAAAAAATAAAATAAATACATGAAAAACCGGCTAGTAAATGTGTCAAGGTTAAAAGATCAAAAGAAATGAATTACAACTTCCAAATCCAAAACTAAAAGAGTAGTAACTACAAAGGAACAGCACGTAGAATAATCTATTTTTGCCATTAGGATCCCTTTCTACTTGGAACTATAGGTGCATAGGATCATTATTTTTTATTAAGCTTTATTCATATCTTGTCTCATCAATTTATTTATTAAAAAAAAGTTCACTTAGGCCCAGTACTCAGGCTAATAAAAAGATCACTTCCTACCGTATGCTACGCTCGGCTATTCGACTGGGCTCATAGGTGTGTATATGTATATATATACATATATATATGAAATTTTTTTGCTCATGAATAACTAAGCTCATATTAGAATTAGCATATTTTATACTTGACATAATAAATTCTAGGTACCGCTCAGGCGCAGCGGCCTATACTTAGCTACAAGCAGATAGTTTACTGAAGAAAAAGATCGTCTACTGGTACTAGCTTAACAGGGGACTGAAGGGGTTTATATATGAGTTCCTAAGTCCGAAATCTAATTGTACTTTCAATTTTTTAAATATAAACTAGAGTCATAAACCTCATATTGTTAAGAAAAACATATAATTAGTTGTAATTATAGCTGTGAGTTTTCATACTCCAAAATATGAAAAAGTTGAAAGAGTCACTTGTAAATGTGTACAATAGCAAACTGACAATTCCCAAGAAAATTTAACTCAGGAATGTTGGACATTGTATATATACAATACATATACACACACACATATGAAAGCTGTCTGCTGATGTTGTAAGAAGCTTTAACATCAATACATCATGCCGATGTGGCTGCACGAGGATGGCTCCAAATTAAGCAAACTTAAGGATTTCCCGTTATACATATTGATCAGGTCAAACTAATATAGTTTTAATTTTCTATGCCAAGATACATATATGTATATATATGTGTATATGTATATATATTTTTTTTATTGGGAAGAGGAAGAAACTACGATGGTGAGATAGGTTAGGGAGCTAATAATTAATTTCAACGTCTAGTAAAGGCTAGACTATAGATTCTTATTGAAACAAAAAACAAAAAGGCTAGACTATATATATATATATGTTTGTGTATGTGTTTGTGTTTGTGTGTGTGTGTGTGTATGTATATATATATATTTATATATGCACATCTTGATCAGCAGTTATATGGTATATTTCTGATGGCGATTGTATCCAATAATTGCTATTTTATAGACTCAGATGGCTTGATAGACTTCAAAATAACTGGTAATGCATGTGCAAATTTTTGGGGCTTTAAACAAACAACATGACTAGTACGACAACAATTTAAATTGATTTTACAACAAAAGAAAAAAGAATTTTGCAGACAATGCTCCTCTAACCTATTTGAACTACCAAAAATGGTCCTGACAGAATCACACCAGGATACCAGCAGTAACCCACCCTTGACCAACGGTATCCTACCATGATACTTAAAGTAATCTTCCGTGATACAAAAAATTCGGGCTACCAGTGGTAGTGTAATCTATGGTAATGGTAATATCTCACCGAAATACTAAAAAAATCATGTAAAATAATAAAGAAGTGGTGGAGGCGTAGCAATCGTAGGACCGAGCTACGGTCCTACAGATCTCCCCGTGGGGCAAGATGTCGCTATAGTGGCGATCCTTGTGTGGGATCTCACCGTGTAGAATCGTATTCATGACGAGAGGTCCAAACGACAATAGGATCTAAACAACACTGGTGACCTTCGAGCAGATCTGGCTGTGTGTGACCCCGCGCGAGGGAGATTTTTGGTGACACAAAGATACAAATAGTGATAGCTGGTGAGAATGGGGTGCAAGGGGCAGCGAGAAGAGAAAAGTTGAGAGTAGAGAAAGAGAGAAAGTGCAAATTATTGAAGAAAAAAAAATCATAAGGGTATAATTTGCCTAAACAACACTGTAATTAGGGCAAACATGGTATTTGTTGTAAGAAATTTTTGAAAGTGACAAAATCAATTCAATATTTGGCATAGTCCACAATCACTGAATTCTATTAATGCCTAAAAAAAGTAACATCTCTGGATTATTACCTAAGTTATAATAGTTTCAATTTTTTTAATACCTTCAATTAATACGCATGAAAGGGTCATAAAATCCAAATAAGAAGGTAAAAACGTAAACATGTCTATTTGAGCAATTATTTTCACATTTTTCTCCTTTTTTATTTATTTTCTTAGCTTCCTTTTTTTGTACGTTCCTTGGAATCAGCAATTTGTTGGGCATACGCATAGCCCAAAAAAAATACAAAGCATATACTTGTTGGGCCCATCTCATGCATTTCTCTTTGACTATCTTTCAGTTGTTCGGAAATTCTAATTCCAAGAAGATGCAGACACAACATTAGATTGTATGTAAAAAAATTAAAAATTGAAAAAAATCTCAAAAGATTTTATGATAAATATACTTATATATGTCATAGAAGGGTTTGAAATGATGAACAGGCAAATGCAAGCTATCAGTAGTGTATATATTACAGCACTTACGTTGTTGTCACTGACGCGCATGCAATGCAATTTACCATTTAACCTAAGACTAATGTTGTTTTCTTATATAATCCTTGGTATGAATTAAATTACATAATACACACACACACACACACATATATATATATATATATCATATTATTAAGGAATTAGCTGTCTCCTAGTAAGCACTGATATCATAGAGAGACATGACATGGTCAAATTAATTACAAACAAAAAATTGAACCATCGGATCAATGCCAATCTTGCAAAACGCGTTTCTTGGCCGTCTTCAATCGAAAGACAACAAACTATATATAACTACTACTGCACTAGCAGACAAACGGTTATATGTGTGAGAAAACGTTTACATATATATATATATATATATATTTCAATTTACTATCAATTTATTCCATTTAAACTGCTCCCCCCCGCTATTTTCAATAAGTTATATAGGATTAGAGACACTTTATATTTATAATTACTATATTTGGATAAAGCGCCCTCCTACTTAAATTGTTAGCATATGTAGATTTGTAGTAGGACATTATATTAGGATTGTAATTATCAACCATATTAATAAGTGGGTTAATAATGGCCAAGCTAGATAATAGTGCTCCATCACATGGTTTATGTAGTTTAAGTGGTTGAGATTTGGGAGTGACGGGATTTGAGTTCTACATTTTAAAGTAAAGTGAGATACTGAATTATTGTTATTTATGTCTATAACTACATCAAGATGCATGAAATTAAACCGAAATACGGAAAGTATAAGGAATTAGAACATTTGTGCATATTGTACAAATTTTGGCACCTCTTAATGAGTGAGATTTTGCTCACACACTTGAAAAGGTGATATGCAAAAAAATTCAAAGATGTGACATGAACTAGAGCTAGACTTAAGCATTTCCCTCGTGTACTACATAGGCATGACGGATTTCTCATTACTTTCTTATAGTGTGAACACAAATTTTTGTGTATAAATTTATTTTTTTAATAGAGTGGTAATATATGGAATTATGAGCTGCAAATTTGCTAATAGTAGCAACAAAAATATGATCAGTCGTGTGTAGGACAAATTCCCTTGAAGGATATGAAAGAGATGTTGTGTAGAGACATAGCTATAGTTCTAAGTGATATACATATACATAAATATATATATATATAAATATATATTTATATATAATATGACAATTAAGTAACAACCGCGTCAGGTAAACCTTAGGAAAGCTACATGAACCAGCATTCAATACATGAGCTGAAGATTAATATCACAATCAAATAATTAACGAAGGTAATTAATTAAAGAAAGGAGTTGATCATCATCAGAAAGAGTTAAAAAGTGATATTTATATAAATATATACAACATATGTGTGTAAGTATATATAAATATACGTATATGTGTATATTATACAATATTAAAAGGAAGGTTTGTAGAAAAGATCCACTGTTTTGAGAGCCGGCTAAAGGGAAACAGTCGTCAGCATACGCCAAAATTGTGTTCTTTTTGAAATATATTATACAAATCCACTATAATCATGTTACTACGCCGTTGTCTTCTATATAATTGTCTCCATCTCCTCTCTTCCATACCCTCTAATCCTAAATTTTCTATTTAAAACCGTACTTTCTTTAACCATATTCCTTCTCTCTCTCTCTCTCTCTCTCTCTCTATCTATCTCTCTCTCTCTCAACTTTTTAAACCACAGTGATATTCTGTCCCACAAAGAACTAGGTTATCTTATCTTTTCAAATCTTGATCCAAAGTAAAGCCAGTCACATATGGAATCTGGGAAGCAAGGAGTAAGCTGCTCGGAGACGGCGTCGAGCGAAGAAAACGAGCGGTCGGAGCAAGTCAACAGAGAGGAAACCTCGGCGGCGAAACGCAGCTACGAGTGCACATACTGCAAGCGAGGGTTCACCAACGCTCAGGCCTTGGGAGGCCACATGAACATTCACAGGAAGGACCGGGCCAAATCCAAGCAACACAACCCGGTTTCTTCGCTTTCGAATTACCACCAGAGCGAAGAAATTCACATGGCGGTGAGTTCTCATCATTTCACTAATTATTCGCCGTTTTCAAACCAATTACCGGCTTGGTACCCGCCTGCAGCTGATATGGAGGCTCAGAGAAATTATCACCACAACATGCACTTTCAGCCAATATCCGGCTATTCCAATTTTGATAGCAATTACATTAATCCGTTTGCTAATTCGAGGGCATCTCCGACGACACCGAATTTGACGATGAACGAAGAACTCATGGCCGCAAATTTGAGCTTGCAAATCGATTCATCGGATTTGGATGATCGTGATGCGACGAGGGGATCTGCAGTACTTGATCATGATGAAGTTGATTTAGAGCTTCGACTCGGCCATGGATGAACCAAACGTATGTCGTAATATAATTTAATAGCTTTTTAACATAAATTATATTTTATTTATGACTTTGTTTCTTGATTAGGGTTTGTAGTACTTATTTAGCTATAGCTAAGTTTATAGCTTCTATTTCAAAAAGATCATGTGGTTTTTGGTGATCAAAATTAAGCATCTAGGGAATGCAGAGACAAGGATATATGTTGGTGAATGTGGGGAAGCATATTATGGTTTTTTATAACTTAATTAATTAGTACTTATATTAACTGCATTAATTAATATGTATGTGAGGCGTTTGTTAATGTTGGTATGTTACGATCCGTACTTGGAAGAAATGTGTTATTCTAATTTAACAATACAAGTGGGTTACATTAAGTTTAATATTATTTCTTTTTAACTAGAAATGGTACCCCCATGTATGATATTTTTATCATAGTTCCATATGATCTTATCACATACATACATACAAACATACATACATATATACATACATACATACTTTCATATATATATATATATATATGTTAATATGTGTGTGTATATATCTTTTCCCAGCCCTTATTTTCATCTTCTTAATTAGTGATATAACAGAAAATTTTGCTCTACATTATGTTTATCACCCTACGATCCACATAGAAATCATAGAATGCCATCAATTTATGCAGCGATGTGTGTGTGTGTGTGTGTGTATATATATATGTATGTATATATATGTTTCCTTTTATTGGGATCGCTTTCTCTAATCTCTCAGGTATTTGTTATAAACACTAATTCATCACGCCTAATTGAGGGGAAAAATTAAAGGTATTTCAAGTCTACATATACGTATAAAATCAATCTATACCCTTCTTTTAAATTGGTGTAAAATAAACTTGTAAGGAGATGAATAAACATATATATATATATATATGTATATATGTTTAACTGTCAATTCAACAGATTTTTTTTTTCTTTTTTCTTGGAATTCCTCAATTACAAATTTAAGTTCTGATCAATCGTATATATTATTTAGTGGTGTTACTTTTCACATGGAGATGATGACTTTTCTGACATCCATTTGTATGTTAATGTGTGTTTTGTTATTGAGTATTAGCTGAAACAGAAACAGTGCTGTTCAATTCTAGGAAGCAAGATATGTAAAGATTCCTTAACTCCAGACAGAAAACAAACATAAAATATGAAAAAAAAAAAAATTTATGTAGAAACTAATCAACAATAGTATGGTCTTGAATATGGTTTACCTAACTTATTTTTTTGCTTATTATTAATTGAAAGCTTTTTGTGAATACATGATCAGGAAGGAGCAACTAGTATTAAGGTAAAACAAAACGTTCCAATTAGGATGACATTCTTTGAAACACGCACCTATATACCCCACTAAGCGCTTTACTATATATTGTCAATATTCAAAATTATATGTTGTTTATTAAGACAAGCATATATACTCTTTTTTTCTTGGTTTTACAAATGAGGTTTTTAATGAAGTCTATCTTAGATTTTGATGTGCAAAGAAATGATTTAGGTTGTTTTCCATGACGTCAGTTTCTGCTTGTTCTTAATCTGATCATTAGTTAGCTGTCGTTTATGCTTTTGTTTGAAATTATTATAAGCTGTTTATTCTCTTTTTATTATTATTATTATTATTATTATTATTAATATGAATGTGAAACTTAGCGTGGGATGGGATTGTTAGAAGTGTCCACCTAGTTATGATATGATAGTTTTCCCTGATATATTATTCTCTCTCGTTATTTATATAAAAAAATAATAACTACAAGAAAAATATAACAAAATATTTGAAATAGATTATAGATTGAAGCCAATATTTTTTTAAAACCTATATGCTTCAGAAAGAAACGACCGATGAATGTTATAGAAATGTTGTTTTAGTTAATTGTTACTGGCTTACTGCTGAATATAAATGTGAAGTTTAAAACCTAGAAAGTCATGGTCTTGATCCCCTTTAAAACATAACTATAGCTGATATATTAACATGTTTTGGTATATAGTATGTGAATATCTAGAAATATATACATGTAATATGTGTCATGTGTGTGTGTCAAACAATGAACAATATTGCTTTTTTGCAGGTAATTATGCAGATTATAGCTTATTCTTACATATATATACACACACAGTTTCATGTTTCAAAAAAAAATATATATATATATATATATTATATATACATATACACATATGTCTTTTGTTGTCAGTATAATATTGCTTTTAGATACAATAATTGCATCAACAATTTATTAGGATGTTAGAGAACTCAGATACTAATTAATATTGTTTCTTACATATTTTATGCTCATAAACTCTCTTATTAATGAAAAATTCTCTTAAACCTTATTAAAAGACATATGATCACAAGTATTCGTGGGTGTTGCGCAGCATCTATATCCATATATCATCACCTATAAAAAGTTATAATAAGTGATTGTTCATAAATAAAGACACCATCTTTTTTGAGATAAAGTCTAAGAACACAATCAATGGGGACTTAAGCTCAAAGTAGACACTAAATCATACCAAATAAAAGCGTGAGTCATTATAATAAGTTCCTACGTCCCCAACCGTTAAATACAGGACTCGATCATCGTTGGCAACAAAACGACGTCATTGTCGCAAACAATTGACGTACTGAGAAGGCGATATAACGTACCATTGGCGAGGCTCCACCTTTTGTGATGCTCGGTCTCGTCCTTGCCACTAGAGAAAATCGATTCCATGCTCCATTGTCATTGTCGTCCAACTATCACGAGAGTAAATCTAATTTTGTGGTTGGTAGAGAATGAGGGTGCGAGAAAGGAGGGCCCAGGGGTATTTTTAACATTTTATATCACCTCAAATTTCTTTGCATTCTCTTTATCCCATCATTCTGTTTGGAAAACTACCAAATCAAACCTTTCTCTCTTTGTGTGATAAAATGGGTTCTTCATGTAAGTTTCAACAAAGTCAACAAATCAATCAAAGCAATAGAAAAATTAAAATTATCAACCATACAAGAGACACCGATTTTTTTACGTAGAAAACCCTTTAATACAAAGGGAAAGACCACGAGACCGTAGTCTGATATCAACTTCCACTATATCAACAGTTTCTCTCTAAATGCAACTAGAGGCTCACAATCATCAAGATAAATCACAACCTTGGCTAAACAACAAGATTCATCATCAACAAGATGGATTTCAAAGCATCAAAAGAAATTAGTTTTAGGTCTCAAGTGGGTATTTCGGATAAGCATCTTAGAGATACCAATTCAAAAATTGGAACGGTAGATGAGAAGAGTTCATTGCAAGGATTCACTACGTCAAATTTGAACCCCAACGGACATCATATCACGTCTCTCTCTCTCTCTCTCTCTCTCTCCTTTTTCCTCTCTGTTTTCCTCGCTCACCCACACGGCTGCCTCCCTTTTTTTTCCTTTCTTTTTCTGCGGATCACACAAGGCTTGTTCAACAAGCCATTAACATTTCTTTTTTTTTTTCTTTTTTTCTTTAAATCAAAAGCTATTGGGCTTTTGGCTCATTGTTGCCCAGCCCACAAACATGGGGCGGACAACTCAACACATTCAAAAATATTTATGTAATACATAAAGATTAAATATATCAAAAATTGCAGTAAATTACATTTTTTACAAAACTAAATAAAATAAATAGCATATTTTAAAATATCTGAAACATATAAATAACAAATTTTCTTAATAAAATTATAATAAAAGTATATCACTTATTTATTTATTAAATTTATTATTGTTATAAATATTTTTAAAACTTGTTTACTTAATTATTTAACGTTATTTGCTTCTCTCTCCCGAAATATATTTACGGGACTATGGCAGTAACCAGATGGGCAACGATGGGCTCCAACGTTTCATGTAAGTCTGTGGGCTAGCTGGGATCTGGTCCATTTTGAAACATTTTAGGCTTGATCCAAGGCAGGAGTTTGCCAAACAATATTTGTTTGTGTCCCAAACTAAAATCCATTTATAAATAGAAATCAAGTCCACTTCATAGCTAAACAAAAAATGTTCCAGTTTGGTCCTAAAGTTCCCAGCTTATTACTGTCGATATAAATGTTGCTGAATGGGACCCACCTATCAAGAGCCTAGCTAATTGACAGTCTATGAAAAAAACTTCAATCACTTTTTATTTTATTTTTTGGGTAGTAAAATGTGGTTGCCAACTAAATCCAATAGATGGGGCGATGATCCAAGGAAGTTCTGTCAAATTAAAACTGGGATGACGATGAGATCACGATCAAAATCCTTTCACCTATTAAAAAAAAAAAAACTAAACCCAATAGAACATCCAAAAAAAAAAAATTAAAACCAATAAAATCATTGAGTGTGGTGATCTAGTGATAATAAATTATTGTGATAGTTCAATGATCAAATATTTAAGTATTGAGTAGCATCTTAGAAATCTTAAATATAAATGCTTATTTTCTAATAACCTAGTACTCAATGGAGAGTGTCTGGAATCACGTCCCACATATCATTACTGTTGGCACATTCGGTGAGATTAGGGTGATGCACTTCTCGTTGAAGAATAAGGCTCGTTCATAAGACCTTCAGTGAATATTTCTGTCAGCATTTGGAGAGCCCCTTTAGTAAAACTTAGTAGGGTATGCGTCATTCCTTTTTTGGATTTTTTATTATTTAAAAAAATACACAATAAACCCAATAGATAGTGGTATGTGTAATCTCTACCCCAAAACGTGCTACAATTAAATGGTCCAAAAACGATGATAATAACACATAACAGTACAAAATCAGAGTCATCCTCACAGGAACTGTGGTCACCACGCATTTGGGCTTAACTTTGGCTTCATTAGGTGGGGAAAAAAGATTAAATATCTTGGTGTTCAAAAAATGTCCCCCGCTTTCCTAAAGCCAGGCCAATTAATTCCAAAAGCTACCAAAAAAAAACCCCCCCCACGAAGCAAAACTGTAATGAAAAGCAAATATCAAACAGTTTTTGTGGAGTTGGAAAATCAGGTACCATGATCAGGTACTTAGCGGGTCGAAACGAATTACTGGTGTCATTTTACCTCATCCATATTATTTATGAAAAAAATATTGTGGCATACCAATGAAATAGAAAGGATCATACTTGAAAAATAAAACCAATTTTCACTCATGAGTCCGACACTGTATAACTCATTGAATTTGAGCATGGAGAACTGGTGGATGCAATAGAATTATATCCACACTCCCTCTATTATCAACAAATATTTGAACGCGGGTGCTGAGATCTCTTAAAAGAAAGACTTGATCCCCAGCTTTTACTCACAAGCAAAATATCAATGGATTTTCGGAGAGAATTATTCGGCACGATCATCTATTAAAATCATTGAAGATATTAAAGCAAAACCCGGAAACCAATATTAAGAAAAGCACGGGCCATCGTAAACTAAAACGGCATTCTTAAAAAAAAAAAAATGGAAAGAAAAGGATTCGAATTTAAATGCATTCTGAGAGAAGAAGAATGAAAGTCATACTTATCACTACACCACCACGTTATTGGTGGTAGCTGTAAAACTAAAGTTTTTTTTTTTTTTTTTTTTTTTTTGTTTTGTTTTTGCCTTTTCCAGCTTGCTATATTGCACACAAGACCAATATGTATACATAGAAAGGCCTTGCATCCAATACCGGATACGACAACAAGTTAATTTATTTGTAACTTCTTATTTAGAATCTTGTCATATGATACTATTTATATATTAATGTAAGGTACAAGTATAAAAAGTGTCTTTCTATAATGACCGTAGTAGCCGTGTCAAAGTGCCAGATTCCCCTCACTCGAGAAATATATAAAAGTATATAGATTCTATTCTGAAAAATATTACATTAGAGGTGTCGGATATAATATATCACAAAAAAAGTATAGAGGTGTCGGATAGTATATATATATATATATATATATTTATAGATATGGACCCGTTTGTTTGATACACATGGGGTGTTGTATGAGCATGTGGCGTATTGAATTGGGGACCCCTCCACGAGCTTTTTTTTAGGCATGTAGATATAGGAATGCACATGAACATGGAAATATGAAGAAAAAGTAAAGGGCCTTTTGTGCACATCTGACTTTCTCGACCCTATTATTTCATGTGCTCCCATAATGTTAAAACATTTACTAATATGCCCCATGCTTGCTCTATGCGTGACTTAGATACATTGATTTTCCAAGCAATTCTGCCTCTCTCTATATTTTTTACTTTCTTCTGATCAGATCAATCATATACCATAAGTTACATTATGAAAAAAAAATAACAAATAAAAAAAGTAGCTAAGATGGCCACATGGGGCTTTAAACATCAATTCATTAGTTGAGTCACGTACACTTTTTTTTGTAAATATTATATCACACATAGAATTTTATAGTTGGGTATATATGAAAATATACTTATAGATAAACATAGCAATAAAGACTTTGTTTAACTAAACCGTCAAATGTAGATTAATTACCGAAATTTTTTATTCTTTTTTTTTTCATTCTAATGTAATTTTAATCATATCTAACATTAATAATTTAATATGCAATTTCAATATAAAATCTTTCCTGTAGAAAGTTACAAGATTACATATGTCTCTTTTAATTTTCGTGCATGATTCCCGTTTTAAACTACTATTTAAAAAAAAAATTCTATATTGTTTTCTCCTACAAAAATTTGAATTTGATGTTTAAATTGTAAGTTGAAACCTAACTACAATATGATTTGAACGGTACCTAAACTTCTAACCAAGACTGGATTATGTACTAGGATTTATGTTCTAGTTATGATTACTTAAATTTATTTTTTAACAGCTAATAATACTCATAATTTTTTGGTCTCGTAAATACTGTCCAATTCTCTGTCCGACGTTCAAAAACATTCAGTACTATATGTAAGCATATAAATTCAATACCTAGAAAAGTCCCATAAAAAACCTACTTATATTAAGGTTTCATTTGAATGGATAGACTCGGCTTTTCTCTTGGGATTCTCAAGAGCTACATAGAAACAAAAATATGAAGCTTTCCCATGCCTAGTGCCCCAACTTCTGGATGACCTGATCTAGCCGATCGTTGATGGGCACAAACATATATAGAGACATATACATATTCAATATACATATATGTGTGTGTGAGTGTGTACATATATATATATATATATATATATGAGGAGGCAAAACATGTAACATGGGGTTGGTCATTATATCCCCAGATCCCACACCACATATTTATTAAAGCTCGTTCTACTCAAAGGGTTTTGCTAGTAAGATCCAATGCAAGAAAACATGGGCATTTGAGTTTAGCCTGCCCAAAGAAAATAATTATCATCTTGTCTTTCCTTTGGTACACTTTCGGCCCACGGCTTTGAATAAAATGGTGCGCAAGAAGAAGATTTTTCAGTAGAGAAAAAATATATCTATCTTTTTGAGGTTTTAAAACAATATCATCCGTTGAAATTTTTACAGCTTTAATCAGATGGTAACTGACAGTTTGTTTTACGAACGAATTATATATGATTTTTTTCAACATTTAATTACTGAAAAATGAGATAAATCGTAGTTATGCCAGAATCTAAATGCCTCTAAAGCCAGCTTATTCAACGATATTTCCTACCAACGTGTGTGTGTGTGTGTGTGAGAGAGAGAGAGAGAGAGAGTGAGGGTATGTGTGTGTGTGTGTTTCTTCTAAAATTTGGTGTTCATGAACCTAATTACTCGATTACCTTTATCATTGGAACAAGAATAAAAAATGTAAAGAAAAAGTTGTTTGTTCCTGTATAGCTAGCCAAACTTTTGTTTCAACTTACTATTTCTACGATAACACCTCTTATTTCAACATTATTAGTCGGAAAAAAAAAATCGTTTTTAATCGCCTAATTTATGAGTGTCTACCTTAAAAATTTAAATGCACAAAACACATAACTATTTCAGTTATAGATCAAATCATTAAAAAAATCAATATAACAACTAAAATAGCAATTCTTATCGATAGTACAAAATATGAGTTCTTACCTACTGTAAAAACTTCCTTGGTTAAAATTCCGTTTCCTTATAAAAATGCATCAATGGGAACTTAAACTTGAGACTTCTTGTTGTAATACCAACTGTATTTAGGTGTGGCATAACTATTCCAACTCCCAAAAATTACCTTAAACAAATTATGTTAAACATCACCCAATATCATATTCAGGAATCCATCTTAAATACTACTCTCTAATTATTTTGAAAAGTCCTTTTATGAATCTGTGGAAATCGAAATATCACTATACTGTCCTAAGCGGGGTAGAAGGGAGGGCTTTCACAGAGTCTGATGAAGGAAAAAGATAAGTGAAAAGCTTGGCAGAGCGAATACAACCACTAAATTATCGACTCAAACACACTTTTCAAGATCCAAACCATTATCATCATTCAAAAATTCAATTTTGTTCATGCGTCACCGAGACTTATTTTTCAATATCAAAAAAGTATGAACACTTACTCTCGTTCTTCAAAACTTGTATTATGACTTTATTAGATAGATAAGGGAGAATATTGGCTTTCAATTTGACCTTTTAAAAAAAAAAATTCATTTTGACCTTATTAGTCCTTGTAGAAGATTTTAGATAATATTGTCTAAAGAAATAAGCAACATCAACATCGTACGAATATATATGGAAGAAGATGAAACTATGAGAAATTTAATTAGTGACTCTCCAAAAAAGAATCATAGAAGACAAACCAATTTAATTTGATGAATGACTCCAAAAGAATCGTTCCAAAGCAACCATTGCTTAATTGGTTGGTTGATCCCAAGAAAAAGCCCAAAATATTTGACTCCTAATATCATTTTGATGTGTGTGTGTGTAAATAAAATTTTGGATCACATATATGTGTACAAATTCGAGGAACTCGGTGCCGCCCACTATGACATCTTTATTTGCAAATCTCAACAAAGTTTCGAATGAAAAATCATTTGATATCTGAAATTATTTTTTGTTCCAAAGTTGAAATTATTTTTACAAAGTTTCGAATGTAAATCTCAACAAAGGTTTGCCAATTCTTGCTCACTATTTAGACGAGATATATTCTACCATTTGGGAGAAGCATATATGTAAATAAGTTTGTCTACATAATTGTCCAAAGTAAGTACTACTTTTCTTAATTATTATTCTTTTTTGTTATATGATGTTTTTGGATGATTCGTTGGGTCTAACTCAACAGGTGTGAAGCGGATTTAATGTCTTAGATGACAAGCTCAAAACTTGTGAGGTTTTTGTTCAAATTAATGAAATATATATACATTGACTCTGGCCATGCGACAAAAATCGATTTAATTATCTAATATCTTAAAAATTTATTCAAGAACCTTCTTCTTTTTCATAAACCTGCTTAGATTAGTTTAACCGGAGAAGGATTTAGATAATTAGAATTTTTATATTCAAAATTTGAAAGTATTTTCATTTTTACTTAATAAACGAGATTTATTTAGTTACACAAATATGCTTGAAAAATGTATAATGGAATATTTTTCAAACTTCGATATGTCACTACTTGTTGCACCTTTTTAGGATCATACTCAGGATGAAAACGTAAAATACCTAACTAGTAACGTCGTTTCAACTAGATATGCCATTACTAGCCAAAAACAAAAAAGAAAAAAAAAGCTAAATATGCCATTAACTCCCAAATCAATAGCAGGAAGGATTAAAAATAAAAAAATAAAAAAAAGGTACAACAGACAGAAAGAACAAGATCATATACATATAGTTTCTTGAATTTATAAACTGATAAGACTAATATCTTTCTGTCCCGCTTTAGTCATAATATACTTTATGTTTAATTAAGGAGAAAAAACCGAGCTATTTTTTTGTTTGTAATGTTATAACGTATCCCCTACCAAAAAAAAAAAAATTGGAAATATGCAATTATAAGATCCTAATCAAATTGTCAATTTGTGATATTTTTATATTTTAATCTAAAATTATTTAGATCGTTAAAGACTTGTCTTACAATCAATCAATATGATATATTTTTCCATAACCTATCATAAAATTCTTCTCCAATGAAATGATAAATATAATTGGTTTAATTGATGAAAATTTGAGAATTATAACTAAAAAGCTCAATAATTATAAATGATGGCTTTTAAGAGTGGTATTGGTTGAGACCCGAGTGTAAACATGGGGCGAGATCAAAACCAATGGGGTGAGCGGTATTTGGGTCAGTCCCCAGTTTTTAGAGAGAGAAAGAGGGGGGAGAGAGAGAGAGAGAGAGAGAGAGAGAGAGAGAGAGAGAGGAATTAAAGAGGCATTTTTTGGAAGAGAAATTAAGGTTTTAGGACAAATGTAATGTGAATACTTTGGATAAAACGATGGACATATGTCTTATATATGTCCCCATGAATTCTCTCTTCCCGTCAAATCAGTTTATGGTATATAATTGATTGGTTTACAGGTTTTCTACAGGGTCACCACTATATATTGATATATATGTATATATTATATTATGAAAAAACTCTCATGTCCAATAGTTAGACCTATTGGACATTTGCAATATTCCATTTCTCATCCCATAACTATCCCATAACTAATAGTTGATTTGTATCTAAATTTTTATTTAAAATCATACAACATCTATTATTTATAGTTATTAATATAAAGATAAATATCACTGAAAATATAATATGGTTATCTATTAATTGTTTCAATAATGTACCAAAAAAGTATAAAGTATCGTTTTATGAGGGTATATCAGTACAAGTTATATTATATGATTTTAATAGTTACTCTAATATTTATCCATCGGTGGTTATTATTATTTTAGTCCTTGGATATAAATCCGACGATTGTAGTAAATTGGATAGTTGGTCAAAAAAATTTATGACAATTACTTAGTCTTGAACTTATAAAGGTCATTAAATACAATTTTAGATAGACAACTTATTATTAACTTGTTGATATTACTTTTTTAGATTTTTTTTAATAAATAGAATCTAAATTAAAGATTTATTCTCTAATTTTGTAATCATGGTAATTCGTTTCCATTTCATTTTTTTTTTCTTTTTCAATCTACTACTTCTTTTGTTGCTTCATATTCTATATAATTGTAATTTTTTTTTAGAAAAAAAAAAATTTGGTGTATGAACTCAATCATGGAGATACCTATTAGAAACTACAACGAACACGTTAGAGAAGCGAATCAACAGTTTATGGGGAAAAAATCTTAGCAAAAAAAAAGTATACGTTATATTGGTCTTTGTGTAATTAAAAAAAAAAACTTTTTTTTTTCATAATACGGTATGTATTGTAACAAAAATAAAATGAACTTCCTCCATATGCATCAATCAAATATATATATGCAGTGGTGTATGAAAATTTTGAAAGAAATTTATTTAAAAAATATATATATATAAATAAAAAAAGGAAATTAAAATTAAAAAAGAAAAAAATATATTTCATTATCAGATTTTAAATTCCAAATATTCATTTATCCACCTCCAATAAAAATATTTAATATTTAAAGTAAATTAATTGTTTAACCTGCTATAACAAGTCATGAAAAATACTACATCATCAGATGTTATTAATCTATAATCTACTTATTATAATTTTGTCTTGTGACTATCCCTGATTATAAAAACACAATAAATATTAAAAACTCTTCCTTAAAGATATATATGTAATTATCCCCTATCATGCACATACCGATTAGCAACATCTAGAAGAGGATAATAACTCTCATGACAGTAATAACCTTTAGCTTTTTGGTCAAAAATATAGCTTCCCAAAGTAGAAACTAAAATGATTAAAGATCTTTGACCCACCTCAATTAAAGTGAAAAATTCATAGTATCCAGCCTAACCTTTATGTATAGCTTCAATCTCTCTGGACATTAGAGTTGGTTGATTTTACAATTAAAGTTTAAGGAATAGTAAATGCCAAATTTGATAAAACATCAATTTTTTTTTTCTTTTAAATTCAGTCGGTACTTTATAAATTTGGTAGTCTAATTCTTCCTTCTTCTTCTTCTTCTTCTTTTTTTTTTTTTTTTTTTTAATGTATTACCTGAAGGCCTTGGATTTTGGAATAACTAATATGGAATCTTGAGTTTAAGGAATTGAGAAAATTAATATGAAATAGTAAAAATTAAAAGAAATAGAAAAGAGAAAGAACAAATCCTTAGAAAAGAATAGGATAACAATTAGAAGAAAAAAGAGAGAGAGGAAAAATGGCGTTACCAAAAATGAGAAAGATTACAGAAATTTGGATAATTATTTTCCTTTTGAAAAATCGATGGTAATGTCAATTGTCATTGGTGATATATATAACAGCAAGGCAAAGCAACTTTCTACTTAGGTTGAATTTTAGGGTCGGGGGTAACATCTGAAGATAGTGTTTTGGAGGTTGAGTTAAAAATGTGTGTTTTGGAGAAAAAATTTTAAAAAAATTCTGTGATATAGAAAATAGTGCAAAAAATTTGAAATGTGCTTGGAAAAAAATGCAATTTAGATCTTGACCTATTCGTCTCATCGTTACGAGAATTTTGACATAAAAATCATCTGATTCCGATTTAAAATGAGAAAGTTACAAAGTTTTAAAGTTTGAGTTTTTTAAAAATAAAAGAGAAATAAAATTTAATATAAAGTTAAAATTTGAAATCCAAATAACAAAATGGCACTTGGAGATGGTACCCCAAACATATCCTAGACCATCTTGTAAGAATGACCTTTATAAAAAGGAGGCCTTGTTAACACAAAATACTACATTATTTGTGTTACTACAGAAATATAATTCCGTTCAACTTACGGATTAACTTAATCTTAATGAATATAGAATGTCATAGATATATTCAATGTATTCCAACTATATCCTATTTAAAGACACGTCAAAATTCAATCCTAGTACCAAAAAAGGAACAAATGCTTCTTCTAAATGATAACCACCTTCTCTCCTTCAAAGCCAAAATAGAAAAATAAAAAGAAAAGTAGGAACTATTTTAGGGGGACAATTAGAGACGAAGTTTTGGAGATATTTTGATTAAAATTAAGTTGAGCTTTGAAAATATGCATATGGTTGAAAAAAAAAAACTTGTTTCAAGTGAAAAAGTATAAAAAGTTGAACTGTATTCGGGAAAAAATTTAATATAGATCTTGTTTCATTTCTCTTGAATTATATGCAATTTAAAAATCCTTATTTGGACTTAAAATAATGACTTTTAAAGTTTGAGTTTACTGTGGACATCTGCAAAAGTGTTATTAGAAACCAAAAACACCCCAAACGGGTTTCAGAATCAGGGGTAAAGATTGCCAGCAACATGTATTAATGAAATCAATTAATGCCAATTTAGAGTTATTAATACCGAAATAAAATATAAAAAAAAGGGATAAAAGTATACCAAGTTCAGGTACTAATCAAATTTTCAACTGTGCTTTTATTTGAATAATGCTAATATCCCATTTAGATTATCATTTCAAGACTGTTTTTTAAGCATTATTTAAAAGATTTTTAACAATATTTTCTCTTACAAAAATTTGAATTTACTTTTTAAATTTATTTTTCAAACCTAATAATCCAAATTGAGTTTAAAGATCCCAACTCTAATCTTAATTTTTTTTTAATTTGTGAGTTGTCTTTTTTATTAATATGTGCTTAAAAAAATTATCACACCAAATTATATTAAAAAATTACATCAATCAACAATTGACGGACGTCACATTAAAAATACTACCTTTAAAAAAAATTATAAAAAAAAAAAAAGAAAGAGAAAGAAAGAAAGAGGCTATGGTTGGAAAAATTCTCGATTTGTCAAAAAGTAGAATTCCGGAAATTAGCAACAGATTCTATGAACAAGAAGATCAAAATTTAATTTCCCGATTCCTACTTTTGTTCTAATCATGGTAGTATGGTGATATATATAAATATGCTGTCGTTTTCCTTCAACGTCCAAAGTTTTAATTTTTTCTCTTTTCTCTATTTTTCTTCCCCTTTCCAAATACAATGGCTTTTCTTTTCTTTTGGCCCCCGGACATTGTATTTGACTATAAGCTCTGAAATTGTCCTTTTCGAAAGCCATCTTCAAGATGTTGATATATAGCAAAGAAATAATATATGTGTGTGTGTATATTTATATATATATATATATATATATATATATCAATGGAATTAAACTAACCGTGGTTATAGCTACAAAGATCAGAATTTGCTTTACTCCAAAGTAAAAAATTGTCGGTCCATTTCTAAGATATATAAAGTTTGATATTTTTCATGTCTTTTCTCACAAGTCAAATTTTATGAAGTACATATATTATATATTTTTATATATATTCCAGGTTCAAGATCAAAGACATTTTTATTAAGAATTTTCAACGACGTAAAAGCTGGTTTAGTCATGTTAACCTAAACAAGAGAATAAAGAATATGGTCGTCAAGCTTTGCTAAGTTCTATGCACTCAATTAGAAGTCAAAATTAATTTTTAATATAAACTTTTTCTTTCTTTTTGGTTTCAATTTATGTTAATGGTAATTGTTTAATCTCACCCCAAAAGTCAGTTTGGAAAAGTAAATTCCAATTAGAATAGCTGCACATGGCTTGACAATTATTGATGATGGAATTTTTCAAATATACATGTACTTGGTACATTTATAATATATTTTAACACTACTTTCATCTACAATATTCACTGCCATACAGCTATATATAACGTGAAGAATCCTCTTGTCGTTCTTTTCTTTTTCTTTAGTAGAAACATATCTATATATAGAGTAATTGTTGCTAGGGAATCAACTTGATTGTCATTTTCAGCTACACTAAAGGAGATTCCTGTACTTCTCTATTTATTTGACAGAAGAACTAAAAAAATGTAACATTTTGTGTGTGCTTTTTCTCCCTCAAGTGCACTTTAAATTTATTGGTGTTTGGAAATTTTTGGACCTTAAAACTTTTAGTTTTGACAAACGGGGATATCCTAAATTTTAAATTTAATTTGTTATAATCGTAATCCAATAATTAACGGACGGAAATGTCCCAAATTTTTGTTTATTTATTTATTTATTTTTGCATAAAATGCAATCAAAAGTATTTGCTTCTTGGCAAGTTGGATTTTAAGCTTTTTATTATTTTAACATTTGAGATTCCAGTTGGCGGTTTATTAATTGACATCTGTTATCGATTGGATTCATTGCTAAGGAGAAATCAAATTTAGGATTCTAAATGCAAAAATTGAAAAATTGAAGTCCAACTTGCAATTGACAAAAAGTTGAAGACCCTTTTTTTTTTAGTTAATATATTTGTTGACTGTTGAGTCAAGACTGATCTAGACTCCAATTTAAATATAGGGTTATTAAAGTCAAAATTAACGAGGACCTCTCTAATTTAGGTTTCTCAAGTGTGGACTGTGTTTTCTCTTTTTTAATTTTTTTTTCCTCAACTTACAAGATATTAAATCTTGGTAAAAAAAGCAGTGGACCTAACCATGTGAACAACTTAAACCAGATAAGATAGTCACCATAAATGATTCCTCTCTCTCATTGCATTTTATTTATAAAAACAAAAACAAAAAAAAAATCAAACACAGAATATAGTCATGTATATATATTAAATTAGAACTCCTCTAAGTATATCTAATAGTATCCTTCCAGAGAGAGAGAGAGAGAGATATATATATATATATATATAAGCTATTAATAATACAGAACAAATATTACACTTCCTTGTGGTTGGATTCATTATTATACGACGAGATACATACAGTTGTACTTGTTAAGTACGGTACTCAATAGTCAATGGGTGTCCAACCAAAAAACAAAAACAAAAACAAAAGAGTTTTAAGCATTACAGCTTTGGGACAATCCAATGAGATCAATTACTCTTGATAAAC
This sequence comes from Ficus carica, assembly GCA_009761775.1. Taxonomy (NCBI): domain Eukaryota; kingdom Viridiplantae; phylum Streptophyta; class Magnoliopsida; order Rosales; family Moraceae; genus Ficus; species Ficus carica. The sequence continues at coordinate 11,195,639 of CM019746.1, forward strand.
TAATGTCATAATTACTATATTGTAGTAAAAAAAAATTATCAGAATATGAAACTACTAATAAGACAATTTTTATTTAATTCGAGATACTTATGACTCAATCTAACGATTAAAATTTAGATATAAGCGTGGTTACATGCATAGTCTCACAGTAATTTTATACATAATTTCACTAAAAAAGATAAAATAATCTCCACCCCCAATTTAAAAATAAATAAATAAAAGGTACTATATGATCATATCCGACCTATTTTCCAAATAATTATTTATAACAATAACTATATATAAGGCTAAACACATGGAATGCATATCCTTCTCAACTAAACTTACTTTCCTCATTTGGAACCTGAACAGCGCAAGGCCACGTGAAATTCACAATAATGAATCAAAATGGACGGTTGAAATGAAATGAATAAATAATTATCACTATTAAAATATTTAAATGCATGGAAGCGAAAACACTTCACAAGAAGTCATATTTACGGTATAAAAGATAAAAATGGTGGCCAAAACCAGAATGTAATGTTTTCCCTTTATAGAAATATATTGATTGTCTCTTGATTTTGTTCCTTTTTTTTTTTTTTAAGCTGCATCAACCAGCCTCGTGTGTCACGTGTTTCAATTTTTTTTTTTTTTTTTCTTTTTAATCTCAAACAAAGTAACAAGCAAATCGGAACAAAATCCAGGCGGCAAAAATGCAACTTCACGTGCCCTTATTCGCATTTTCTTATGTTTTTATTATGTCAAAGTTATTTCCAACAGAACTCATGTGTCTTTTGTTTTCCCCCTTTGGTATTTTCTTTTAATTATATGCTGGGTTGTTGCTATTGAAGGAATCATTGACTTTAATCCTATAATTTAGATCGGACGGAATTATAAAATGAGTATATTTATACATTTTTAAGAAATTCTGTAACAGATTTCAACTGCATCCAATATAATTGTTTGATTTAAATCATACGAAAATGATGAAAAATTCTAACAAACGTTACGACGAGATAGCCCAATCATAGAATATCTCTTTTTATAAGTTTTTTTTTAATTACCTTTTTTCTTTCCTTTCTGAAGATACAAATCTCTCTTATAGTTATTCTTCATTACCTTATTCTTCATTATCTCTCTTATAGTGGTTTTAATAGTTACTGTAATATTTATCTACCGATAGTTATCGTTACTTTAGCCCTTTGATATAAATCCAATGGTTGTATTGAACTGGATAGTTGGTTAAAAAATTTATGACAATTAATGAGCATTGAACTTATAAAGGTTATTAAATACAAATTTGAATAGGCAACTTGTTCTTAACCTGTTAAAATATTTTTTTATTTTTTATTTTTAAATTAAATATAAATTAAATTAAAGATTTATTCTCTAATTTTTCAATCATCATTTTTTTTCTTTTTCAATCTACTAATTATTTTTTTGCTCATATTCTGCAATTGTATTTTTTTTTTAAGAAAAATTTTCAGTGTAAGAACTCAATTATGTAGAAACCTATCAGCTACTACAACAAACACGTTAGAGAAGCAAATCAACAGTTTATAGGGAAATAAATCTTATCAAAAAAAAAAAAAAAGTATGCGTTATATTGGGCTTTGTGTATTAAGGTCATGTTTGGCACTTTCATTTCACTCAAGTGAAACTGTACTTTTTTTTTATCTTTTTCTGAAAAAGTTTTTTATCTTTTCTGAAAAGTCAACAAAAATTATATTGAAACTAAATATTTCAACTCAAACTTACACACCAAACAATCCCTAAAACAAAAACCAAAAAATTCCCCATAATGCGGTATGTATCGTTACAAAAAAAAAAAAAAAAAAAAAGGAACAAGCTCCATATGCGCGAGTCAATCAAATATGCAGTGGCCATACGAAAATTTTGAAAATTTTTTTTATTTATTTATAACAGATTAAAAAGGAAATTAAAATTAGAAAAGATAAAAATTATATTTCAATTATTGGATTTTGAATTCCAAATATTAATTTATCCACCTCCAATAAAAATAATCTTTTAATTAATATTTAAAGTAAATTGATTGTTTGACCTGCAATAACAAGTCTTGAAAAATGACACATCATCAAATATAATTAATGTTTGCTCTATTTTTTTATAATTTTATCTTGTAACCATACAAAAACACAATAATCATTAAAAACTCTTTCATATATACACACGTGTAAATTAGTAAAGTTGTGAATGAGGAGTCAATGTCTACGTGTGAACGTAGTGGAGGATCAAAAGTTTTTCTTTTCTCTTTTGCTTGTTTAATTTTCTAAAATTTACGGGGCTCGCATTCTGTAAGACATATATATGAATTTTAAGACCATTAAGAGATTAGATTTATATCTTAAAAAAATTAATATGTTAAGTGTAGTGGTTTAATATTTTTATATATATATGTATTATTATTATTATATTTCCCGATTCCTTTTTATCCTAAATAATATAAATATATATACATATATATGTAAATGTCTCTAACGTCAAGATAATATGTATTGAGGAAAGTTTATCTTTTTTCTTATGGACGGATATGATCAATTTGTAGGCTTATCAATAAAGATATAGATATTTATTTTATGACATGTATTACAAAAGCACGAGAAAGGGCCCTAAACTACGAACACTACTGTTTCATTTGGTATTTCAACTTAATTTTAACTAAATTGTATTTTTTTATCAGTTTTTGTTCTTTTTTGAAAAGTCAATAAAAATTTTAACTAGTTTTTGAAAAGTCAACCAAGTCTAACTTAAAAATTTCATCTCCAATCGACGAACCAAATGCAAAAATGACATTTTATTAATCTACCGGTTTTTGCACCCAGACTATCCCAAGATTAAAAAAAAAATCGTGATAAACGTTTATCAATTCAACGTCGATAATATTTTAATAAACGTTAATGTCCTACCAATGGTCATCTAGGTATTATAGCCACCAACAGATCTAATTGCACTCCAAGTTTTTTTTTTTTTTTTCGAAGGAAATCTGACACAAGTTTAAATAATTGAATACAGAATATAACTTTTTTTTTAATTGAACATGACTTTTCAATGAATAGGATTAGTATTAATTTAATTAGTGGCCAAAGTTAGTCCCACTTATCAAAATCTAGTTCTTACCCCCCAAACAATCAAAATCGGTTTTGACAATTACAACATGGGGCCAACTAATCATGACAAGTTTGTCTACCTATTGTATTATCTTTCTTTTATAGCAGTAATCGAAAAATAAATAAATAAAGATTGCACTGGTATTGATTTTTTTTAATGTCATTGTCATATATATATTTTTTTTAATGTCATTATCATATTTGAATTTTCCTAGTTATAGTGGTAATTATGATAATTATAATAGTTTGTTTTATTACTACTTCTGTTAATTATAATAGTTACTCATGATAATTATTAATAATTAATGACACAATTATAATAGTCACTCATGATAATTATTAATAATTAATGACATATAAGTGACATTGAAGAAAATAATCAAACGAGTACTATTTTTTACAAGAAAAAATAACTCAGGTGTTATTTATAAAATACTTCCTTGTTAGACGGTTTTCTTATTGTTATTGCCCCACTCAATAGTCGATTTGATTCAGGCCATCCACTTAAGAAGAAAAAAAGAAAAAGAAAAAGAAAAAGAAAAAAGCTTTTCTTGCATGAATTCCAACCTACAAACCAAACCAAACCAAACGTAGCATTAATTTCTATTTTGAGGGTTCTATTTTGGTAAGTTAGTTGGAGATGAAATTTTTAAGTTGGAATTGATTGATTTTTTAAAAACTAGTTATAATTTTGTTGACCTTTCAAAAAAAAAATAGTAATTGAAATGAAAAAGTATATTTTAGTTGAAGTTAAACTTAAATACCAAACGAAGGTATTTTCTTTTACCTCGATGCACAAATTTAGTTAAAAATAACTTTCATTATTAAAATAATAAAAAATAAAAAATAAAAAACTTTACTACAAAAATAGTTAAACTGTCCTAATAATGTCCCCAGACTTTAGTGTGGCATGACTAGACAAATTTCCTTCACTTATTTCAGACTTTTAACCACAACTACGTTCAATCATTGTGAAGTTAAAATAAGTTAATTTATAAATAAAAAATCACTTTTTCGTTCCTTTTTTTTTCCCCTATACGTTTCCACAACTAGCGGAGGCCGGTTATAGATTGGAGAGTAAATTATCAAATTGAAAAAGTTTAGGGGGTATTCATATAAAATAGCCTTTTTTTAGACACCTATAGAATTGTAACTTCGCATTTCGCAAAATATATATTGTAAACATATCAGATATAGACGAGTAAAAGTGCAAAAGCCACCACTTTACCCCCCCAAGATATGACTTATTAACTTTAAATTGATTAAGTTTTTTTTTTTTTTTTTTGTTGGTAGAGTAAATTATTAATTAAGTTGCTTTAGCTAATTATAATCCTCTTGCTAAACCATAGACTGAAAAGGCTTGATGAAAGATTAGGAATCATATACATCCTTTTCATATTTGTTTAATTAGCTAGCTAGGTTTGGTCATATGCTTACAAGCAAGGAAACAACCAACCTTTATTTTAATCTTTTTAGCTTTTCCTTGGAGGTTAACCTAACTTATTTAATTCACCACCCACCACCTAGGTAGAACCTATTTCACTTTATTAGGGCTTCAAGCCAAAAATATATATATAACTTTATTAGGACAGTAAAAATTATTTAATGGTTATTAAGGCCTGCAAACTCACAAGAAGAGATAAGTTACATTCATGCATTTGGTTTTAGGAAATTAAATGGTTCCTAGCTGTCCAAACCGTATATCATAAAGAGACAAGTTAATTCTGCTGGACAATTATGAAAGATTTATATAACGGAAAAAGAATCCTATAAATATGGCCCTAATTATAAATAATTGTACATCATCTCAACAGATATTAATATAAAGTAAATCAGGGCTGTAAGACCCAAAGGCCGGTTGGAATAATAATTGGAGTTGAAGTTGACACATTATCTATGTTTATATAATCGATGTAGATATCTTTTAACATTGATTCAATTATGATATTGATCTAACAAGTTAGCAAATAAATAATAGTAGAAAAAGTAGATAAAGACTCGTAAATTTTTAGAGGTACACTCCAATGTAAAAAAAAAAAAAAAAACTGTCTTTTATGATTCTCGAGGTTCCGCTATGTATCAATGAATCCTAAACGAGAGAGCTTGAAGACCCTTATAGCAATGTATCCAAATTCATCCTATATGGCCGTAGAAGAGCACCCTAGCTAATAGTTATGGATGATACATGTTGCTTCTTTGGATGCCTGTTTTGAGCTAAGCTTTCTTTTTTCTTTGGGCTGGAGTCAATTTTTCCTTTCTTAAATAGAGTCTGCTTTTCTATTAGATTTAGCCTATTTTGAGATCGAGAAAGCTTCATTCTTCGAGCTAGTCTTCCTTAAATCTCGAAGAGGGGATCTACAGAGGAATATTCCAGGCTGAGCAGTCGGCTCCTCTACTAGTGGTGCAGTCATAGTTGACTCTAATAAGCTACAGTCACGTTTAGACAGGTAGTTTTTCAAACTGATGTGGCTTAGCCTCCGTTTGATAAGTTAGTTGGAGATGAAATTTTTAAGTTTGAGTTGATTGACTTTTTAAAAATTAGTTATAAATTTTATTGACTTTTTCAAAAAATGATAAAAATTGAGATGAAAAAGTACAGTTTAGTTAGAGTTAAACCTTAATGCCAAACAAAACCTTAGTCCTGGTTATTCCCTGGTCTTCACTTCCTTGCCTTATCAACCGTGGTTGACTTTGACGTAACACATGGATGGTAGAGATTGAGGTATGAAATATGTGTCCTCAACATTAGGGGTGACAATTCGTGTCACGTGTCGGGTTCGTGTCGTGTTAGAGTCGTGTCGATTTTTTTTTCCTCGACCCGCGACACGAACACGAAACGAAACCATGACACGAACACGACACAAACAAACCCATCATGGGTTGACACGACACGAACCGAAATTGGACCTGCGACACGAAATTGACACGAAAAAAAAAACGTGTCGTGTTCGGGTTGGACGGGTCCAACCCGGACACGTTTTTTTTCGTGTCAATTTCAGATGACCCAAAATCGACCCGTCCCCTATTTTTTCCCAACCCGAACCCGTGAAATTAGTGTCATTTTCGAGTCGTGTCGTGACCCGTATTGCCACCCCTACTCAACATGTATGTAGCTCTATTGCAAAGATAAGAAGCTTTACCCTTTTTTTAATAGTGTGCAGTTTAAATTTGAAACGTTATATTTTTATCAAATATTGAAGGAGTTGTATAATTATTTAGCTATGGTATGATTTTATGCGATTTGACGGTATAAAAACTAGAGCAATATTCATGCGTAGCCCAAACTTGACCATAACAACCCATAAAACGACGCTGTCAAGATTCAAAATCTGAGCCGGTCGAATTTTGCTTTCGATATGTTTCAAATTTTCAGGTTTATAGGTTCAGTTCCACAAACCTAATCAAACTTACTAAATCCTACACACTGCGTTTTGAGGCTTCATATTCTAACTCCTATAAAAAGGTTAGTTTCTTTATGTTCTTTTCATTTTACAATCGCTCCTTGCCCTCCTCACCAACATTGTTGCCATTAAGCCAACCTTCCCTTCCCTCCCTCAACTTTTTGATTTTTGAATTTTTTTTTTTTTACTTTTTTATATTTTCAATTTTCATCTCCCAAAACCCCCTTGATATTATTTTTTTAATACCTTTATCGTAGAATTCTCCTACCTATTTATAATCTCAAAAAAAAAATGAGAATATTTTTATGTTCCTAGTGGTGGGAACATAGACATAAGAGATTATTTTTGTTTTTTTAGATTTTTACAGAAGAACATTAAAAAAATATATGTGTTTTATACAAATCTTTATTTTGTTGTCATACTGATCGGACCTAACTATAAAATACATGCATTAGCCTTATGGAGCCCTATTTGGTAGTGTTTTGTTTTTCAACCAATAATGTATGTTCATTAGCCTTATCGAGCCCTACCGTGGAGATATCTATCTATATATATATATATATATATATATATATATATTTTTTTTGTATTTAAAGGATGGGGGATTTGAACTCTAAACCATAAGTATAAGAGAAAAATGCGATAAACAATAATTAAAATCCCAACTTTTGAGTGCGTACCAATTTATGTGACATATATATGAGTTGTCATTCTTTTATTGGTAAGAGTTTAAAGTATTAACATATCAAGTAATTGCATTTACGAATAAAAATATGACAAGTGAGTTGATAATCAAAAAGTTGGGAACATAACTTATATCCCTAGTACTATATATAAAATTACCGCTTGATTATATTTACAATAATAAGAGATTCAAGTGTTAAATTATCATTAAATTCTATTTGCAAGCATGGGAGAGATCCTTTTTAGGAGAGAGAAATTAATTTCGTTTTTGTATGTCTCCAAAAATTTATAAATTCGTCATTTTTCTGAAGAAAAAATGATGTCTTTGATGCTGATCAAGCCTTCATCATCAGCGTAAAGATATCCTAACGACCTTGATCACGTGGACCAGTAGAAGCCCACCACGTTTGAATGACATTTGACTGTTTCCCATAACAAGATAAATAAAATAATAAATACAACTGCCAAGATGTAACTCCTTTTCTTTTTGTCTTCTCAAAATAAATAAATAAATCCTTCCTCTTTGTAGTTTGTATTTACCAAAAAAATAAAAAATAAAAAAACTCCTAATATATTTATAAGTCCTATTAGAACATTCGATACACAGAGCTATAATTCTAAAAAGAAAAACTAGAGCTATATATATATATATATATATATGAATAACAAAAATACCAATTCATAGATAGATACGGCACTTAACTACATACAAATTCTTTGAACATCAATTTTACTTTTTTTTTTTTTTTTTTGTTGCTGAATACATCAATTTTAAATTTATAATCTATTAATTGGAAAAAACGTTTTTCTCGTGGATATTACTTTTGGTCACTATAATTATTTTGGCAAGAGTGTTTGGATATATGTTTTCTAACTTAACATTAGAGTGTGAATGCGTTCTTAGCAAATAGCAAACAATAATAATAATAATAAAAAGACTTTATTGGCCACTACTATTGTGTGTTTTGAAAAATAAAGTTAGAGAGCATTAATGATATTGGACACCACATTCTAATAGAAGGTGAGGTTTACAATATGAGGCGTACGAGTGAAATCTACTTTTTATTAATTATAATGTTTAACATCATTGATATTCTAAAGCATTTTTTTTTTTGAATGACATATTAAGCGCATTTGCTAATATTTTTGAATGACATATTACGCGTAATAATACTCAATGATGAATAAATAAAATTATTTTCGTCGTTAAATTACAAATTCATTATTATTTCAATTCCTGAACTAAAAAATGTCATAGAATTAATCTTTATTAGTTTATCGTATACCAGTCATTCCACTCAAAATCCTATTAAAAATGGACGGTAATTACGATATAATGATCATATGTATTTTAACAAAGGTTAATTTTATCATTTAAATACTAAGGTAACAAGTGTTTTAAGAATTAGCAGCAGTTCAAATTGGATAATTGAAATTTGGCCCAGACAAAAAGATTTTATCTTCAGATATAGATAGACAAATATTGAATTTTAGTACTTTGAATCTTCTAGGTGAAATCTATTCCCCACTTTGAGTGTCTTATAGATGGAAATACATATCTCTTTATTGGCTGGGGGGGGGGGGGGGGGGGGGGGGGGGGGGGTAGGGGGGCCACGTTGGTCTATTTATGTACTAAAAACACTTCCTTCAATCTGGGGAATGAATAGACATCTAATTAGCATGTGCTTGGGGTAGCGATTGAAGTTTAAAAAAAAAAAAATTATTTGAGTTACGTTGAAATTGAGTTGTGTATTTGGATGCTTTTGGTTGATTGTAATTAAATAATGTAAAAATTTAAAATGTGTTCCGAAAAAATATTAATATGGATCTTATTTTATTTATCTCGAAATTTTATATAATTTTAAAAAAATCATCTAATTTGTACTTGTATTTGTAAAGTTACAAAGATTTAAGTTATAATTGAACTGGGTGAATAGTTTAACTAGGTTACTTTTTTAGAAAAAAATTACAAAAGCTGAGTTGAATTTTTTTTTTTTTTTTATGGTAACACCACCTTAGTATTTGTAAGTCATATAATCAATTTTAATTAAGTTTTACTTTCACAATTACATAATGAACTCCAAATCATACAATCAATCTTATGTTAGTCCCTTACTCTTGATTTCAAACATCACACTATCCCATACTTTTATACTGTTATTCAAATAGTCTCTCTCTCATTCATCCATAAAAATAATCAAATAAATAAATAATGAAAAAATAATGAAAAAACATCACATACGTGAGGGGAATGTTATTTCGATAACATTCTTTGTTTCAGGGTCATTTAAAAATTAAAAAAATATATATATATATATTCAAAAACCGTTAACAATCAGCAGCATTACTCGGGGGGAGGGTGAACCAACAAAAGGTTATGTGGAATGAAGGTTTCGTAAGTGATAATTTGTTTAATGACCTTTAAGCATGTATTTTGTGCACGAGTTGAAATTGAATTTTTTGAATTGGATTTAAGTTGAATTGAGTTGTATAATTAGTGAGGTATTTAAATTGCTGGAATTAAAAAATATAAAAGCTTGAAGGATAATTTATCTGTTTAATTCCTGAACTATCAATATTCTGTCACTTTGGTCCCTAAACTTTTGGTTTTTGTCATTTTTGGTTCCTAACATTGAAATTGATGAAATATTTTTTAAATTTAGTGTACATAATCATATTCTAACTCCATGTTAATATGAATTTTACTAAAATAATTACACTAAGTATAAAAATGTTCTCCTTGTTCTTCTTAATGCCCTTAAAAACTAAAATCTTTTGAACTTAATGTAATAATTTCTTAAATTTTTTTATTCTTATGCGACAAGGATAAGATTATTTATGTTAAGTTTCAGAAATCGTCCATCAATTTTAATGTGAGGGACTCAAACTGTCAAAAATCAAAAGGTCAGGGATTAATTGCTAAAATTAAAAGTTCAGGGATCAAAGTGATAAAATTTTCATAATTTAGGGACTAAATAAACAAATTATTCAAAATTGAAATGTGTTCGAAAAAAATATCAATATAGAACTTGTTTTGTTCTTCTCAAAATTTTGTTCAATTTATTAAAAAATCATCTCATTTAAACTTATATATGTAAAATTTAAATTATAAAATTTTGGGAGAGGCTGTGGTAGAACTTCTCCCAGAGTAACTACCGGTAAAGCTTTTTTTTGAACCGTTAGATTTAATTGAACGGTTAATATATATTGGTGTACCATAGTTACCATACACCTTACCTCATATAAACTTCCCACCATTATCTTCTCCGTCGCCGTTGACCTTCCCGCCGTCCCTGGCGACTACACCCCCAGCCGGCCCCCACCCCATCCCCGGCCACCCCCTCTCTCTCTTCCCGGTAGGCCCCCCTGCCCCCAGCCTGCCCAGCGCCCCCCTCCCCCCCCCCCCGACGGGAACCCCCCACCCTCATTCTCTCTCTCTCTCCTCTCTCTCTCTTCTCAGCCGGCCCCCCCCCCCCCCGCCCCCATCCCGCCCGGCGCCCCCCCCCCCCCCTCTCTTCCTGTTCACGATCTTCTTCAGCTTTTTCTTTTTTTTTCTTCTTTTTTTTCCCTCTTTTTCACTTACTTTGTTATAATATGGGTGTGCCTACAGTTTATCATGTACACCCTCAATATATAGATCATCTAATTCAATATCGATGATTTAAAAAATGACTGTATCGGTAGAGATTCTCAATAAGTCTCTACCACAGTTTTGTCTTAAAATTATAATTATAACTATAAATAATAAAAATGATATTGACTTTTCAAAAATAAATAAAGAAATTAAATTGTATTTAAATGCAACACATGCAGTAAATAAAGAATAAATTTTAAAGTCACCCTCCAAATATTTTTTCGAATAGGTCACCCACGACATTTTACCGTCAAGTTTTTGATGGATTGTTGATTTATGGGCCTTGTACGTGACTGCATAAATGCTCAGAATATATCAGAAAATTGAACTTTTTTAAAACAGTAATTTCCATTTTTGAAATATATAATATAAAAAAGCTTCTTATTATCAATTCTTATATATTACGAGTAGTCACCATTCTAATTACTCATTGTGAATAGTCTTTATCCGGCATTAACATTACAAGTTAAGAGTACACATCAGATGTTTCATTTTTATATCTTATAGATATCTCTTTAATAAGTTTTTGACAACACATTAATTTATTTAATAATTTTTAATATTTAGTATTTTTTATATGATACAAATTTAAATTAAGATGATATGACATAATAATATTTAAATGACGACCAATGAAATATAAAATTCAGGATAACAGATCTCGATTCATAAGTTAAAAACTCATCTAAATGTCGATTATCAACCTTAGGAATTTCGAACAGAATTTTCATTACATTTTTTTTTCAGATTTTATTTAATTTGCTTTCAGATTCTGTTCTATCATAGAGATATTCCACGATGCCCAGTAGTAGTATAAAAATTAAAAACTCTCTCTCTCTCTCTCTCTCTTTTTCCCCCTCTTCTAAGACATTATGATCATTCATTCAACCAAAATTTAAGTATTAACTGAACCGAGTATTAACAATCAAATTCGAGTATTGATGGTATCAAAATATATAATACAAACTTAAAATATCTAAATAGAGTCCATATTTATTGTAATATTTTTTGTCTCAATAACTGTCCACTCAATAGTATTTTGATAACTCATTAATTTGTTTAATAATTTTTTATATTTAGTATTTTTTACGTGATTAAATTTTTAAATTCAGCTTGTATAACATAACATTATTAAGGGATAACCAACTAGACAACCAATTTCTATTCGTCTAACTAAATTATTAATAACCCTTAAAAAATAGTATACTTAATGAATAAACTTAAAACAGTTGAAAGCAAAAATAATAATAATAATAATAATAATAAAAATAAAGCCCGTCGTAAGTTAATAAATTTCTCTTGTTTTAACACTTACTCTATTTTCCCCCCTTAAGTGCAATGCCACCAAACATTAACTATATTACATTGTCTACTAATAAAGATTTCCTAAAAATTTTAAAAATAATGATTCGTTTGGATGAGGAATTTTCGTAGTTATTATTATACTAAAATATAATGCATGTTTGATTGCACAATTACTGGAGTGTAATTATTTCAATATTTCACTATTTTATAACAATTTAATAAAAATACAAATATTAATATTTCCTTGATAGGGCTGGTATTTAAATACTATATTGGTATGAGAGCGGATATGAAAATTAAGATTAATCCATAGTCAAGTACGAAGCAGAAGTTGAGGAATCTCCCCCGCCACCACACCCGCCACGCTTATGTTCTATCTTATACATATTTTTATATATGTTATAATTAAAAAAATTTATTGGAACACAAAAAAGGAAACACCTTCATAAGGAGAGAGAGGGGGGGGGGGGGGGGGGGGGAGCTATCATTAACCTTGAGATTTTTTAATTATGTTGTTAAATTTTATGAAAACTTTAATAGAATTTGTTTACAGTTTTTTTTTTTTTTTTTACTCTTAGTTGATAAATGGGTAAGGTATGGACATTGCACCTCCAGTAGGGATTCCCCACCCCTACACCCTCTATAAATTAGGCAGGTATGAGGGGTATAAAGGGGGTGGGGAAATGAGAGTATAAATGAGAGTTTTCCATCTATAAATGAGAGTTTCCACCCCCATCCAGTCCATTGTCATTCCTATCTATCTATTACTCTGGCATAAATTAGAGTTTCTGTTTTTACTATTAAAAAATTTGATCAAGTTATTTTCTCATGCTATACCTTTTTCTTTTGTTTTATTACCCTAAAATCTTACATTTTTATAAATACTTGACTAAATTTTTTTTTTTTTTTTTTTTTTTTTGTAATTTGTACATGTTGAAATAATTTTTCTGTGATATCTCCTGAAATAATATTTTAAGCAATTATTTTGTGTTGTATCCCTCTCAAATAGTATTTTTCCCATTTCTGTCCCCTCAATAATTTATTGTGTAATCCCAACTATAAATCTTCATTTTTTTTTCTTTCTAAAATGTGCTATCTTTCATCATTTTTTTCTAATCTTAATTTAAAAAACTAAAACTAAAAAAAAAAAAAAAAAAACAGATTAAGGTCATGTATTTAAAAAAATCAACAAATTGAGTATACACGTACATTACACATTAATCTAACTAATAAGCAAAGAAAAGGCAGCCTTAGTTTAGATTTTCGGTTGGAGGTTTTTTTTGGTCTTTTTTCCACGAACTTGGGTGTTTTGATTCCGATCTGACCGTATTAATATTATACGTTTTGAACCATAATTGAAAAAATAATAAAATATATAAAATATAAGTCTTCCAATATAGATATGACGGATGGTTGCAGACGTTGTTCCAACAAATAAGGAAAGAAAAGACAGTTTCAGTTTCAATTTTGGGTTGGAGGTTTTTTTTAGTCTTTTTTCCACGAATTTAGGTGTTTTGGCTCCGATATGATTGTATAAATAATGTACGTTTTGAATCAATGGTTTTTTGGACTCCGATCTGACCGTGTTACTATTGTACGTTTTGAGTAATGATTGAAAAATAATAAAATTTGCAAAATATAAGTTTTCCAATATAGATATAATGGATGGTTGCAGACATTGTTCCAACTAATAAGGAAAGAAAAGGCAGTTTCACGAACTTGGGTGTTTGGCTCCGATCTCATTGTATAAAGATTGTACGTTTTGAATCATTGGGTTTTTTGGACTCCGATCTGACCGAGTTACTATTGTACATTTAAGTAATGATTGAAAATAATAAAATTTGCAGAATATAAGTCTTCCAATATAGATATAACGAATGGTTGCAGACATTGTTCCAACTAATAAGGAAAGAAAAGGCAGTTTCACGAACTTGGGTGTTTTGGCTCCGATCTGATTGTATACATATTGTACGTTTTGAATCATTGGGTTTTTTGGACTTCGAACTGACCGTGTTACTATTGTACGTTTTGAATAATGATTGAAAAATAATAAAATTTGCAAAATATAAGTCTTCCAATATAGATATAACGGATGGTTGCAGACATTGTTCCAACTAAAAAGGAAAGAAAAGGCAGTTTCAGTTTCAATTTTGGGTCGGATGTATTTTTTGGCCCTTTTCCACGAACTTGGGTGTTTTAACTCCTATTTGACAATATAAATATTGTACATTTTGTATCATTGGGATTTTTGATTCCGATCTAACCATGTTTCTATTGTACGTCTTGAATAATGATTGAAAAATAATAAAATTTGCAGAATATAAGTCTCCCAATATAGAAATAATGGATGTTTGCAGACATTGTTTCAGCTAATAAGGAAAGAAAAAGCCATTTCAGTTTTGATTTTGGGTTAAGGGTTTTTTTTTTTTTTTTTTTTAATCTTTATCTTTGTCTTTTTTCATGAACTTGGGTGTTTTGAATCCCATCTAACAATATAAATATTGTACATTTTAAATCACTGGGTTTTTTGACTCCGACCTAACCGTATTTCTATTATATGTTTAGAATAATGATTGAAAAATAATAAAATTTGTCAAATATAAGTCTCATAGTATAGATATAACGGATGGTTGCAAACATAGTTTAGTAATTATTTTACATTTGATCTATCATAAGATGTAGAGTTTGAATTTCCCTCACTTAAAAAAAAAAACAATTATAAAGATATAACGATGGAAAAATAAAATTCTAACATTATATTTTTAGGTCCTATCATAAATTTTTTGAATGTTGTTGGATAAGATATTTCTACCATATTGTAATAACATTTGACTTAAATGATATCGAAGACGAACCTCACCAATGCCCTTGAACCATATACATTGTCATCTCATTTTAGTCTTTAAAATTTAAAAATTTAAAACTTCCGTTTTTTCTTTTTGAATTTTGAATTAATCTCATTTAATAAAAAATAAAAAAAAAAGAAAAAAAAAAGAGAGAAGTTAAGTTCTATCATAATATATTTTTTCATCAATATTTAATAAAAATTCTAACAGACAAACCACATAACCGTACTACTTTTTTTTTTTTTAAAGATGTTTTTAACATTAATTATAATATAAGGGGATTAAATGTGATTATTCAAAATTTAAGGGGAATGGGAATATTAAAGGGTTAATTTCAAAACTAGCACCTGTGGGAAGAATATTATTAAAACTGATATCACTTTTGTTTCATTTCATTCATAGCACTGCCACGTCATCACCATAAATTGAGATGAATGTAAATAGTTAAAAATGCCCTCAGGCAAGTCTAAACCTTATTTTTTCTCATTTTCCCGCCTAGCCCCCCACCCATTTTGAAACCCAAATCTTCATATAATATCCTAACTTGATTCAAAACTATTTTCACTATTTTAGAGAAAGAAACTTTCATCTAGAGAGAGAAACTCTCACCGTTGGAACCACTCAAAAAACCGCTCGGAAACCACCATCAACGCCATCTATAAAGCTTTTTTGAACTTTGTAATAACTGGAGAATATTCTAAAACCACCCAAAACCAGTTGAAATTTCTTGAGTCTCCCATATCCAAACCCAAGAAGTTGGCGGAGAAAAACATTACTCCCGAAAAGAGGATTGTTCGGCTAATGGCTTCAGTAGAGAAAAAGCCATCGACGGAGAAAAATCTTCAAAAACCGAAACCAGAGAAAAAAAGAAGGGCGCCCGAGAAATTGTCGAAGAAAAATAATGGGGAAATCTATATTGCAAGTTGATTTTCTAAAAAAAAAAAAAAATTGAATAAAAATTATAATGTTTGTATTTTTATTTGATTTTGTAACATAAACTAAATGTTTGTTAGTTGGGTATTTGGATTTTGAGAGGAAATTTAGTGTATTGGTTTATATAAATTTTTATACTATATTAAATATTACTACTGTTGGTGTCATTTACAGGGGTTGGTCATTTACATAATGATCGGGTGATAATTTTTTTAATGACCTTATTTTTGTCTGTGTGAATGGCCAAAAATATTAGAATTTTATTTTAATTTTTTTTTAGACATAAGTCCTAACTGTTATGACGGGGTGATCATAATTGTTATGACCACCCGGTCATAACAAGAATGACCTTTTAATTTTTTTTTAGACATAAGTCATAACTGTTATGACCACCCGGTCATAACTGTTATGACTACCTTGGTCATAACATGAATGACCTTACTGGAAAATAGTCAAAAATGTTATATTTTTTTTAATTTTTTTGACCTAACTGTTATGACCGGGTGGTCATAATTGTTATGATCACCCGGTCATAACAGGAATGACCTTTATTGGAAAGTGACCAAAAATGTTAGATTTATTTATTTTTTATTTTTTTAGACATAGGTCATAACTGTTATGACTACTCGATCATAACAGGAATGACATTTACTGAAAAATGACCAAAAATGTTAGATTTTTATTTTTTTTAGACATAGGTCATAACAGTTATGACCTATGTATAAAAAAAATAAAAATAAAATTCTAACATTTTGGCCATTCACACAGACAAAAATAAGGTCATTAAAAAAATTACCACCCGGTCATTATGTAAATGACCAACCCTTATAAATGACACCAACAGTAATAATATTTAATATAGTATAAAAATTTATATAAACCAATACACTAAATTTTCCTCTCAAAATCCAAATACCCAACTAACAAACATTTAGTTTATGTCACAAAATCAAATAAAAATACAAACATTATAATTTTTATGCAAATTTTTTTTTTTCCAGAAAATCAACTAGCAATACAGATTTCCCCCTTATTTTTCTTCGACAATTTCTCGAGCGCCCTTCTTTTTTTCTCTGGTTCCGGTTTTTGAGGATTTTTCTCCGCCGATGGCCTTTTCTCTACCGAAGCCATTAGCCGAACATTCATCTTTTCGGGTGTAATGTTTTTCTCCACCAACTTCTTGGGTTTGGATATGGGAGACTCAAGAAATTTCAACTGATTTGGGTGGTTTTAGAATATTCTCTAGTTATTACAGAGTTCGAAAAAGCTTTATAGAGGGTGTTGATGGTGGTTTCCGAGCGGTTTTTGGAGTGGTTTCCGACGGTGAGAGTTTCTCTCTCTAGATGGAAGTTTCTCTCTCTAAAATAGTGAAAATAGTTTTGAATCAAGTTAAGATATTATATGAAGATTTTGGTTTTAAAATGAGTGGGGGGCTAGGCGGGAAAGTGAGAAAAAATAAGGTTTAGGCTTGCCTGAGGGCATTTTTGACTTTTTACATCCATCTTAATTGATGGTAATGACGTGACAGTGCTAGGAATGAAAGGAAATAAAAGTGATATCAGTTTTAATAATACTTTTTCTACAGGTACTAGTTTTGAAATTAATCAAATATTAAAAGACCAGGAGTAAAGTGAAAATGAGAATATACTTGAAGAGACAAGGGTAAAATAAAAATAATAGTTTTTTAAATAAAAAAATTTGAGAATGGGGAACTGCACTTTACATTTTATTATAAAATCGGGTACGAAATTATCATTAAATTATAAATGTTACAATTCCTATTTGGATCATAAGTTGAAAAGTTGCAAGAAAAAATTGTAGAAATTTTCAAATTAAGTAAAAAAAAAAAATCTTGCCTTAGAAAAAAAAATTCTCAAGACAGTAATCAAATGGATTATTAGATAGTAATAAATTCTATGCAATTTATTTTTTTTTAAAATATACTTAGTTTTACTATTCATATTCAAATTCTTATTTAAAAACTCAAAATTTAAAAGTTTATAATTTTGTTATTTTAAATTAAGATGGGATGATTTTTTTCAATTAATCGCATAACTTTGTTCATAACTTGTTATTCATAGTTATATATATATTTTCTGAACAATTTTAAGTTTTCATATTTTTAACTTGAAACAATTTATTTTCAATCAAATATAAAATTTTAAAACTTAATTTAAAGCCAATCAAAATAATTTAATTCGCCAAACTCAAGCAGACCGGTAAAACGACTTCTATTGTAATTTTGATACTAGAATAGAATATATTTTTTTTAAGACCCAAGTGTGGAATTTTTTAAAATTTCTTATTAGAAACGCAAGAACAAGAAGAGGACTGACGGATGAGAGAGAGAGAGAGAAAGTGTAGAGAGAGAGAATAAAACAAATGTTTTGGGGGGTGACGAGGACGGGATGTGCAAAAGAGCGTCCAAGTTCTCTTCATGTAAGAATGTGGGCACCACCCTCAATCCCTTCTCTCTCTCTCTCTCTCCTCCCCTTTTAATTCTCTCTCTCTCTCTCTCTCTCTCTCTCTCTCTCTCTCCACACGAAACAACGGCGCTATGACTAAAACCAAAACCAAAACCGAAACCGAAAAAAAAAAAAAAAAAAAAGAAAAACTTCCCTCTCTCTCTTTAAAATCTTTCCTTCCCCATTTTCAGTCTCTGATATTTTTCCATGTTTGAAATTTGAAATACATTGAAGGGAGACAAGAGAGAGAGAGAGGGAAGGGGAAAAAAAAGGAAAAAAGGATTTCTGGTAGTAAATATTATTGTTCTTTTTTATTTTTTCTTTCTCTTTTGTTACTGTAAGTAGACTTTTGGGTTTTCAGTGGGGGCGTCTGATCAGCCCAGCGGTTTACGCGGCGCGAGGTGGCCGGTTTGATTTTCCCTCTTCTTGTTTTCGGGAATCCTGTTTGTTTTGTTTTCTTTCTCTCTCTTGGGCTTCTGGTTTTCTTTTTTCTTCTGTTGATAAAAATCTCGGAATTTGTTGCTGGGTGTGAAGAACTGTATTTGCGTAGTTGTTTATTATCTATATATATATATATATATATTTCTGTGTGTGTGTATATATGTAAATGGGCAGTGAAAGATTTGGTGTTTGGATGAGATTGGAGTAATGGGTTGTGGAAGAAGAAGATCTCAAGGCCTTGTTTGATTGGAATCTGAGTATTCTCTTTGGCCTTTTCTTCAGGTATATATATATATATATATATATATATGTTTATCCTTATTACAACGCCTTGCAAATTATTTTTCTTTTGCTCTTTTTCTTTTTCTGTTTTGCAATATTGTTTGGGAGATGAGGGGAGGAAAAAAAAAGAAAAAGAAAAAGAAAGAGAGTTGAGTTGGTTGGTTTCTTTCTCTCTCTATTTTTTAAACGTTTTTTTTTTAATAATTGTTTTCCATTTGTTTTGGATTGGCATTGTTCATTTTTCTAAAAGAAAAATTTTGGGTAATGAAAATGCCCTCTTCTACTTTACTGTGCTATTCCTGATTTTAGTAACGGATTGGTTTTATAGATCTCGAATTCGAAATGGGTTTTTGTACAAAAGATTCAAACGTTTGATATTTTGTTTCATTTTTTATTTTTTGGGTTGTGTTTGACAGAGATTAAATGGATTGAACGAGAAAAAGAGTAATTTTTCTTAGATGCAATGTTAAAAGCATTAGCATCTGGGCTTCTACTGATTTCGTCTTCTCTTCTCATCTCCGCCGCTTCCTCAACCTCCGACAATGAATTCCCCAGATGCAACTGCGACGACGAGGGAAGCTTCTGGAGCATCGAGAGCATTTTAGAATGCCAACGGGTCAGCGATTTCCTGATCGCCGTGGCCTACTTTTCGATCCCGATCGAGCTTCTCTACTTCGTCAGCTGCTCAAACGTGCCCTTCAAATGGGTCCTCTTCCAGTTCATTTCCTTCATTGTCCTTTGTGGAATGACCCATTTGCTCAATGGCTGGACTTATGTACAGCACCCTTTCCAGCTGATGTTGGCACTCACCGTCTTCAAAATTCTCACGGCCTTGGTCTCTTGTGCCACTGCCATTACTCTCATTACGCTCATTCCTTTGCTCCTCAAAGTGAAAGTCAGAGAATTCATGTTGAAGAAGAAGGCTTGGGACTTGGGCCGCGAAGTCGGGATGATAATGAAGCAGAAAGAGGCTGCCTTGCACGTTCGGATGCTTACTCACGAGATTCGTAAGTCCCTTGATAGGCACACCATTTTGTACACTACACTGTTTGAATTGTCTGAGACTCTGGGTTTGCAGTATTGCTCGGTTTGGATGCCGAACGAGAACAAGACCGAGATGGTTTTAACACATGAATTGAAAGGGAGGAACTATTCCAATCTGTATAGTTTTTCTATTCCTATTACTGACCCTGATGTTGTGGGGATTAAAGGGAGTGAGCTGGTTAGCATTCTTGGCCCTGATTCGGCCCTTGTCAACGCCAGGAGTGCGGAGATGGGGGAGCCAGGACCGGTGGCTGCGATTAGGATGCCAATGCTTCGGGTTTGTAATTTCAAAGGGGGCACTCCGGAGCATATCCAGGCTTGCTATTCTATATTGCTTTTGGTTCTCCCCGGTGGGCAGCTGAGGTCTTGGAGCAGCCAGGAGCTTGAGATTGTGAAGGTGGTTGCTGATCAGGTGGCCGTGGCTCTTTCCCATGCCGCGGTTCTTGAGGAGTCCCAATTAATGAGGGAGAAATTGGCGGAGCAGAATCGGGCCTTGCAGACGGCGAAGAGGGATGCCATGTTGGCGAGCCAGGCGAGGAATTCGTTCCAGAGGGTGATGAGTAATGGGATGAGGAGGCCGATGCACTCGATCTTGGGCTTGCTTTCGATGTTGCAGGATGAGAATTTGAGCAATGAGCAAAGGGTTATTGTCGAGGCGATGGTGAGGACGAGCAACGTCCTGTCGACATTGATAGGCGATGTGATGGATACTTCTACAAAAGATAGTGGGAGATTTTTGTTGGAGATGAGGTCTTTCCGTCTACATGCCTTGATAAAGGAAGCAGCTTGTCTTGCGAAATGCTTGTGTTTGTATAAGGGATTCGGTTTCGCTGTTGATGTTGAAAAGTCTTTACCTGATCATGTAATGGGAGATGAGAGAAGGGTTTTTCAAGTGATTCTGCACATGATTGGAAACCTTTTGAATGGCAACAAGGAAGGGGGAATGGTTGTGCTTCGTGTATTCCCGGAGTGCGGCAGTCAGGGAAGGAATGACCAAAGATGGGCGGCTTGGAGGCCAAACTCCTCGGATGGGGATGTATATATCAGATTTGAGATTAGGCTGAGTGAGAGTGGTTATCAATCAGATGGCGCAATTCCTCCTGTACCAGTTGTCGGTCGGAGATACTCCAATGATGGAATTGAGGAGGGCTTGAGCTTCAGTGTCTGCAAAAAACTAGTGCAGGTGGGGTTGATAAACTCTTTTTCTTTGTTGAATTTTGTGTTCGTGTGAAGGTTAAATACTAATAGATTATGCACACTTTTCTCATATAGACTGGAGATTGAAGTAGAAAAGCTAGACTCTGCATTGAGGTCGTTGTTTAGGTGCATTGTTCATAGGTGAAACAAAGTCGTTCGATTCCTAAACCTTGTTTCGAACTAGCCAGCATATTTGGTTAAAACAGATGACTAGTTTCAAACAAGGTTAAGGAATCGAATTTAGTAACATTTATGAATTGCATAGCGTTTAGAAGATTGTAATTTGTGGCTTAAAGATAATGTCATCTCTTTTAAAGTTTCTATCTTCATTGAAAGGATTATGCTGGACTTTACCAAGTCATCTGCTAAATTGGACCGTCTCCATGACGAGACGATATTTAGACTTTTTATACCTTGGAGTTCCACATTTGGTTTAGGAGTTTTCTTTAATATCTTATTTTGAGCAAAAAAGCACAGTTGAATGTAGATAAGTTAGAATTCTTGTATGGTTTCTCTCATTTGTTGCTTTATTTCTTGTATGATATCTTTTTGTTTCCTCGAATTTTGATTTCGTTATAATTCTAATGGAATTTGATTGGCAGATGATGCAAGGGAACATATGGGTGGCCCCTAGCCCTCACGGATCTGCCCAAAGCATGGGGCTACTTCTTAGGTTTCAGCTGAGACGGTCCATTGCAGTAGCGATCTCCGAACCCGGAAGCTCATCGGAGCACCCACATTCCAATTCTCTTTTCAGAGGGCTGCAAGTTGTAGTAGCCGATGATGACGACGTAAACAGGGTAGTCACCAGGAGGCTGCTTGAAAAGCTAGGCTGTACCGTAACTGCTCTTTCTTCTGGGTCCGAATGCCTCACTGCTATAAGTCCACCTGGATCATCGATCCAAATTGTGCTTCTGGACCTTCACATGCCCGAGTTGGATGGTTTCGATGTTGCAACCAGGATTCGGAAGTTTAGAAGCCGTAGTTGGCCGTTGATCATTGCCATGGCAGCAAGCAACGATGAGGACGTGTGGGAAAAATGTAAGCAGATTGGAATTAACGGGGTAATCCAGAAACCAGTCCTGCTACAAGGGATTGCCAACGAGCTGCGAAGAGTCCTGTCGCAGGTCAATAAAGTGTGAATTGCAATAGAACTTAGCAAACAGAACATTGTTGCCTTTCCGTCTCCCCCCAACAACAAGCTTCTGAGATCCGACATTGCGATGCTGCATCACAACATTCATAGTCAGAATGGTATACAATTTAGCTCCTTTTTTTTTTTTTACCCTCTATCTTATGTGTTTGAGAACTGTTATAACTTATAATTACTTAGAATAGTTTCAGATTGGATCACAGTAATTAAGATTGTCATAGAAAAGACATCCTCCTAATATCTAAAGATTAAATAGAGATGAAAAGATGGTTGAAACAATTTGGAACTTGGGTGCAAGTGCAAGTCTTTTAGAAACACAATGTAGAGCAATTTCATATAATATTTCAGATAATAGTCTGTTTTGTGAGTATCCAGGTTAAAAATTTACAGCGGGACAAGTATAACCGCATCCAATCATCCATAAGACCGTTAAAGTTGGTTTAAAGTGTAAAAGTGCATTTTGTATCATAAGTTTTTTATATTTCATGCCATTGCATTTTATTCTTAAGATATTAGACCAGACCAAAAAAGAAGAGGAAAGTTATTTTTGAAAATAAAAATAAAAAAAGGCACTGTAAAAGTGGGACTTTACCAAAATGAGGGGGCTATGCCTATATGTGACAAGTAGACTGACATTATTGGAAATTATTATAGTTTTTGACATATGAAGATTCTTCCTTCAATGAACAAAGCTCTCGAATCTTGAAGATGTCTCCCACTAGTTGTATCAGCTTTTTTTTTTTGGCCCTCAATCACCGGTGAAACACCACTGGATTTCATTGCAGCCTTTCAGTTCAATGATTTTAAAGATGATGAAAAGGAGGGGTGTAAAAAAAAAAAAGAGCTATCAGCTATATAATTCTACAGCTATCTGATTAAATATTCAAATTATTCTTCAATATTGTCGGATATATATATTTATTTATGAGGTTCATATTTGCCACAAGTTAAGAAAAATGATTACTGATTTTCGGTTGTCGTCGGCATTATTATTTTTGTAAAGACTAGAGATAATAAATAAATAAGTATTTATGTAACAAAATAAATAAATAAATAATAATGGTTTCTTTATTCTTGTGAGCTTGTTTGATATATATATATATATATATGAGCTACAAGTAAAAGGCACCAAATGAAAGATGTTGTGTCTCATGCCGATGATATTGAAGAAGAAAGTTATGGAAGAGAATGGGTCAATTAATAGCTTTGTTGTTGCTGTGGTGCGGGTGTGTGTGTGTGTGTGTGTATATATATATATATATATATATTCGCCTTTAAAAACCATGCATGAATCTGAAGGTACGTACATAGACTCTTTCTTTGTCTTTCAATATCATATGTCATATGTGGGCCACGTGGACCGTTTCCTTATCTATCCCCCTAGGTCCCACTTCTTGGTTGGTTTTTAATTATTTCTTTTTTTGAGTCCGAAAAAAAAAATAGAAAAGAAAAGGAAAAACAAAAAAGAAAAAGTTGTTTTTAAAAAATGGGGCTAAGGTTGTTTTCTTATGTGGGCAAGTATTATTATAGATATTGAGAAAGGAATTGACTTTGAGATCCTTCGGGGGAGGGACAGGAATATTGTGACCAAATTCCTTGCACAAAATTCTTGTTATTTGTCATCCATCACTTTTGGCTTTTGTGGCTATCAATTTCTACTTCTTGTGCGTGTGTGTGTGTATTTATACACACACACACCCATATATATATATATATATTATATTTCTTGGAAAGTGGTATTGGCGGGTGGTGGCTCAATAAAAATCATTTAGGGGGCTTTGTTCGTCATCTTGTCAAACATTAGATGATGGACTCTTTGGGCATATCACTCTCAATGGATGATACCCACCTCCCCCACTTCATTAGTTTTCCTCCTATTCCCCATGAAGTTTTATGTTGTCTTTTTGACCATCCTATATACTCTCTCTTTCTCTCTCTCTCTCTCTCCCCTCTCAATATTTGATGCTATGAATTTTCTTGATATTCATTATAGAACAAAACCTTTAAAAAGTATACTATCTTAAGAATTTCTAATTGGAATTTGATTTTGAAAAGAACAAGCCTATGATAGAATTGGGAAAAAAAAAAACCTTGAATTAATTATTTTACTTTTAATGAGTTAATTTTGACTGGATCTGATAATTTAGAACAATGTATTATCTTAATATATTCTTTCATATTTTATCACATAGTTCTTCATTTAAAAAAAAATATATATATAAGTAAATATTAGATTTTAAAATATTTTGTTTAAACAACATATTTATAATAAACAATTTATTTATGTAACATAATTTCGATAAATTTATCTTGTGAAATAATTTTTATAAATAAATCATTTTCCGTAAATTCCTATAGGTGGTGTTTGGAGCTCCCACTCGAATCAAATTTTTCTAAATTTTTTTGTCTTTTCCTCCAAAAGTAAACAAATTTTACTATTCGTATTTTCAAATCTCTCTTAAAACCTCAAACTTTAAAAATTTATAATTTTCTAAATTAAAATCGAAATGAGATGATTTTTTCTTCTTCTTAAGAATGATGAAAGGAATGAAATAAATTCATATTCTTTTTTTGTTTTCCAAACACAAAATAAATTTTTACATTTTTTTAATTCCAAACAGTTCATTTTTAACCAAAAGTATAACTCTTGACATTCACTCATTTTTAACCTGTTATTTACATAAATATTTTTGAAAACGGTCTATATGTTACAATTTTTCAGAAAAGATTTTGTTGAGTACCCAATATAAATAACATCTAAACGCGTCTCTTTATCTAGTCTCTCCTCTCAACATTGTTTGTTCCTCTCATTTTTTTTCCCTCTTTTCTGACGAACTATGAATTGTTCAGCCAAATGACCAATAAATTTAAGCCATGTCATGAATATTACATGGTTAAGTCAAATTTGCAATTTCCACCGATATATGTCAAACTACATACATATATATATATATATATATGTGAATACAAACACATATATATAAATGTGTTACATCTTAAATATTAACAACAATAACGTGTGTGGTTGGTACGACAGACTTGAGAGTTGGGCACGAAACATGTACACATGTACAGAAGTGGTACCTGCTCCAATTTTATAGATATCTCCAACTTCCTTATTTAAAAAAATAAAAATAAAAATAAATAATGATAAAAATAAGTCCACAAGTGGGTGCTGCTGTCTCTTGGAAAGCAACAAGTTGGGGTCAAAATAACTCCCGTTTAAGAATGACGATATTCCAATTCCTTATTACAAGTTGTACACATGTTTATTCCCAAAAATAAAAAAAATAAAAAAAATAAAAAAAATAAGAAGAAGAAAAAAAGACAGATAATTGGCTTTATTTAATAATCTATAATTCCTTGTGAGAAAAGTGTTTTATGCCAGGGGCTATGTATCCAAAATAATTACAGGATAAAGTTGGACTTTTCATGGCATTGGATTTCACCAAGTGAATCTAGGAGTCTGTTTTTAGTCACCCCTAAAACAATTCCAACTTGGAGTATAATATACGAAACAATATATACATATATATATATAATGAGTACTGTTTTATGTCATATATTCATAGGATTTTGTACAGCGTCTATCTCAAGCATTACATAATATTATTAAAGAACTACTGTGAAAACCAACCAAAAAATAATATAATAATAATAATGTAAACATATATATGCTTTCTTTCTTAGGCTAAAATTTGAAGCAGATCCCAATTGCAGTTGTCTTGTTTAATTTATTCTTAATTTTTGAACTTTCCATTAATTGGAAAAGACCACAATGGAAAATTGGTCTCATTCCCAATACGTTGAGCTTTGTAGCTTAGGTAGCAAGTATCTCAAAAGAAATAAGCTTAATATTTTAGTAATTTGGACTTTGCTGTCTAAGTAATTGTTTAATTATTAATAGTTGATAAATTAATAAATAATAAGTTTGAATATATCTACTAACACCATGGCCAAGCTTTGCGGCCTAGCTATAAAAGCTAGGCTATTGGGGGTTGTAAAGGGCATGGTTGGATTATTTTTTTATAATTAGTTCGGTGAGTACTCATTTTGTGCACATTTTTTTATATGGTTTACGATAATTTACATGCAAATAATGGCATTGATTTTGTATTTACCAACTTTGGACATTACCTTTTTTTTTTTTTTTTTAATGAAAAAAGTATGCAAAAGAATCACCGGTCGTAATTATCTTTTTTGACATGATTATTGAGAATCTTATGCATTAAGAAATGTTTGCAGTAGCCCTTCCAAAGGCTAATTAACATTGGAGGTTTTGTAAATCAATTTCTTTTTTTTTTTTTTTTTACCGGTAGAATTTAGGTATGTTTTATTCAGGATAAATTGCTCGTTTGATCCCTAACTTAGTTACGATT
The DNA here is from genome assembly GCA_009761775.1 of Ficus carica. Classification (NCBI taxonomy): domain Eukaryota; kingdom Viridiplantae; phylum Streptophyta; class Magnoliopsida; order Rosales; family Moraceae; genus Ficus; species Ficus carica. The sequence goes on from CM019746.1 coordinate 11,222,510, forward strand.
TGGTCCCAATTTTTTTCTTTTTCTTTTTTGGTTGAAAGGTCCCTAAACTATTTAAAAGTATGCAATTTGGTCATTTTTACTAACAAATGTTAAAAATTAAATGGAATAGATCATGTGTATGACACTTGTAAGTTACATTTTTCTTGATTATTCTTAAATAAAAAATCATGTGTAATTAATATGACATTTAATGTTAAATTTTAACATACATTAAACAAAAATGATCATTTTACATCATTTTAAAGAGTTTAAAAACCTTTTAATCATTAGAAAAAAAGTTAGAGTCCAAATCATAATTTCGTAAAAATATTGCTTACATGAGTCACCTTTACAATTTTAACTAAATAAATGAAAGTATTAAATTACTATTGTAGTGTAATAAATATACATATATTTATAATAATTTTTTGCTTAACAGAACTTTCTACAATCATGGCACGTTTACTTACCTGTAATCGGAGTGATCATGAATCGGAGTGGGTAGGATTCGGAGTTAGGATTCGGAGTCAGAATATGCTATTTACTTGGGTTCCAGGAATCGGAGTTGGAATCACTGTCAATTTCATTCATGCGTTTACTTAGAACAATCGGAGTCAGTTGCTATGAATTTACTTGTATACCCCTTTATTTATTGTATTTTCAAAAATTAAAAAATTGATTAATTTTTTTATTTATTATCATATTACTAATCAAAGTAAAATAACCATTATGATGTTAAGACAACAAAATTAAATTGTGTAAATTTTTATTTAAAAAAATTTAAAAGAGTAAAAAAATGAATTAAAATAAGTAAAGTATAAAAAATATAAATATAGAAATATAATAATATATTGTGATAAAAAAAGTTATTTATTTACTCTAATAACATTAATAGTAATTAGAATAGTTATATAATATTAAGTTCATAAAAAATATATTTGGTTAATAAAAATAATTAATATAAGAAAGCGAATAAGCGTGAATAAATTATGGTTATTTCAATATTTTACTTTTCCTTTTCAATCCTCAAATAAGAAAGTATAATTGGGGGCAAAATAGTAACTTAACTTTAATATCAAGAGTGTGAGTACTAATCCAGTGGGGGGGGCTTGGGTTTGCCAATTCCCTTATTCAATCTCAAATTAGTGTGGGTCCCACACAATTTCACTCCTATTCCAAGATAAAAATAGGCAAGTAAACATGTGGTTAATTCTCATTCCCTATTCCGATTCCTTATTTCTGAAAAGTAAACAAGCCATCAGTGTCCCTGTTAATTTTGTATGTTAAAAAAATTATTACAACGAAAAAATATGTACAATTGATGACATCTTAATACAAATTTGACGTTTAAAAATAAAGTCCTATTAATAAGATATTTTTCATAGCTCACCATAGGTTTATCCTTACATAATTTTCAAAGGACCTTGACAAATTTATTTGAACCAAATGCATACATAGAGAAAACCTTAAGTTTTAATTAATATATATGGACCATGTGCATATCTATTTTTATCTTTAAAAGAAAAAATGTACAATTAATAATATTTTTATTATTTCTCTATCACATAACAATTCAATCATCATCATATAAATTTTTATTTTTATTATTTTTATTTTATTTATCTATTTTATATGTACAGAACATATACTCGTCTAACTAGTACTTTTCAGATGCAAAAGTGAAATTTTTTTGTCTTGGCTTCACAACCAATACATATCAGAGTCAGACATATAAAAGAAATTGTCGAGTAAGACAAACGTAAGATGAATTATTATTCATAAAGAAGAGTAATTTTCTATAATCTGCCATGTTTGATTTCTCTGCCGTTCCATCGTTTTTATCTATCACTTGTCTCCGTCAGAGGGGTCCCAAAAATATCAGAGAAAATATTGAGCAGATTCCATGATAATTTCATAACAAATTTATGGCTGCGGACCATTGAAAATTGAAGCTCTTCCTAGAATCATTTTGACTTGGAACGCGTTTGCAAAACGACAAGAGGACTTAACTATTAGAAAATAAAAATAAAAATAATATACAAATTTTTCAAAGTATACTTTGTGCATGGCCTTTGTTTTTTTTTTAACATTTTTCTCTACTGTTTTTAAAAGTCTTCTTATGGTGCATAAAAGAAAACCGTGTATTTGTTCTTAGAAACAAATTTTTGTTTTTTTCTTCAAAATTTTTTTATCTTTTCTGAAAAAGTCAACCAAAATCACTATTTAAATTTATAAATTTCAACTCAAACTCATTCACCAAACACCCTAAACAACTTTGTTTTTGTTTTGGTTTTTTTTTTAAATTTATTTTAAGAAAATCAAAGAAGCTGTTATTGTAAACAATCAAATGTCTGATACAATAATAATTTTTGTAAATAGAATTAGTTCATCGTCTAAATTAAGAGTAAGTTCATATAAACTACCCCTGAACATGACATAGTTTAGCTCCTCGAAAAATATAACAAGCTAAATACATTTAAAAATAACACTCCAACCTCATAATAATAAAAGAATGTGAAATTCTTCATAGTTAATTATATGATTGTTAATGTAATAAATTCAGAATAAACTAATCAAAAGTAATTTTCTTTTGTTATAAAGGAGGAAAAGAATGAAATCAAAGTTAAGTGTTCTCAAATACTAAAAAGAAAAAAAATTAAGATGAAAATTTTCTGTTAAAAGAAAATACTGTTCTCCGATCTGTCGTTGTTTACCCTTTGTTTATTGTCTTTTTTCCATTTTGTTGTCGTTTTTATTCTAATATCCGTTATTGTCGTTTTTCCATATTTTGTCGTTTTTTTACTTTGCTCCATAATTGTCGTCATCCTCGTTGCTATCGCTATGAGTTTCTTTGTCGTTTTAAGTTTGGTGTCGGTCTCAAGTTCGTCTTCGTCGTTTTGTTCTTGGTTTTAGTTCCATGTTTTTATTATTCGTTTGCCAGTTTCATTCTTGAGTCATGTCCTTTCATTCTTTGTTGTCGTTCTCTTTTTTTTCTGTCGTTTTCTTTTTTATTTTAATTCTCCAATATACGTTGTTGTTTAATGTTGTCGTTTTCTATCCATTGTCGTTCTCCGGTCGCTCGCATAAGTTTTTCTTGTTTTACTGTAATTGTGTTTGACCCCCACTTTGCGGTCGTTTAGCTTTATATTTTTCTTCTAAAACGTTTGTCGTTTCCCTTTGGTCGTTTACCTATGTACACTCATATATGTTGTGAAGGACTTTTTTAAATAACAAATTGTAAAATAGCATTATTTACATACAATTCTATATCGATAACTTGTATCTTCTGCCTTCATTTACCTTTGAATAATATGATACGTTTTTTCTACACGTCAAGAAATTTCTCGATCATTTCTTTGTTCCCAATTCTAATTATGTTATGCAAATAATGATTTTTTTTTCTAGTGCTGACTAATATTTTGAATAAATGTCCAATTGAAGAGGTTGCTTTCAAATGAGTAATCCGTTCATGAACAAGACCTTTTTTTCTTTTTTCTTTTTTCTTTTTTTCTTTTTTATTTAAAAAAAAAGGAGTAAAGAAGAAGACCGTTCTTTGAATATTAAATAGGAAGAACAAAACCAACATTAGAAATACTCTGGAAATTGTGACCTTTAAAAAAAAAAAAAAAAAAAAAGTCATGGCTCGTGAAGGAAAAATCTCTAATTAATGGTTAAGTAATATAATTTATCCAATGCAGGTACCAAGATTTCTCACCCTACAAAATCAGACACTATCTCCCACCATATACCTCTATTTATAGGCTGCCGATTGCCCTAGCGGTTTAGGGTTCATTTAATCCCATCCGTAGATCACAATGAGATTTATCTCAACCCTTGATTCTTTTCCTCCGATCTGTAAGCATATATTCAGTCTGTCATTTTATAAGTGCATGCTTTAATTCAGACCAGTTCTTCTATATCAATTGATCTTTATTTGAGTCGAGTGACATATCGTTCATGTTCTCGTTCTACTTTTAATATTCCTCTAAGTACTGCTGTTTTCTACTTTAGGGTTAGGGTTTTATTGCACTCCTTATACACTTAGGAAATTAATCATAAAACTAGCATATTTTAGAATCTGAAACCATATTGTTAGAAAATTATCTAATATGGCGTAATATTGTGCGTGTGATTGGCGTAAAATACACTATATAATATCTGCTATTCTCTATCATTACTACAGTAAAAAAAAAAAAAAAACAAATAAACAAAAAGGACAAGCTGATGGTAACTTGTCTGTACCTTGTTTTCTTATAAATAACACATGTTAGGTGGATGTGGAGAAAGAAAGGAGAAAACAAAGGAGGGGAAAGTGCAGCAGGAGAAACAGATGTCATATATATAAATATATGTATAAATATAGTGATATATGTATATTCGTTGGATCAGGACAAGAATGAACAGTTGTAGATTGTGACTTTAAGTTAAAGGGTATTGCTCGGTCCATGAATTATTAATTGATGTCTCTGACTCTTTTTCATAAATTAAAAAAAAAATGTCTATGACATCTTTGAATTCAAAAGGGGCTTGCAGTATCGGTGTTATAACCAACCTATAAAGATTCAGGAAAAAAAAAAAACCCTTTATATATATTAAAATTAATTTTACAAATATCCTTAAACTTTGTATCCTATTTATTTTATTTATTAAATTATCAAAATTATTTATTATGTCCTCTAATATAAGTATAATCATTCAAATCATTCATTTATTTTACTTTTTATTTATTTATTTAACGAATTGTTGATGTGTCACACCATTTGAGATTTAAAAAAATATTTTTTTAAAATCTAAATCCTAATTATTAAAATAAATCTTAATTTCTAATAAAAAAAATCAAAAAGTAATTGTCTTTCTCTCTGTCTCTCTCGCTCTCTCTATTGTACATTTCCGAACAAAATTGTGCATAAAATTTCCATGTCTAAGCCTCAAAGTAGAAAAACATTGTGCATTTGCATATTTGCTTATATGTATATGTAATTTCAACTTGCTTTCTGCGGGCCTTTTTTTTTTTTTTTTTTTTTTTCACTTGTTTTGTTTTTCCTCTCAAAAGAATTTCTCAAGCGTGTTGAAACCCACCAGAATTTCAACAATTTAGCAAAGTCCAGGAAAGGAAAAAAAAAAAGAAAAAAAAAAAAGGCAAAGTCGAAAAACACATCAAGAAACTATTCCAGGAGACACATGATACGATTAATAGAGATAAAGATAGCTTATCGCACAACCGCCAAAAGAGAGAGGCTCGGCGTTATTCAATTTCATGTCTAAAGGCATCAAAAGTAGAAATCCAATGAGTAAAGAAGCCCTTGCCAAACTCCCCACAAGAACTCATTAGCGAAAAAACTTCCAAACGTTCCCGGCTATGCTCAAACACAACCCAAATGCCATATAACACAGGAAAAGCTATGATGTTTCTCTCACATTTTTGTTAGAAGATTTACAGTAGGAGAGAAAAGAGAGGAGAGAGAGAAAAACACTTTTTAATTTGATTTTATTAAAAATTATTTTTTTATAATTAAAATATATTTATTTAATATTTTATAGTGTGTCACGTCAGCATTCCGTTAAAGAGACAAAAGGAAGTAGATGGAAAGGGCAATTTGAATGATTTTACATATATCAGGGACACGATTAATGATTATGATAATTCAGTTGGCAAAATAAAATAAGGTATATAAGTTCAGGGAGTGTTAGGAAAATTAATCATATAAATTATTATAGAAAAAGTCTTGTATCCGATACTAGTAGATACATGTATCTTCCTATTTATTTCATATTATTTAGATATTTATGTAAAAAACAAGTAGTGTTAAAAAAATATTACGTTAAAAAAATATTAACGTTAAAAAGACATGATTGTTATAATATGCTACAAAAAATTCCAAGTGGCGTTTTGAAAAGGTGTCGGGATACTAATCCTTAATTTGTTTTTGTTAATTATATATATATATATATATATATATCTTCCTCCTGGACGTTGAAAGGATCTGTCCCTCTGAATAGATCTTCAACTTCAGCAACGCGATAATGAGCACATCCCTTCCTTATTGCATTGTTTAAAAAAAAAATTTTGAAAAGCTACTCTAACATAGTTTTTGAAAAACACTAGCCTAACATAGTTGTTTTTGTAGAGATGGAGCAAATTTTGGAAGCTTGTGATCTTTTGGTTTACATACTACAGAGGACATAGTTATTCCGAAAGAGTGATGCTATATTTGGATGGGGTCAACCCTTTATATATAGTGGATTTTTTTATTTTAATAAAAAATGATCAATAATGTCCTCACGTCCCCATTCCAGCATTATTTCAAAAGTTTATTGGGATCACAAGTGAGATAACAAGAATTCTAACTCTAGGTTTTCAATAGCTAACAGCCCTCAAACTTCAATACTGGTTGCACATAGTCTTATTGTCAAAAGACTAGACATTGCGTGTATCAAGACTTGAACTTAGAAATTACTAGAAGAGAATAATCTAAATAGGATTTTCTTCTCATCATGCCACCACCACCTACCACACCTGTAGTTATATATAGTGGTCTTGAAATTTGCACGACTCTTTCACTTTAATGATTTTTTAAAAACACAAAATAATAAATTAAGAAGATAATATCTAGGCCTAATAGACTTTTACCCATGTATTTTGTTAAGGGGATGTTTTGTTGACCAGGAAGACATCTTCATACATAATGAATTTAAACCTTAAGAAACAAAGTTTGAAAAAAAAAAAAAATGCACATCCTCAATTTGTCTGCTATAAAACATGGGGACTTTGAATTCAATTTATTTAATGTGGTGACTAAGACCTTCCATCCTATTTTGTAGACAATAATAATGTGAACGATTTGGTAAATGTTTTTAGGGTTATTTTCATGAATTATAACTTCATATCTTAATTTGACCCACAATATTTAATTTTAGAAAGTATATTGTTCTGGTCTTTGTAACAATCAGACAGTTACTCAATTTTTTTTAGTGTTTCATCCAAAAATGAATAAATTCAACATGAGACATATGAGGTATTTTATCTATTTATTGACGGATTTATCTAGTACGATTTCTGAATAAAATTAGATTTAAAATAAACGTCGGAGTCAAATTGAGACTCAATTATATTTGGAGAACAATTATTGAAAGTAACCCATGTTTTAATTTGGTAAAACGATATAGTTCTTTAATTTGGTTGCATCTGGCTATTTCTAGTCTCAATTAGATATTAAAATAATCAAATGTGGATGCAACTTGGGAAGCATTGATCTTCCCTGTCGGCCGGCATCTTCAAAGTGATCAAAATGTGCTGCCAATTTTTTGTCTTCAAATTATCTATTTCATTATCTTGTGTAATGTGATAGTGAAACTTTTGGACCATTTTAGTACTTGAAATATGACGTAGGTCGATTAATAGCACCTTTGACAATATTAATGGCATCTTTCATTCTCAAAAGGACAAAGTTCGGAAGCTGATCAAGATGCCAATACTTTTAAGTGTAGACAAAGATCAGTTATCCTCACATAATATATATATATATATATATATATATATAACGAAATTCTATGTACCGTTGAGATGCATTTAAAGAAGATCGAAATTAAGCACAAGAGGAGAAGAGATCCGATCAATATATAAATCCTATAACAACCCAAAAAATTAGTAATGTGAGATAAATTCATAATCTAACATCCTCATTCACACCTAGCATATCATGTAAATTGATAGAGATCCAAATCCAGCATCACCTACAACCCCTATTGAGTAATGTTTCAGTCGCAGCATCAGAGTCTAACCCGAATTGAGCAAAGGCGGCCACTTAAACAATATGCAAACTTGACATTATTTTAATGAAAATTTAAATTCTTAAAAATGAGTTTTCTAGAGGATTTATGTTATATATATATATATATATATATGTGTGTGAAGTGATACTATAGTTTTGTACCTTCAACGTAAGGCTTATAAATTTTCTAGATAGGAAATATGAATGCTTTTGGGCTATTTGAGACCCATATATGTTTCAGAAAGAGTGTGTATTTGGCCATATTGGTTTGGGCTATGGAATGCTGAACAGTTTTTCCAGTTTGATGGAATCCAAATGAAAAAGTCCACATATAAGTGAGCTCCACATCTCTCTCTCACAACCTAACTCTCTAAATCCGGCAGTATGAGATTTGTTTCTTCTAAGAAACCAATCAAGAAAAATCCCATGTTCCTGTTTCAATTAGGGCCGGCTCGATACTACAATACGTCTTGAATACTGCACAAAATAAATGGGTTTGGCACGGAGGATTAATAATTGGGTCATATTTTGATTGACACGTGTAATACGAAAATAAAATGGGTTGGTTTCATGCAAACCCGCTTAATCCGTTTGATAATATGAGTCATAAACGTGTTGAGACGACATGCCCCGTTCAAAACTCGTATATTAAAGAACTTTAGAAATTTTGTTAGATATTTTTATATGTTTTGTTGTTAACTATTGTGAAGATAAGAGAAAATTGTGTTTTTGTTAGTTATACAATTCACAATTTTATACGCTTGATTTATTACTAGTAATTAATTAATTGTATATTGATATTAGTTTTACCAAACATGTTCATGTGTTGTGTCATGTTACCCATACATAATACATTTTGTGTTCATGTTAGGGTTTGCGACCCATTTAACAATGGTGACAATTGTGTTGTGTCCGTGTTAGACCTAAACAGATCGTGTCGCTTACGTGTCAACCCATATTCGTCTCATGGACACAAATTGCCAGCCCTTCAGTGATGAAGGTTGTAACTGTGTTCACAGACAAATGATTGGTGTTCACTGTTCAGAATGAGCCTAAATTAGACGGATTCTTCCCCAATTGTTATTGGGCCAAAAGCAGTGGGCCTATTGTTTGCCAAACCAAACCCTGGTGGCTCGAAGCAGTCCTTCATTTCAAAATAGCATAAAGAACTTAAACTTTTTTTTTTTTCCTGGTCTAAAGGGATTACTGTAGTTTTTATTTAATTATTTTTTTGAATAAGCTAGATTTAGAAAATTAAAAACATAGAAGATAAAGTCAATGCAAAGGTTTCACGCAATTCTACTCAAAAGAATATTAGACGCAATTTCACGCGAACAAACGTCGCATAATACATTAACCGGACAAGACTCTCTACATAGGGATATCCTGCAAGGGGAGGAGTTAAAAACATCCTTACTGCGACACTAATTCATCGGTGGTTAAAAACAACACGAGCTTGCTCCTTGGTGTGCAGTAGCCAAACGAGTCTTTTAAAAAAAATGATATGGATTTTCAAGAGTGTTGGCAAAAAAATCAATTATTGTCAAATGAGGGAACATAAAAAATAAATATTGTTTGGGATAGAACTATCTCATAATTTTGAAATGAGTGCTGCAATTATCAATTTTAAAATATCTTTGGTATGAGACATGAGGTGTGCTCTTAAGTTTTAATATTTCTACTATAAGAACACATAGATATAGAAGATATAAATAAAAGGATAATATATATATATATATATATAAATTAACCATAAATATACACCTACTGGCTATTTAATATATTATTATAATTTATGATTACAAACATAATTTAATGATAATTTTATATTTAACTTTATCAAAATGTGTAGAGCTTAAATCCATGTTATTAATTTCATATATATATATATATATATTGAATTTTTTAATCATTGGATATATGACCTTTTTTCTCTTTTGATTTCTGTGTTCTACAAGCAGTTCATATCTCTCATTTTCTGCACTCTTCATGAATACTTTGCTAAGGGATTTTGGTAGTTGAATCGGTTGACACCATAAAACTGAATGTGACAAAAATTATTGCAGCTGTGTGCTTTTTATTTATTTATAAATCTTGATTTGTCCTTTATATAGAAGAGATCATCACTTAGAAAAAGATTAAATATTCCCCAAAAAAAAAAAAAAAAAGACAGCTAAGCAAAGTTGACAATGGGAACTTAATTAGATTAATTCCTAAAACCTTGTTGTCTGTCAAAATGCCCAATGTACTTATGATCATGATCCAAAATGCTCCAATACATAATATATATATATATATATATATTTAAAATCAAAGAGTGATTGCAATTATATATATATCCACATCTTTACTAGCTTTTTAGTGTTTACTCCAAAAACTGCAGAATCTATAAAGACATACGGGCATTTTGAACCATAAGTAAAAAGGGACGTCTTGATAAAGGATGAAAAATAATTGGAATCGGTAAAATATTGATATCTTGGAAAATTTAAGATATTCTTTTGATGTTTTCCTACAATTTTGTAATACATTACAATTTCATTGTAAATCGATTTTTTTTTATAAATTTTTTTTCTCATTTAACTATATCATAAGAGGTAAAGTTCAAATCTCCCACCTTTTAATCAAAAAGAAAAAGAAAATAAAGAAGAAATAAAAAATTTTATTAAAATTCTCCTATAGCTTCAAGGGTCAAGACAAGTAAGTAGTGGGGGGAAATTTTGAATATTGACAATTAGGTGGTAGTGGCTCACATTTCAGTTCCATAAAAAAAGTCTAAAAAGAAACGGTCAATCAAATTCATGAAGGTCTAAAATTGGCAAAATATTGAAGCGTCATCAAACTGTCTTATGTGTGTATCTCAATTTCAACCAAAACCAGCACGAAAGGTAAAGTTGTGAAGACATTAACAAAAGAGAAGAATATATATACATATATAGAGAGAGAGAGAGAGAGAGAGAGTAAATGTAATGACTAGTGATCAGCATTAACATCTAAATCATAATTATTGGTCCATGTAAAGACAAACATATAGTAACAAACTTTTTCATGAGATAATTTAACATTAATTTAGCTCGGGACGACAAGACTTTGTTAATTATATTATTAAAACAAAATTACATATTAATCTAATATAAAACCGCTTGTGAACCCAAGAAACATATGGCAATTGGGAATCAACCATGATTATGGGGAATTCACAAGGTTTCTAAACCACCCCATCCACATATTTATAAATATATATATACATAGATATATATATATATAATAATTATGTATATATATATCCACCAAAGCCAATTATTGCCGGCGCTGTCTTTTGGACCTATTATGTGTCCTTTTTTGCTTGCTTACCAATTCAAATCCAAACAAAAGCTCTCTAGTCGTCTACTAATTATTTATTAATTAATCGTTCACACTTCACATAATTGCTTTTTAATTGCCCTCGTTGTACATGAAGAAAGAAGGGATTTGGTAGCCATATGTAGAGTGACATTTAATTGATGCGATTATAAGTTTGACTTTAAAAAAAAAAAAAAAAAAAGAGTTTGTTATTAATTTGACAAAGACGTCACATTGTCTCAAATTATTAAATGAAATTAGGTAGGGAGAAAACCGTAGAGATCAGGATACTTTTATTTTAATTTCCCAAAAGTATATAGTTGCTTGGTATTCACTGAATCAATAGAATTGAAACATTACTAAGGTTATACAAATATTAGCATCACTAGAAGAAAAATCATAGCTAAAAATTTTAGTCTTAAAAATCTAATCAGAATGAATTGGGTCTTGATATGAGAACACGACACAAACGCTGCACATGTTATATAATATAATTTACGTTCTCTATTAACAAGTATAGATATGTACAAGCAGTTTCACTTTTTTAGAGAAAATAAAAATTAATCAGTAAACTTATTGAAAGTACCATAGTCATATTGACTTTATAGTTATGTCAATTATAGATTTAATTTAATAATTTAGATGAGTCAGGGTACATTCCAACTAGCATTATTTGACAAAATTACCAAATAAATCGTATATCAAATGTCATTTCCATTTACGATTAATTAACAGACACATACACATTCACCAACACAAAATTACACTTCTACCTAAAATCATTAATCTCTATAATAATTAAATTTAGATAAGAAAAATTTTCTACAAACAAAGCACAAGCAGCGCACCAGTGGTCTAGTGGTAGAATAGTACCCTGCTGTTAGCCCCTTAGATCGTTGGGGGTGTGGCTTGGTTGGTTGGGTTCACCACCAAGGCCACTGTGTGCGAGACGCCAAGGGATGTCGTGTGTTGGCATGGCCTTGGGTCGAGCCCGATTCGGCTAGACAGCCAGACAACGTAAGTTGTGCGTGGGAGCGTGCATTGACGGCTTGGTTAAGTGACGTGGCTGTCCTGAAGATCCAGTGGGCGTGAGTCAGCCCCAAAAGACTGTGAGACCGAGTGAAAATTAGGGTTGGTTCACGGTACTGTGACAATTGGTATCAGAGCCTAACCAGGTTTGGTGGGGCGTGTCGCTGCAATGGAGGAATTGAAGCGGAGAGTTTCTGGGTTGGAGGACTTGTTGGTGCTCCAACGACAGACAATGCGGTTAGTCTGTCAATTAAGAATGAGCAACATGATGAGCAGATTGCGACTTTGAAATCTGCACATCGAGGACTGGGTCAAGGAGTTTGACGCTAGAATGCGGTCACTGATTGAAGATTTATCCGAGTTTGTAAACACTGTCAAGAAAACTTCAGGGGCGTAGACATGGAGATTTCCGTGTTGAAAGGGCACTGGAGAGTACCCGAGTCGGTCTGAGGATGGTAAGAGTCCACGGTGAGGGTCCGTGAACCGGGTTGCTTAATGGCGCTCGGAGCGCGAAGGAACTCGAAAATTTCTTGTGGGACGTGGAGCAGTACTTCAAGGCTGCCCGTGTGCCGGAGTCGGAACAAGTTACCTTCACGAGCATGTATCTAGCCGGTGACGCAAAACTGTGGTGGCGCACTCAGATGGAGGACGATGCAAGTGCTGGCAGGCCTCGGATTGAGACGTGGGATGCCCTTAGAAGGAATTGAAGGATCAATTCCTCCCGTTGTAATACCGCATGGTTTGCGAGAGAATCTCTCAAAAAGTTGAGGCATACCGGAACTGTGAGGGATTATGTGAAGGATTTCAGTTCGTTGATGTTGGACATCAAGGACATGTCGGATGTGGACAAGTTGTTTAATTTCCTGTCGGGCTTGCAGCCATGGGCTCAAGCCGAGTTACGTAGACAGGGCATAAAGGATCTTCCCACGGCCATGGCGGCTGCTGACGGTCTTGTTGATTACCGGGTTGCTGGTTCCTCTTCGGAGAAGAAAAAAGGGAACAACAGTAAGAAGTCTAAGACCAGTGGGAAAGATGTGAAGAAATCCGAGGGTCAGAATAAGAAGGACGGCACGAAGAAAGGTGGGGGTGATTCCTCAAACAAAAAGAACAAGGGTTGTTTCTTGTGTGATGGTCCCCACTATGCCCGAGATTGCCCCAAGAAAGAGAAGTTGGGTGCGCTATGTGCTGAGGATGAGGCCGAGCCTAGTGAGGCACCGACTCGCATGAACGGTACCTGTGACACCTGCCACGGTACAGACCCGGGTTCGATTCCCGGCTGGTGCAGTCTTTCCTTCTAATTTTTTATTTTATTTTGTTTTGAGTACACGTGTAAGAATCAGAAAGAGTATGGCGGTAAAGAGAGCAGTTTTTAGACGTACCAAATATGGAAAACGTAGTGGGACCTACGCATCTTGGGAACTGATCTCCCTAATTTGTCTATTTTTTTCACCCACTTTCTTTGGGTGCGTTTGGAACACCAGATCAAACTCAACTTTTCAACTCAAATTTTGTCTTTTTCCTCAAAAGTCTTTATCTTTTTCCAAAAGTTTTTTATCTTTTCTGAAAGTCAATAAAATTTACTATTTCAATTCAAAACCACAAATCAAACTAACGAACCAAACGAACCCTTTTAATATGTTATTATATTGGACTCCTTTCCATTTCTGTCTTAGTTTTCCCGCCTTATAAGTATAGGAGGGAATAAGGTTGGTCGGACTTTGGAGGAATCAGTTTGAGTAGAAACTCTCCGATTTATAATTTAAATCTCTGTGTTTACTTTTAAAGAAATTTTTTTTTAATTTTAAATGAGAAAGTCCTTTATTTTTAGAATAATATAAGTTTGGATGTATGAAAATTTTTCTTTTTAAAACGAAAAAATTATTTTGGAATAGTATATTGTGAGAAGATTTTAAAAAGATTACCTTTTTTTTTTCCCTTCGAAAACAATATTAATACAAAATAAATTTGAAAATGAGATAGTTTTCTTTCTCAAAATAAGAGAATAATAGAAAAGTTGAGACACGTTTTTGCAAAAAAATTCAATTTCAGAAATTGGATATGTCATCCAAACATAGGGTAAGAGTGTTTTTAATACTTTTTGATAAAATTTCATAAATCATATAACATAAAAAAATATATTATTTAATACATAATTTTAAATAAATCCCTTATTCGCATTATAATATATTTTTTAGTATAAATCTAAAGACACTAACTCTAGTACTAACTTTTAAGTCTCACCCCACTGGATGGTTAGTTAATTTTATTACTAATATACATAATATTCTTTTAATTTTGATTGATATGATAATCTTGTAAACATCTATGATATATAGTTCACATGTCGTACAAGTTGATAATTAAAAGTTGGAATTAAAATTGGTATCTTGAAGTATTATTCTATTTCTTAATGTTAAACTTGGTCAAAATAATCTTAGCATAGAAATAATATATATAAGGATTTTTTTTTTCTTGAAATCTTATAGTAATATTCTTATCTAGATAATCAGTCCACAGAGACGGTACCAAAAAAAAAAAAAAAAAAATCAGTCCACAGAGAATATATTACTTCAAATTAAAAGAAAAGTGATAATTTAATTAAAATTGATTATCATGTTGCTTAAATTGTATCATATCGATTTTTTTTTTCACGGTTTGTGACAATTTTCTTTCTTCAACTCTTCAAGGCATTGTTTCTCCAAGGATATCACAGTCTCTCTCTCTCTCTCTCTATCTTTCTCTCTCGTTTCTTTTGCAACTTCTGTTTGTTGGAACCACGTGCATTTCCTTATCTCTCAGCCGCTACTTTGTACTTGTGTCTGTTTTAAAAACATGTGCGTGTGCAATAATTAATCCAAAGAAATACCAATCATAATAATTGCTGCCAAAGCAACAACAATTCAATAAAGAAAACAAAATATAGGGTAAATTAATAGTTTTTGTCAATTATTTAAAACTTTCTTTCTTTTCTTTTCTATAACAAATCTTTTAATCTCTATCTCTCTCTCTCTCTCTCTCTCTCTCTACCTAAAAAAATGAGCTCTTCTAGTTAGATATGGCCCATTAATTAGTCTTGATGGTAAGGCTTTACATAATGTATTGTGATTCAATTCTTGATAAGACATTGTTCTTGTGATGCAAATTAGGAAATCTTTGTCACTTTTTTTTTTTTTTTTTTTTGGATTTTCACAATTTAAATATTGTAGGGAAATCGTTTGCTATGAGTAGTTTATTATGTGGTTAATAAGTTGTCCGTATAAATATACAAAACCGACATAATCTTATATATGGATATGTATATTATTAAATTTGAAGGGAACAACTTTTAAAAGGAAGAAAAAGCTAAGTGCTTTGCTTTTTGGTTCACTGTTTGTTGGATTGTACTGTCGAAACATTCTTGACATGTATGAGTTCCAATCAATGTATCAAGTAAACTTTGTCCTTAACGATAGTTTAAAATTAATTTGAGAAATATGACATCACATAAGTTTATATCATTGGTTGATTTTCACAATAGTACTTCGATCTTAAAGCTATATATTAGAATCACCATCCTTTTTGTCGAAATTTACCTATAAATGACATACAAAAAAGTTTTAATATAGGAAAAATAAGTGATTCCATCTTTAATCACATCAACAGTAATTTCCTGTACTCCATTATTTATTTTTTTTTAAATGTTAAAAATGATTTTTTTCCGTATGGAACTTGAAGCACGAAAGAGTGAATACTATACAAGTACTAAGTCCAAATGATAAGATGCATGCCAGCTATATAGGAACTAGATGATTTTGACAACAAAACTAGGGTTTTCACATTCTTAACAATATGTTCATGATTAAGACCATTTTTTCAATGAACCTATTCCCTTTTATTGTGAAGTTGCCGTTCATTCTCAAGGAAAAAAAAAAAAATAAAAAAAAAAAAAAGGGTGTAATAGAATGGATTGGTTCTTTAAAAAAAAAATTAGGTTAAAATACTGTTCGTTGGATTGAAGAAGGCTGACGTGTACTTCACGACAAGGGCATGACACGATTGAATTTTTGAATAGACCAACGTGTTCCTTTTTATTTCACTTTGGATGGTGTTTGCTGCTGCCCCACCTCCAAACCTACTAATCAAAATTTTCACTGACTTTTGCGTAAGTGTTCTCTAAATGGGACGGTCTACACTAATTAGTGTATAGTTAGTGGATTCTTTTATAAATAAACAAAATAAAATAAAAGGAAAAAAAAAAAAAGAAAAAAGAAAAAAATTGTAGAAATGTGATCAAATTGGCTTCTCTCAATGTCTCAAAGATAGACACGTTGGTTCCAATTCTAGGTGGAGATATGCATAGACTTGGAAATGGCACAAGGAAAAAAGGGAAATATATATATTTTATCTACCTACATAAACATGCATGCATGCATACATACATATAATATATGTGTTTTTGTCTTAGATGAGGAGATTATTAAATATTAAATTAAGATGGGACTCGTAATAATTGATTCAAAGTTGTCCATCGGTATTGCAACTTTAGCATTGAATGTAGTATGCAAGTTGATAATAATTTTTTTAATTAATTAATTAAGACTTTTTAACCATGACACGTGAATCCATGTGAAGAGGGTCCTTCTTGTTGCTATACCCTCTAGGACACTTTAATTGTTGGTAAGAACGTCCTTTAAAAAAGATAGCTATAAAAATTACTATTAAAACATTAAAGTTTCCCCTCTTAACTTTAATTAACTTTACAAATCATGGCTGTCACTCGCAGAAAAATTTTGACCGAGAGTTTCACTGCTACTTTAATTCATCAGTGGATTAGCCTGTGGATTGATCTTTCAATATTTTGGAGATATATATACATGTATGTATGTATGTATGCATGCATGCATGCATGCATGTATGTACAGATACATATTGTTAGTTTTATGATAATTTATAAAATTTATGTTCAGTGAACATCTTGATCGTGTAATATTGCTTATTAAAATCGTAATTATTTGAAAATTTTATAAGACATCACTAATAAAAGAAGGTCACTTCAAACTTCATGTCATCCCCCCTGGAAGGTGTAGAGGAAGACTTTCCCGTGAATTTAATATTGTTTGATATGAAAACATGTGAATAATGATTGGGATGTCAAATGACCATTGTCGTTTAATGATCGAAAGACACACATATATATACATACATACATATATATATATATATGCACCAGTTGCTTTATAAATCTTCTTCTTCAGCATTATAAAAGAAAAGATGTGAAGTGAGGTTATATATAAAACTATAACCAAGTGTGAAAATCTAGCATATATTATTTAACTAGCTAATGAAAGACGTTATATATAATGTATGCAAAGTTTCAGATGAAGAGGACAAAATTTTTGGGGACAAGAAAAAGGAATCAGTGCAGTTCTTGAATTGAATTCTGTACTCTTTAATAAAAGAAATAAATATACTCTCAGATTTGAATTAAGTTCTTTTTATAATCCCTATTCTCTTACGTACCTGTTGAATTAGTAATTTTCAGGACATTGTCAAGAGTAATTAATAATAACAGTCTCTCACTTATCAACATTACTTCGGTACAAAATTGATAATCATCACTTCGAATTCTATTCATTAACATTTTGTCAAGAATCAAGAAATTTTTAGAAACTGGATTTGAGTAGTGTGTGTGTGTGTGTGGTATTTCAGAAATACAAATTGTAAATATAGTACCATAGACATATAACACACAAGCAGATGCAGAAGCCTAAGAAATTAAGGTCTTTCAATACTTGCTCAACCGTTTGTCAATTATTATTCTTTCATAATTCTAATTTTGTATGACATTGAGCCCTTGGCCCAAAAAAAAAAAAAAAAAAAAAATAGTAGAGAAATCAAATTCAGCTCGAAGCCTGTCACAAATATCCAAATTACAAACAACATCAAGTCAATTTAACCTTTATTTATATGTGTATATTTTTTTAATTAAAAAATGAAAATAAAAAAGCTGATATCTTTTCACAACTTCCATATATACATATATAATTAAAATATATATTGGTATATATATATATATATATCTTTGAGATGATGAAAAGTGAAAGCAGTTAGTATCGCCATATTGAATATTAAAATAGATCATGTCCTTTCCCTTTTTTTAACGAAATATTGAATGAGCTACAAGACCAAGTTAATTAATAATAAAAAGAAATATTCTGTGTTACTCCTTAACTAGTTAAATTCCTATATATGTATACTTATGAGCATGGACTCTAACAATTATCAACTAAAAAGTAGTAAACCACTTCATAGCCTATACAAATCTTCCAATCAAAATGGGATAGAGCAGGGAAAAAAAGTGACTTGAAACTCATTATCTATAAACAAGTATGTTACAAAAGCTCGATTAATTAAAATTACTTTTACTTTAAAGGGCCTCATTTGAGATTGGAAGTAAAAAAACAAGCAGCAGAATTATGAAATTAACTAATTCTCATTTCCAAATTATATAGATACACAGAAAACAGTAATATATCAAAATATATATATATGTATATAAATGATATATTTGGTCATAGAGCCTATATATTCTCATTTGAGGCTACTTTATAAGGGACTGAAGTTCTGGTTGTTTCTGCTTATCAATCCCGGCAAATTAATTAAGGGGGGTGTTTAGGGTTTTGAGTTTGAGTTAAGATTTTTAAGTTTCAATAGTATTTTTGTTGACTTTTTCAGAAAGACAAAAACTTTTTCAGAAAAAAAAACAAAAATTGAGTTGAAAAATTTGAGTTCAAGTTAGTGAACCAAACTCACCCTAAATAGTCTGTGTATATGGTTGTGCTGGTGTGTGTAAATATATATATATATAGACGAATATGACCAAGTTATATATAATATATATTTATTCGTATATTTTAAAGACCGATATTAAAAAAGAAACAGTTGAACTCCATATATTATAATAAAATGTAGATCACATGGTATGAGATTATAAATAGGACTCATTATTAATTGTGGTGTTTAATATTATTAATGTTCTAAAGCATTTTTCATATTTAAATAAACTATATACAAGGAATGAAAAGTAAAATACCATATATTGGGACACAAAGATAATCAGCCACCCTAGTTAGGATGTTCTTTATCACTTTATGCTAGTTGTTCCTTCATTTCATTCAATAAATAAATAATAATAAATAATAATAATATAGTAGTAGTATTAGTAAATTTTTTATGCAATTTCAATCTCCTTTATCTTTTCATAGGCCTACTGACCAAAACGTGAATCAGCGAAATTACTTTATAATTTTGGTGCTTGTTCATCTCAGAAACTAATTGTGTTTGACTGAGTTAATTAACCAATTAATTATCCTTGTATGATTACTAAAGAAATATTTCTCACAGAAAAAATAAAGTCAACTTGCCGACAAGGATTGGCTGATACACGAATTTTTAGATAAAAATTTGATACTCGGAATCTTTTTGACTAATGTGTAAACCGTTTAAATACATAATATTAATGTGTGTAAACTCATTGAGTTTTTTCCTTTAAATTATGTAAGAGCTTTGATTGCTTGATGTTAATTCATGGCTATTCTAATATCGACCCCTTTTTGCTTTCCATTATATGTATTTTTTTTTAATATTTTTGATTTTCAACATCTTTTTGAATGAGTATATATCGTTTAAAACCTTATTAATATTGTGTTGTCTCACGATTTTTTTCCTAATTTAGATGTATGTAAGAGGTAGCTTGATTTACTTGGTGTTAATGTCCATCCACTATACCAATTTGTACTCCAGCAAGATTTTGGCTAAAAGGAAAGGATTTTCATGAGGGATATTTAGAGAGTTACTAACAAGTTCACACTTTTGTTGATGAGATCAAGCATTCTGGTTACTTTTCTAGATCTGTGCGAGATGGTGTTGCAGTGCAGTTTCCTTTTGAATAGTGGCAGTGATACCAATTATAATGTCAACCTTAAGCTTGCGTTTTGGTTCGACGTTGAGATTTTTTCGTTGCGTTGGTTGACTTTTCAAAGAACTGGTTTATTTTTTGTTGACTTTCCAGGCAACCAACCTGATTGAAAAAATATAGTTTAGTTAGAGTTAAGTAAATGCAAATGAATCATAAAACTATTCACATGACAGTTAGTTGTTTTTTATTGATAGATATATTCATGATTTGTAGCAATCTTTAGTATCTACTATATAAATTACATCCTGTATCCTATAAGTTTTGTTCACTTGATCTTAAAATTGGGTTTGTCCTTAGTATTTTTCATCCGACTCTCTGTTTGACAAGTAATAATGAAATAGCTTGTCAGCACACAAAGAAACTATGTGCCAACAAGAAAATTAATATTCTCAAATACTGATATCATGTATATCATAAAATTTTTGGGAACATTATTGATGTTAATCCCACTATTAATCTAAGGTAGATTCCATTAATAGATATGTATCGATTCATTTTTTATTAATAGGTAATGCTCAACACTATCGGTATCTCTTAATATTATTTATCAATAAATTATCATTTTTTTTTTGCGAGAATTGTCTTCGTATTTTTTTCGATCGAAAAGAAATTATATACATATCAATAGTGTATCTAAATCGTCATTTTTATATTTATTCAAAGAAAAAAAAAATTGTATAAAATGTTACCTGTTTTTGAGTGCGTGCGTGTTTGATGAAGTCATATAGAATTGCCCTCTTTTCTCCTCAATATGTTACTTGTTTGTAGATTAAAATTGGTCACTGCTGTGTTAAGAAAATGTGACGTATGTCTACTATTAAATGGATTTTAATTAATTGATTTATATTTTACATAATAGCTTCTCAAGACTCAAAAGGCCAGATTTCAGTTCCTCAGATTTCTTGGATTTGCTTCAATATAGTTGCAAATGTTTACGTGTCATTTTGACCAAAACACTCTTACCATAGCTTATCATTTCTTTTTCATAATAACCCAAAAAAAAAAAAAAAATGGGTATCTTCACTCTAGGCACTCATTCTGGAAAAAACAACAGAAGTAACAATAATAATTTAATAAAATAATAATAGTTTAATGGTATTAGTCTTTTTTGTCGAATAAACTAATCCAGAATTAAAGTACTAAAATCAAAAAATTTTAAAAAAATTAATAAAGATACTAACATATGCAAAGTCGTAATTTTTTTAATGCAAAGTTGTAATTAACTCAGTTGTTAAAACCTAAAACCTTTTTGAAAAATATCATTTCATCTCTCAACCTACCATGTGTGCGTGTCTATATATATATATATATATATATATATATATCCCAAGTCTAATCCGTCATATCATATAAGAAATTACCTACCTCATATCTATCAAATAATATATGAAAAGCTCCCCACCAAGAAAATTTGGAAAAGCAAAACGTTAATAGAAGTACACTAAATATTGATCATACAATTAAAGTAAACTAATTTGAGGCCAAGAATTGAACACATAAACATATTGCTAGCCATCAATCTCTCTTTTATTCCAAATTTTATAAAAAGGAAAGCAACGAAGAGTAGTACAACTAGGGGATATAAAAGAAGCTCTCTCTCTGTAATTTACATTACAATATGATCATATTATCATCTTCTACATAGCTAATTTCATCAACACAAATTTGTTGCCTTTTATTACCTTAATTCACCTTTCAATTTTTTCAAAACATTTTAGTAAGGTGGTCTTGCATGAGTCCAACCATAGGGCTCATGTCCGAGTTGATGATGGCCTCCATTGGGGACAAGACTCGGCTGCAGATTGTAGGCCGGCATCGCCGACAGATCCGGATCCCCGGCTGGTGCAATTGTCCGCCGTGACCGCCTCCGATCTCATTCGGAGACCCTCCCGAACCACCGCCGCCTCCGCCATGTCCGGCGCCTTCGTCGTCGTCCTCCAGAGGCAACCTCTCGTAGGTGGCGTTGGCGAAGGTGGCGGCGATGACCATGACCGGCCCGGCCGCGACTAGCGATCCGACGACGCTCCCCCCCACGACCTGACCCTGGCCCCCGGCCAGGTAGACCGTGAGGCCGGTCGAGCCGGGCGGGGCCGGGCCGGGCAGGAACGCGCCGGTCAGGGAGAGGATCTCGAACCGGCCGTGGAGCGCCACGACCCGCGCCGGGCGCGGACGGCTGGCGCAGCGTGACGTTGGCTACCGAGCCGCTTCCGCTGAGCACGCAGACGCCGCGCTGGCGCCGGCGCGCGAACTGCGCCACGCTCTCCGCCACGTCGGCGCCGCTGGCCACCTCCATGACGTGGCTACGAAGCGCGTTGGGACTGTCGCGGGTGACGAATATCGGCGGCTTCGGCTTATTCTTCGACCCCGGTGGACGGCCCTCTCGGTCTCCGGTTGCCACTCTCCACCGCTCCCTCCTTAGGCTCGTCGACTTGTTCCCTGTCGTCATCTTCATCGCCGCCGCCGCCCCCCTGGCCACCGCTCCCGCCGCTGTTGTCGTGAGGGAGAGATCGTTGCCGTCCGATCGCTTGCCGGAGAGTAGAGGCGAGGAGTTGGCTGCCAGGTCCCTGACCGGCAGCCCCACTGATTGTCCACCACGGATTAGCAGAGTAAAAAATCTTCAAACTTGCTAGCTCTTGCTAACTTGGAAAATTTTCTCAAAATTCTCAGATTTTTTATTATTATACTAAGTTTACAGAATTTAGAGTTATAAAACAAGAGATCAAGAAGATGAATCTTAAAGGAGAGAGAGAGAGAGAGAATAAGAACCCTTTTGCTTGGTAGAATCTATTCAAAGCACAAAAGAGAGAGAGAGAATGAAGAGAGAGAAGAAAGAGAATAAACCAAAGCACTGAGCAAGAAAATGAACAATATTTATAACCAAGAAAAAAAAAAAAAAAAAAGAGAAAGAGAGAGAGTGAGATAACAAGAGAAAAACAGACTCCGAACACAAGAGAAAACAAGCAAACAAAAATGTTTTTGCTTTTCTTGGCTTGGGTGTTTTATGTTTTTATTAAAAACTCTCTGCTCTGATTTGGGGAGCTAGCAGTGCTTGTGCCAAGGATTTTCCATTTCTTTTTTTTTTTTTTTTTCTCTTCATTTTTCATTTTATTTTATTTTATTTTTGGGGTGTGTTTGGAGAAGGTATTTGGAAATTAGGGTTTGCGTGGGGTCGCGTGCGCGTGGGCAGGTGGGAAGCACGTACTTTTCTCGGGCCCCAACCCAACTACACACACGCATATATATATATATATATATATTGTTTGTGTGTGTGTGTGGATTGTACATTGTATATGTGCGTGTCTTTCTGTGTTATGTTATATTATGTGTGTCTCTGTTTCTGATCAGTCTCAGTCTCAGTCTCTCTGTGTGTTACAAAAGAAAAAAACCTTAAGTTAAGAACATGAAAGAATATCACGAGTGAGTACATAGTATTAGTAGTAGTAGTACCACTTCTAGTTGGCTCCCAGATTAGCCACAGCCTTTTTCAATGCTTGATTTGTGCTTCTGTTTTCTTCATCATAATGTTTTCTCATCAGTCAAATTCCCTAGACCTTCGCTTCGCCTTGTCAGCGTTACGTCAAGTGATACAAATGAATAACTAAATTTTAAAAGTGATATATTTATCTTTTTTTTTTTTTAGAAGAGGACGTTCTTTTATTCAATATGAGGCGAATCATTCCTTACTAAATAACTCAAAAATTTGGGTAGAACATCTAATCACACACAAGAAGACGGATTAGAAACACAAGAAGAGGGATTAGAAATAGCAAGACTAGTTAAGAAGTGGACTAGATCATTCTCTTTACGGAGGTATAAACAAACAGTGCCCTTCCTCGAATTTACATGACCTTCAACAATATCACGGTATATATTTTAATTGATACTACAACATAACATACATAAGGGACTGTTTGGGGAGAACAATTGGAGACAAGGTTTTAGATATATTTGATTGGAGTTGAGTTTTAAAAATGTGTGGTTAGTTGGAAAAAAATTGTTTAAGTGAAAATGTATAAAAACTTGAGAGACGCTTGGAAAAAAAAAATCAATATAATCTTGTTACGTTTCTCTCAAAATTCTATATAATTAAAAAAAAAATATCTCATTTCAACTTAAAATAATGAAATTATACTTTGAAAGTTTGAGTTTACTGTAGACATCTGTAAAGATCATTAATTGAAAACCAAACACACTTCCAAACGGATGTTTGGAAACCAGACGGCAAAACACTATCTCCAATCACCTTCTAAGATTCAAATAAGGGATTAAAGTTCTTTATGTGGATCTTTGATTTACCTTACCGGCGTTACATCAAAGAGATACAAATAAATAACTAAACTTTAAAACTAATTTGAAACAACCTTAAGTTTATGTGATAAAGAACTACGATGTTGTTCTTCCTTTTTTTTTTTTTTTTTTTCCCTGAATTTGCTTAAATTGATCTAGACCACTAAATTGTAACATCTAATAAAATTCAACTTACTTGATAGATCTGATCATTGTCTAACCTAAGAAAAATTAGTTTGCACAGAAACGTAGCCAGCTAGATTCAAACTTTTGAGATAAAATATATGAAATAAAAGGGATTGAAGTTACTATTTTATCCTCTATTCTGATGTGCATTTTTAATATTTTGATTAAAACTTTAAGAAATAACATTTAAAAAAGATAAATAAACTCATACAAATGGACTTTATTTGTTAATAGATTGGAAAAACAGATATTATGTTTCAAATTTGGGGAGGGGTGGCAAAGTGTCATGAAAGTATAATTTACAGGGAATTTATGTGAATTATTTTCTTGTTAAGTGCACATCAAGTGAGTTTTGTCCGAAAAAATAATAAAAAACTAATAGTAGATGGTAAAATTGTGACAAATTTTAAAGTTCAGAGGAAACAGAAATTATTTGTTGAAATTCGGAAATAAAATAATACAAAAATTATAATTCAAGAAAAATTTTTATACAAAAGGTGAAGCAAGTTGATCTAATCTAACTCTCAAACTCCAAAAACACTTTTAGTTTTCACATGGAATCGAATTAGTGGGGAATTTAAAATTGAATATTGATTAATTCTTTTCGTTTCCCTAAATAAGAATTGAATATTTAATTATTCGATCATGTTCTTCAGGAATATCTTTTTTTCATTTATATCAATGAAGGAGTATGACATGTGCCTTAGTCGACATTGAAGCTTTGGTTATTTACAGAGGGAAAATTTGGTATCATGTTAATTTCTATTTCAAATTTTTAAAAGGTATTTTTTTATATAAGTTGTTGAGAACAGAAATCAATAGGCGTATCAAGATAAAGTTTTTGAAGAATTTAATTTGAAAAAAACTACTTGAACAACCATGAAGAATTAAAGTGTGTGTGTGTGTGCGCACGTTGTTGAGATCGTGTACACTCTAGAAATGATTATGGTCAACGAATTAAAATTAGTTGTAAGTTACCCAAGCTCGTTTGAAGGCCAACAACCTACTTAATGACATGTTTACTTGTCAGGAGAATGGAGTAGAGAATAAGAGTCAATCTCTTGTTTACTTGCTTATTTTTTTCTAGAATGGGAGTGAGAATGATAGGTCCCACACCAATTTGGGATTGAGGAATGAGATTGACAATCCCATACCTCCCTCCGAATTAGATATTCTCATTCCTACTCTTAACATTAAATTACCATTTTATCATTAGTTTATTTGTAAAAAATTGTATTAAAAAATAATAACAACCTATATTAATTATTTTTATAAACTAATATAATAAATTTTATTAACTTAATATTATATAACTATCCTAATTACTATTAACGTTATTAGAGTAAATAAAGAACTTTTTTTTATCATAATATATTATTATGTTTCTATTTTTATATTTTTTATACTTTACTTATTTTAATTCATTTTTTTCTCTTTTTAATTTTTTAAACAAAAAATTACACAATTTAATTTTATTATCTTAATATCATAAAGATTATTTTACTTTTGATTAATAGTATGATAATAAATTAAAAAAAATTAATCATTTTTTTAATTTTTGAAAATACAATAAATAAAGGGCTATACAAGTAAATTTATAACAACTAACTCCGATTCTTGTTCTAAGTAAACGAATGAATGGGATTGAAAGTAATTCCGACTCCGATTCTTGAAACCCAAGTAAATATCAAATTCTGACTCCAAATCCTGATTTCGAATCCAGCCCACTCTGAATCTATCCACTCCAATTTATACTCACTTCAATTATGCGTAAGTAAACATGTCATAAGTTAGTATCGAAAGGCTTTTTCCATAAAAGTGTTTTTACCAACAAGAATTGTGTGCACATATGAAAAACACTCAAATTCAAAACAACAAATCTCAAACAAAACTTTACTGGAAAGGGTTTTTAAGGAGGCCTTTTTTTAGGAGTTAATTGTTATTGTTTGGGAAAGGTTGGTTGTGACTGTCGTTTAGCATTTTCCTGTTGGAGCTCTTCTTTTGTCTTTTAGGTTTGTTCTTTGAATGGTTATTTTGTTTTGTTGTCCTTTGAGATGTTTTTTAAGACTTTTTATAATCTTTCTTCTTTTGCTTAATTGTTTTGGGTTGGGGATTTGATGTCAGATTAGGTAGTTAAGTGTCAATCTAATGGGATGTGCTAGTTATCTTGACATCAATTATCCTCTCTCAAGTTTTAAATTAGGTGGCAATGAATGCTACATGAAAATTCCTCTTGAGTTTTGATATGGCACACTTGTAAGAGCCTTTTCTTTTAGTCAGTTGAAAAAGAAAAATAGAGGTTGTGACTTTTCAGTAAGTATTTGAAATCATATAATTTTTAAAAGAGTTTAACGGGTCAAAATGAATTTATAATTATCTTTTAATAGGCAACTAAAAGTTAGAATTAAGTTTGAAAGTCTGATACAAGTTTGAAATACTAATCAAAAAAGCTTTTCTTTTAGAAGCTGCATTTGTGAATTTGATTGGATGCTCTTTTGAAGAGCTAAAGTTTTACGGATCTTCTGAACACTTCTAAAACAATTATTGGACCTTAGACTTCAAAAATAATTTCCAAAAAGTGCTGTCGAACAGATCACTTGTCTATTTGCCTCTTGAACTATATTTAAAAAAGAGTGCTTATCATGTCTACAAAACTATAGAAGTACTCAAAATCCACTATTTATGTTTTATTACACTCAAAATCATAGACAAGATCTTATGAAGGATAAATTATTCATCTATTTTTAGGAGGAAAACCTAATTTCATCTTCGGTTTCTTGTCGGCTAGCGTTTTTATGCTTGATTTCAGAAAATAAGGAAATCAAGGAAGGGGCACTTGTTTCTATCTACTAAAAATGTCAATTTTTGGACCAGAAGATGGAGAAGTTGGGAAATATTGTGGAGAAAGGGCTAAGCCTCCGTTTAGGGGAACCATCCAAATTGTAACATTTGCATAAAAATATTTGAATGAAAACATTTGATCAGAAACATTTAAATTACCATTCAAACTAACGTTTGGATGATAACATTTCGAACATTATATTTAAACAAAAACATTCAAATTTATGTTTGATATCAAAACTGTAACATCTAAAATTTTTACGAACTCGTGATTTTCTTGTATATAAGAAATCTAAAGCTCGTATTATGTGTTTATGTGTAATTCTATGAAAATTATGAATATTAATACAAGATTCATGATTTTATCAGTATGAGGTTGAGTTCTCGGTAAATTAATTATGAGACTCCATAACAGGCCTTTTTATGGAAAAAGGTATGACGGAATTTCATAAACTCATGTTGGTCAAAGTTTGATCAAAAAGTCAAAGTTGACCAGAATAGTCAGAGGTTGACTAGAGTAAGACGGTATGGTGATATGATAAGCAGTATGGAAAAATATTGCAAAAAAAACCGTCTTCATGATAGAGATAGCATGATAGGTTTTAAAAAAACCACCTTAGAAAATCAAGCACACCAAGTAGGAATTAGAACGAAAAAGGGCTCAGGAAAATAAGAAAAAAATTTTGTACTGTCCGTTTTCTTTTCAGCAAATAAATTTTGGTTAAATAAATACTGTGTTTGAGTGAACACAGTATTAGAAATATCTGTATTGGCTTAAAATGGATTCTTGTTGGAGGAAGTAGCCAAACAAGGCATAAGGTGAATGACATCACCTTATCCCTAATTATGACATCATGATTAAGATAAGATAAGCTTAGGAAAAATTCAAAACTTGGCCATCAAGTTCTCCTCTAATGGGCAGGCCACATGGAGGGTTTTTGTGCAAATTTTTGTGCAATTAGTTTTGCATCAAGGACTTATGAGCAAAGGAGAATCAAATATTTGCAAAAAAAGTCCAAAATTCCACCTATAAATAGGCTGCCATAGGGGCGGTTTTGGCTTCAAAAAAATTCTGAAAAACAGCCAAACTCTTGCCATTTTATCCCTCAAAAATCCGGACTTCTAAGGGTGAGCAAGAACGGAAGAAAATTTTGCAAAACCGAGAGCAATCGGAGTGTAGGGTGGTCGGATTTCTAGTGGGAAACCAACAAAGTTTTGAAAAAAATTTTGAGACCCATTTTGACCATTAGGGCCGGTTCTAGGAGCAGCCAAAGGGAAAGGAGAAAAATCCCAAAAGCCAAGCCAAAACTCTTGATTCAAATCAAGGTAATCTCTTTAGACTTTAAACTTCTCAATTTAAGTTGCAATTGAGAGATTTAAATGTATTTTCCAAGGGTTTGTAAGAGCGTAAGCTCGATTTAAGTTTTTGCCTAAGTTGGATTTAGGGTTGTGCTTGATTTAGATTAAGGGTGGTTTGATTTATGAGTTTAAATTATGAAATTGCATGGTTGTATGCTTATGCTTGATTGATTTTGTTGAATTGCATGCTAGGTATTGATAAGTTGTATGTCCCCAATTGAGTTTAAGAATGATGGTTTGGAACGTTAGAAAACCGCTGCATGTGTGTATTAGAGCTCCCGCGGTGGCTGGTTGAGCTAGGTTCCACGTCTAGGACGTAAAACGAACCCTAAACCGAAAACTGCCATTTTCGGGT
Organism: Ficus carica; assembly: GCA_009761775.1. Taxonomy (NCBI): domain Eukaryota; kingdom Viridiplantae; phylum Streptophyta; class Magnoliopsida; order Rosales; family Moraceae; genus Ficus; species Ficus carica. The sequence continues at coordinate 11,251,617 of CM019746.1, forward strand.
AAACCTGACCAGTTTCGGGAAAAGTGAAATTTGAGGCCTTTAGAGGCCGAATTTGGAAAAACTTAAAATACGAAAGTTGTTCGGAACGATTTTTCCTAGAGGACTAGCGTGGGCCGTTTCCCAAAATAAGGCTCCAATGGCCTCCGTTTACCCCAAAACCCGTGGCTGATCCCCAGACCCAGTTTTCACTCAGTTTTTCGGGGTCAGCCAGTTTCAAACAAAAACTGGGATGAATCTAGGCCGAATTGGAATTTTTACAAAACACAAAAGTTTTAGTATTTTCGAGAGCTACAACTTTTATGAAGACAACTTTTTCAGATTACGAACCGATTTTTTAAATTAGAATCGTTTTTCAAAGGGTGCGCAGGGAATCCGAAAATTCCTGCACCCCTAGTTTTATAAATGTTTTTAGAAAACTGTTTTTCTACTACAAACTATTCGTTTTGATTATGGAAAACTGTTCCAAGGGCAGTTTTCAACCTCAAATGATTTTATAAAACATTAATCCAAGAGTTTGAATTTTTACGATTTAAGTAAAGGATTTCTATAAGTTAAAAATGAAGTTTTGGGATTAATTTCCCTAAATTTTCCAAGTAAGGGAAATTAATTTTTCAAGTTAGAATATAGCAAGCGACTAGTTTACGAAAGGTAACCGGGAGATATACCCGAGTTACTGGGCTTAGCCTCAAAGCCCAAGGTTGACCATAGTTGACCAAGGGTTGACCATTAGTTGATCAGATATCGACTTTAACCCAACAGTTAATTAAGGGTTACCCAATGTAATCCTATAGGATACCAAGGCATGTGTGGGGGGACATATAACTAGAATGTTGGAAAGGTTACCAACTTTTATAGGATTCTTATCCTATGTTCTTTTAATAGCAGGAAGGAACCTGCAATTGAAATCCGAGTTAAGGACATCAGAACCCGGAATCTAGCAAATAAGGCAAGTATCAAACCTCACCTACAGTATGAAAATAGTAAAGACTATTTTCAAGTATACTTGCTATGTTGTGCCATGATGTGTGATGCAGTGCTATGTTATAAAAGTAAAGGCTATGTTATAAAAGTGCTATGTTATAAAGTGCTATGTTTACAAAAGTGCTATGTTTATAAAAGTACTATGTTTACAAAAGTGTTATATTTATAAAAGTGCTATGTTTATAAAAGTGCTATGTTTAAAAAAAGTGCTATGTTCACAAAAGTGCTATGTTTACAAAAGTGCCATGTTTACAAAAATGTCATGGTTTCAGAAATGCCATGTTTTCAAAAATGCCATGGTTCCAGAAGTGACATGTTTTCAAGAAGGCCATATTATGGCAAATGTTAGTATGATATGACATAGTGACATCATGAAATATGTTCACTAATGTTAAATCACATGGTAAGATAATCAAGTAAGGTGTCGTACCAACCTCCCCTAATCAAGGAGGCTACAGTTTAGTATTACCTTCCGTGATCGAAATTCGTGATCGTGAAGGGTCCAGTTAAAATTCCCAGAACTGTTAGGGCCTTGCAAACCCTAGCTTTATCTGGAGGCTGCGCGCTTTTGGTACGAACACTACGGGCCCACAGTTAGGACAAGATAATAAAGATTGAGTCTATAATGAAACATAAGACATTCAATCAATCATAAATGGTTCATGCATGAGTTAGTGTTGTTTGCCATGTTCTCAAGATGCTTAAAATGTTTTGTGAGATTATGTTTGAACTTGCTGGGCGAAAGCTCACCTTTATATTTCATACTGTAGGTAAGAAGCCTGCAATTTAATTGGTGGGCTATGCGGACGATGCGGCGGGTGAAGGGCGGTGTGGGATACCACTACGCATAAATTTTCCGCATTTCATTTTTAGTAGTATGTTAATATTTCAAAAATAAATTATGTTTTGTTATTTGTAAGTAGTTTAAAGACACAAAAAGTTATTATCAGTATAGTCTGTTATATAACAAGCTTTTCTTTATAAGATAACTTATGTGTATATGTTTTAAAAAAAAAATTTATCTCAAATTTTCAAGTAAAGAACAAGTATGTATGGTGTCGACCTGGCTTGGGAAGTCGGGGCGTCACAGTTTGGTATCAGAGCGGTATCCTGCCAGCCTACTTCACTTCGCCTCACATCGCTCCGCAACGGTCCAAGTAAGTTATGTTGTTTTCTTACTATTAGAATTAGTTAAGATCTTATGGGTATAGTAAGTATCCTCCTTCAACGATCATGCTGGAAAATGTTGGACACGGGGATAACGTTGGGTGGTGCCTTAGCTTGGTGATGGCAATTAGGTGACATACGGAAATAATCGAAAGTTTTATATCTTTCCAACAGTTATAGTTATGTACTCCTGATGTGAAGGAGATATGAACAAGATCGTGATTAATTCAGATATGTTCGTATTATACTTTTATATGGAAAGAAGATTATGGTTCTATATAAAAGAAATGATTTTATTAATTTTATTAATAAAAGAAGCTAAGTATATTTTTTATTTCCGTATAGAGCCATGCCACCTAAGCGTAGAAGAGCACCGATCCAAGAAGTTGATCTTGCGGCCCAGCTGAACGAACTAAGACAGATGATGTTAGCCCAACAGCAAGAGATAGGGGGGCTTAGAGCTCAGTTGGCTCAGCGGAATCAGGGACCTCCTGATGTCGAGGTACCACCAGCACCTGTGAATCGGCCTGCTGCACCGGAAATTCCTGATGTTGACCCGGTGATCCCAGAGAACCCCATAGCTCCCGAAGTACCTGTTGCACCGGTAGCTGTTCCACCAGCACCCCGAGTTCGCACTCCGGAGGAACTATATGACAGTTTTCGGCGCATGAAGGCACCAGAATTCGAGGGGTCTACAAACCCAATTGACGCCGACAACTGGTTGATTGACCTCCAGGTTATCCTGAACTTCCTTAGGCTCAGTGATCAAGAGAAAGATCCTCTGTGCATCCTTCGTGCTGAAGAAAGATGCTCGCCTTTGGTGGGAAACAGTCCAGATCCGGTGGGATGTTACCCAAATGACTTGGGAGGACTTTGTGGACGAATTTAAAGAGAAATACTTCAACACTGAAGTTATGGAAGCTCAACAGGACGAACTCAGTAATTTTCGCCAGGGAAATCTGTCGGTAGCTGAGGCAGTGCAAAAGTTTGAGCAGCTAGCACGTCTCTGTCCTCACCTCTTCAGTTCCGAAAGGGACAAAGTGCGAAAGATGATGAAGATGTTCCGTTCGGATTTGGCAGGTGGTGATCAACAGTGGACCCTATCCACCAACCACCGTGCAGATTGTGTCAGCCGAGCAGTTCGAGCTGAATACTGGGTAGGGCAGAACAGAGAACAACGGGCTAAGTTCTACCAGGAGAAGAGGGAAGAAAAGGCCCAATTTAAACAGAACCAAGTCAAGCAAGGCCAGACCTCACAACAAAAAGGTCAAGGAGGACCTTCGGGTCAAAACAACTAACAGGCAATACGGCAGCAATCAACAGAAAAGGAAGTGGAATGCAGGAAGACAGGGGAATCAACAGAATTTTCCCCAGAAGAAGAATACTCCTAATAGCAATAGTTACCCCACTTGCCAGAAATGTGGGAAGAAACACCTGGGAGAGTGCCGTGCTGGAGATGGTCGCTGTTTTCTATGTGGCAAGGAAGGCCACTATGCTAGAAGCTGCAATCTCAATCCCCAGAGTCCGCAGAATCAACAGAGAGGACAGGGATCTCAACTTCACGCTGCACAGATGAAGCTCGAGGGACCTGCAATCTCTCAAGGCAGGCTGGAAGCTCCGGAACCTCAGGGACGCATCTACGCCTATACAAAAGAGGATGTTCAGGCTGGACCTTCCACCGTGGTGACAGGTCAGCTTCCTTTTGCCCAACAAGATGCTTACGTGTTAATTGATTCTGGAGCCTACGCATTCATTCACATCACCTAGGTTCGCTAAGAAACTAGGTAGAGCTAGTGATAGAATTGGAAGAACATTTAGGACTGCATTACCCTCCGGGGAGATTTTGTTGTCTGATTATTGGATACGTCACGTTCCAATAATTATATGTGGTAGGGAAATGTATGTCAACTTGATCATCATTGACCTATACGACTACGATGTCATCTTGGGTATGGACTTCTTGGGGAAGTACAACGCCGTTATCGACTGTCCGCGACGAACTGTCATGTTCAAGCCAATGGGAGGCGAGGAGTTTATTTTCAGAGGATCTACTCCAAACAGCCGAAGATGTTTATTTCGGCGCTAAAGGCTAGAAAATTGTTGTCAGAAGGATGTATGGGATTTCTAGCCAACGCGGTGGATAAGACGCAAGAGACTGAGAGCAGACCGGAAGAAGTACCGATAGTCAAGGAGTTTATAGAGGTTTTTCCTGAAGAATTGCCAGGGTTACCACCAGAACGAGAGATCTCTTTTGAGATTGAATTACTTCCTGGATCAGCACCAGTATCTAAGGCACCTTACAGGATGGCGCCTGCCGAACTTAAAGAACTGCAGATTCAGTTACAAGAGCTTCTGGATCGAGGATTCATTCGTCAAAGCTACTCGCCATGGGGAGCCCCAGTTCTGTTCGTTAAAAAGAAAGATGGCACTCTTAGGATGTGCATTGACTATCGGGAGTTAAACAAGATAACCATCAAGAACAAGTATCCGTTGCCTCGGATCGACGACTTGTTTGATCAGCTGAGAGGAGCTTCAATTTTCTCGAAGATTGACTTACGATCCGGATATCATCAGCTCCGAATTAGGGAAGGAGATGTCCCCAAGACGGCTTTTCGTACGCGATATGGACATTACGAGTTCCTCGTTATGCCATTCGGATTGACAAATGCTCCAGCAGCCTTTATGGACCTGATGAATCGAGTGTTCAAGGATTACTTGGATAAGTTTGTTATCGTCTTTATAGATGATATCTTGATTTATTCTAGGTCAAAGGGGGAGCACGAGGAGCACCTAAGGATCACTCTGCAGATTTTGAAGCAAAACCAGCTCTACGCTAAATTCACTAAGTGTGAATTCTGGCTGGAAAAGGTCCATTTCTTAGGACATGTGGTCTCTAAGGACGGCATATCTGTGGATCCGGCTAAGATTGAAGCAGTAAGTGAATGGCCAGCTCCGAAAAACGTCACCGAAATACGTAGTTTCCTCGGCCTGGCGGGCTACTACCGACGTTTTGTTGAAGGATTTGCCAAGATTGCAGCACCGCTCACCGCACTTACACGAAAAGGAAAGAAGTACGAATGGACTGCAAAATGTGAAGAGCACTTCCAAGAGCTGAAAAATAGGCTGACTCGCGCTCCGATCCTCACAATTCCGAATGTGGAGGAAGGAAACTTCGTAATATACAGCGATGCTTCCAAGATAGGATTGGGAGCCGTTCTCATGCAGAATGGAAGGTGATCGCTTATGCTTCACGACAGCTTAAGGATCATGAGAAGAACTATCCGACGCATGATTTGGAACTTGCGGCGGTAGTATTTGCCTGGAGACACTACCTTTATGGTATCAAGTGTGAAGTTTACACGGATCATCAGAATTTGAAGTATATCTTCACACAAAAGGAGCTTAACATGAGGCAAAGAAGATGGCTCGAACTGGTGAAGGATTATGACATAGACATCCGTTACCATCCAGGGAAGGCTAACAAAGTAGCCGATGCCCTTAGTCGGAAGTCGTCTTCTTCGTTGATGTCCATACAGTCGTTGATCGAACCTCTTCAAAAGGAGCTAGTGGAAGCTGGAATAGAGCTTATCACGGAAAGTTTAGCTGCCCTAACCTTTCAACCTACCATTTTGGATGGCATGAAGGAGCGACAAGAAGGAGATGCCTCGCTGCTCAGAACAAAGAATGAGGTCTTGGAAGGAAAGGAGTCGGATTTCAACATATCTGATGAGGGCATACTCTATCAGAAAAATAGATTATGCATTCCTAACGAGGACGAATTGAAGAAGCAAATCATGAAGGAGGCTCATGAGACCCCATATTCCGTTCATCCAGGAGCCACGAAGATGTATCAAGACTTGAAGGAAAGCTTTTGGTGGCCTAAAATGAAGAATGATGTTGCCACTTTCGTCAGTAAATGCCTCACGTGTCAAAGGGTCAAGGCAGAACATCAACGTCCAGGGGGAGAATTGCAGAAAATTTCCATTCCAGAATGGAAATGGGACCAAGTGACCATGGATTTTGTAGTTGGTCTACCCCGAACTCCCAGTGGCAACGACGCTGTTTGGGTGATTGTTGATCGTTTGACGAAGTCTGCACACTTTATTGCCATCAAGCTTAGCTTTTCAGTAGAGCAGCTAGCGGAATTATACGTCGCGCAGATCGTTCGCTACCATGGGATTCCGAAATCGATTATCTCGGATCGTGATGGACGATTCACTTCTAAATTTTGGAAGAGTGTACATCAAGCCATGGGTACAAAGCTCACTTTTAGTACGGCTTTTCACCCTCAAACGGATGGACAATCAGAGAGGACCATTCAGACCCTAGAAGACATGTTGCGAGCATGCGTGATGGATTTCAAAGGGACTTGGGATAAGAAGCTTCCTTTGATTGAGTTCTCGTACAACAACAGTTTTCAAGCTTCAATTGGAATGGCTCCTTATGAAGCCCTGTACGGGAGAAGATGTAGATCTCCAGTCCACTGGTATGAGACAAGAGAGAAGGAACTTGTGTCCACGGATTTTATTCGGAAAACCACTGAGGCCGTGAAACTCATACGCCGACGGATGGAAACTGCATTTAGTCGACAAAAGAGCTACGCCGACAAACGCAGAAGACCTCTAGAATTCCAAGTAGGAGACTTGGTTTTCTCAAAGTTGCTCCATTCAAAGGAGTATGAGATTCGGAAAGAAGGGAAATTGAGTCCAAGATACATAGGGCCATTTGAAATACTGGAAAGAGTCGGTAATGTGGCCTATAAGTTGGCTTTGCCTCCAGAATTAGCATATGTACACAACGTATTTCATGTGTCGATGTTAAAGAAGTACATTTCGGATCCATCCCATGTATTGGACCACGAACCAATTGAGGTCCACGAGGATATGACATATGAAGAGAAGCCGGTTCAAATCTTGGCACGAGAAGAGAAGGTGCTAAGGAACAAGGTTATACCTTTAGTTAAGGTCCTATGGCGAAATCATGAGGTTGAGGAGGCAACATGGGAACGCGAGGAAGATATGAAGAAAAGCTACCCAGAATTGTTCTGATTTTCGAGGACGAAAATTCTTTAAGGAGGGTAGATTGTAACATCTAAAATTTTTACGAACTCATGATTTTCTTGTATATAAGAAATCTAAAGCTCGTATTATGTGTTTATGTGTAATTCTATGAAAATTATGAATATTAATACAAGATTCATGATTTTATCAGTATGAGGTTGAGTTCTCGGTAAATTAATTATGAGACTCCATAACAGGCCTTTTTATGGAAAAAGGTATGACGGAATTTCATAAACTCATGTTGGTCAAAGTTTGATCAAAAAGTCAAAGTTGACCAGAATAGTCAGAGGTTGACTAGAGTAAGACGGTATGGTGATATGATAAGCAGTATGGAAAATATTGCAAAAAAAACCGTCTTCATGATAGAGATAGCATGATTAGGTTTTAAAAACCACCTTAGAAAAATCAAGCACACCGAGTAGGAATTAGAGACGAAAAAGGGCTCAGGAAAATAAGAAAAATTTTGTACTGTCCGTTTTCTTTTCAGCAAATAAATTTTGGTTAAATAAATACTGTGTTTGAGTGAACACAGTATTAGAAATATCTGTATTGGCTTAAAATGGATTTCTTGTTGGAGGAAGTAGCCAAACAAGGCATAAGGTGAATGACATCACCTTATCCCTAATTATGACATCATCATTAAGATAAGATAAGATTAGCTTAGGAAATTCAAAACTTGGTCATCAAGTTCTCCTATAGGGGGCAGCCACATGGAGGGTTTTTGTGCAAATTTTTGTGCAATTAGTTTTGCATCAAGGACTTTTGAGCAAAGGTAGAATCAAATATTTGCAAAAAAGTCCAAAATTCCACCTATAAATAGGCTGCCATAGGGGGCGGTTTTGGCTTCAAAAAATTCTGAAAAACAGCCAAACTCTTGCCATTTTATCCCTCAAAAATCCGGACTTCTAAGGGTGAGCAAGAACGGAAGAAAATTTTGCAAAACCGAGAGCAATCGGAGGGTAGGGTGGTCGGATTTCTAGTGAGAAACCAACAAAGTTTTGAAAAAATTTTGAGATCCCATTTTGACCATTAGGGCCGGTTCTAGGAGCAGCCAAAGGGAAAGGAGAAAAATCCCAAAAGCCAAGCCAAAACTCTTGATTCAAATCAAGGTAATCTCTTTAGACTTTAAACTTCTCAATTTAAGTTGCAATTGAGAGATTTAAATGTATTTTCCAAGGGTTTGTAAGAGCGTAAGCTCGATTTAAGTTTTTGCCTAAGTTGGATTTAGGGTTGTGCTTGATTTAGATTAAGGGTGGTTTGATTTATGAGTTTAAATTATGAAATTGCATGGTTGTATGCTTATGCTTGATTGATTTTGTTGAATTGCATGCTAGGTATTGATAAGTTGTATGTCCCCAATTGAGTTTAAGAATGATGGTTTGGAACGTTAGAAAACCGCTGCATGTGTGTATTAGAGCTCCCGCAGTGGCTGGTTGAGCTAGGTTCCACGTCTAGGACGTAAAACGAACCCTAAACCGAAAACTGCCATTTTCGGGTAAACCTGACCAGTTTCAGGAAAAGTGAAATTTGAGGCCTTTAGAGGCCGAATTTAGAAAAACTTAAAACACGAAAGTTGTTCGGAACGATTTTTCCTAGAGGACAGCGTGGGCCGTTTCCCAAAATAAGGCTCCAATGGCCTCCGTTTACCCCAAAACCCGTGGCTGATCCCCAGACCCAGTTTTCACTCAGTTTTTCGGGGTCAGCCAGTTTCAAACAAAAACTGGGATGAATCTAGGCCGAATTGGAATTTTGCAAAACACAAAAGTTTTAGTATTTTTCGAGAGCTACAACTTTTATGAAGACAACTTTTTCAGATTACGAACCAATTTTTAAATTAGAATCGTTTTTCAAAGGGTGCGCAGGGAATCCGAAAATTCCTGCACCCTAGTTTTATAAATGTTTTTAGAAAACTGTTTTTCTACTACAAACTATCGTTTTGATTATGGAAAACTGTTCCAAGGACAGTTTTCAACCTCAAATGATTTTATAAAACATTAATCCAAGAGTTTGAATTTTTACGATTTAAGTAAAGGATTTCTATAAGTTAAAAATGAAGTTTTGGGATTAATTTCCCTAAATTTCCAAGTAAGGGAAATTAATTTTTCAAGTTAGAATATAGCAAGCGACTAGTTTACGAAAGGTAACCGGGAGATATACCCGAGTTACTGGGCTTAGCCTCAAAGCCCAAGGTTGACCATAGTTGACCAAGGGTTGACCATTAGTGATCAGATATCGACTTAACCCAACAGTTAATTAAGGGTTACCCAATGTAATCCTATAGGATACCAAGGCATGTGTGGGGGGGACATATAACTAGAATGTTGGAAAGGTTACCAACTTTTATAGGATTCTTATCCTATGTTCTTTTAATTAGCAGGAAGGAACCTGCAATGTACAATCCGAGTTAGACATCAGAACCCGGAATCTAGCAATCAGGCAAGTATCAAACCTCACCTACAGTATGAAAATAGTAAAGACTATTTTCAAGTATACTTGCTATGTTGTGCCATGATGTGTGATGCAGTGCTATGTTTATAAACTGCTATGTTATAAAGTGCTATATTACAAAAGTGCTATGTTTAATAAAGTGCTATGTTTATAAAAGTACTATGTTACAAAAGTGTTATATTTATAAACGTGCTATGTTTATAAAAGTGCTATGTTTAAAAAAAGTGCTATGTTCACAAAAGTGCTATGTTTACAAAAGTGCCATGTTTACAAAAATGTCATGGTTCAGAAATGCCATGTTTCAAAAATGCCATGGTTCCAGAAGTGACATGTTTTCAAGAAGGCCATATTATGGCAAATGTTAGTATGATATGACATAGTGACATCATGAAATATGTTCACTAATGTTAAATCACATGGTAAGATAATCAAGTAAGGTGTCGTACCAACCTCCCCTAATCAAGGAGGCTACAGTTTAGTATTACCTTCCGTGATCGAAATTCGTGATCGTGAAGGGTCCAGTTAAAATTCCCAGAACTGTTAGGGCCTTGCAAACCCTAGCTTTATCTGGAGGCTGCGCGCTTTTGGTACGAACACTACGGGCCCACAGTTAGGACAAGATAATAAAGATTGAGTCTATAATGAAACATAAGACATTCAATCAATCATAAATGGTTCATGCATGAGTTAGTGTTGTTTGCCATGTTCTCAAGATGCTTATAATGTTTTGTGAGATTATGTTTGAACTTGCTGGGCGAAAGCTCACCTTTATATTTCATACTGTAGGTAAGAAGCCTGCAATTTAATTGGTGGGCTATGCGGACGATGCGGCGGGTGAAGGGCGGTGTGGGATACCACTACGCATAAATTTTCCGCATTTCATTTTTAGTAGTATGTTAATATTTCAAAAATAAATTATGTTTTGTTATTTGTAAGTAGTTTAAAGACACAAAAAGTTATTATCAGTATAGTCTGTTATATAACAAGCTTTTCTTTATAAGATAACTTATGTGTATATGTTTTAAAAAAAAAAAAATTTATCTCAAATTTTCAAGTAAAGAACAAGTATGTATGGTGTCGACCTGGCTTGGGAAGTCGGGGCGTCACAAAAACAGACATCCAAATACTCCATTTCAGAAAAAGTCCAAACATCTATTTGGATGAGCCATTCAAATGGAATGACCAAATTGACGCAAAGATTGCCCCAAACAGGTCATAAATGTGGTATATATTTAGGCCAACTTGAAATTGAGGTTGCAAATAGCAGAATGTTTGCATTGAAATTGTAGATTTGGGTAGTTAAATGAATGTAAATGTACAATATCTTGTCTGTATTTGGTGGCTGAGAAATTTACTGGAAAATGGTTCTTGAGACCACTGTGTTCTACTTTATTGTGTAGCAAAAAAAAAAAAAAAAAAAAAAAAACAATCTCATAAATGGGATAAAACCTGGAAATTTATGAAACTTAGAATGCTAGAAAGTTTACATTACCTTGGACATCGTCCTAGCCAACGGATTGTCTCCCCTGATTGTCTTCACTTTTTTCCGTTCGTTCCGCTGCTTCCATCCCGAATTCGTAGTTCATGCTTCCCTTACATTCAACTTCTTCAACGGAAAATTACCCTTTTTTTTTTTCATCGCTGCTTGCCATGAAAAACGTCTTTAGGAATTTCAATAGAACCGCGAAAAATGTCTGCACCTTTAAGTGGTTTTGGGAGATAAGAAGGGCATTCTTTAGGATTTAAATAATACTATAAAACCTTCTCCGTCGCTGCTTATAGATGGAAATATATCGAAACCGCTAAATTTAATGTCGTTTCATATGAATTTAAAAATGTATCCATGTATTTTTTTTTTTTTTTCTTTTTTTGACATGAAGTATCCTTGTATTAATACTTAACAAATTAACAATTGGACTTAGTATTTTTGTTTATTGTTTTATTTTCTGTAAAGAAAAGAAAAAATCCAATGAATTAATAATGACGAGATCGAAAACAAAAGATTTCAAGGAAAATTTTAGCACAGTTTTTTTTTTTGTTTTTTTCTTTATAAAACTTGAACGAAACTAGTTTAAGTGTCGTCTTATCCGTTTTTTTATTTTATTTTATTTTATTTATTTTTAGAAGTGCTACTTGAACCTTGAATTATAAAATTTTGAATTAGCTCTCATAGAAGGGTCCAATATATTAATGGGTAGTGAAATGACAATTACCATTTTGAGTAATAATTCAACCATCAAAATTAAATCCCAATCTTTTTGAGCAAAATAAAATAAAATAAAATCAATCCTCAATCTCAACGAACTGAAAAGACTACTTGAATAAGTGAGATGCGTATTAGTTGCTTTCAAAGCTAAGTTCTCCAATGGACCTTCAAGTCCAAAAAAAAAAAAAAAAAAAAAAAATCCAATATTATATCTGACTGAAGGATGATAATCTCCTGTCTGCCCTTTTAATAAATATTTTTTCTTGTTTCAGGGAAATAATCAAATTTATTTCTATTATTTAGTTTTCTTCCCTTTATTTGCCACCATGGTACTATCTATAAATTTATGGTTATTGATTTGCTCTTCCCTTTCTTTCCTTTTTATCTCCCCACGTGGAAAGCAAGTCACCATGAAATTGGATTTTCAATAATACCACATACCATTTTTGGTTTCTTCTCCTTTTTCTGACTGATATGGTGAATGTTTAACCATAAAGAACTAAACTATGGGAGTAATAAGGCCAACTAACATTTTTTGGAACACTTTTTAAAAAAATAATTCTACAGATACCAACTATAATATAATTTTTAAGTAGTACTTAGGATAAAAAAAATGACAACCGATCACATATCATGTAGGTTGATACTAGCTAAACAATTAGTTAGTGAGTTGGTGTCCAAAACATGTCCAAACTTTTTCTTTTTAGAAAACTAAAAAAATGAATCGTGCTCGTCAATCAGTAATTAGTCCATAATCAATCAAGTATTAACAAATAAGTCATTGATTAATATTTGGTTAAACATATGTTCAACTAATTAGCCATTTTAAACCATTTTCAAGAAAATAATTTTTTTTGGCTAATTTATTAAAATTTGAGACATCTATTAAAAAGGTCATTATTTTGAAGAAAGTAATGGTAAATTTTAGCATAAAAATTTAAACATAATAATAAATAATAAAATCAAATTGATGATTACATAAAATTTAAAAAAAACCCCTACTAGCTTTATTTTCTCTAACATAAAACTATGCATATAATTTGTTGTTATAAATACCTGTAAATCTGAAATTTTTTAGAAAACCGAGGAATCTAAGGTTTTAATTAGAAATATATGCTATAAGTTTATCATTTTTAAAAACTATGCTTATAAACTTTAAAAGTATCTATAAAATATGCTATTTACTATAATTATTCATTTAAAAATTAGGACAATAGTTCTCACATTATCATTTTCTTGACAGCGTTATTCATCACGTGTTGTTTTTTCATTAAATGTCATCCAAGCTTAAATTAATAGTCAAAGGCTTTCCTGCGCCTAAGGTCCCTAAAAACTGATCTTTTTTTTTTTTTTTTTTTCACTTCCTTTATTCACTCAAAAGGTCTCCAAAAGCTTGTTGTCTTTGGCATTGATTGAATAAATACGAAATTATGAAGAATGATGTGTTTGAATAAATTTAAAATTGTTCAACTTTTTTTTTTTTTTAATCTCTTAATATATTCTAGCATCATATATAGTGATTATAATAAATTTAAAGACAAGAGAGAAATTCATGAATCTCGTTGAGGGTGAAAAATTCATTAAGAAGATGAAGCTCTGTCGTTTTCTCACCGAGGTCGATCACTCACGCTAAATCAAAAATTAAACAAGAACAATATATATATATATATATATATATAGTGATTCGCCTTCAATGGTAAGATTACGTCCACTACAGTGTTTTGTGCGTTTCATTATTTTAGAGAGAGAATTTCCCAGGGAGGGAGTAGGGAGTAGTTAGGCCTTAAAGTAAAAATAGCAATTACGATTTTCTAGTGAGCTCTGTCCCCTATTCATAGCACTTAATTATTGGATGGATGCAATATTTGAATGAATAAATAAACATTCTACCGATGAAAAAAAAAAAAAACATATATTTTACATATAAAGTATGGAAGTTCGCATGTTGTATTAATATGTCATCGCTAAAACTCTTCTTTCTTGTATATCCTGATTCAATGATTCAATTGCGAGCGACAAAACTCCCTTATCTTGTAGTGTAGGAGTCTCAGATCTTATCCTTTTTATTCCTCTAGCTTTCTCCCGCTCAAGTGTCTCACCTACTTGGCTCGACACCGTCAAAGGCGTGAAAGCTTCTTTTAGTCATCGAGCTAACCGTTATAGTTTTGGATGGGAAAGGAACTGGTCATCACCGAAACAAAGCTCTTCATACCATGGCCATGCTGAGAAAACCTAATCGGCGACGGTACAATAAATAGCATTGAGAAAATCAGACATCCATTGCGTTATATATAGTTGGGTAATTAATTGGTTACAAACTACAGATAGTAACGAAATATTATTAATACTATAATTAGCTGTCACCATGTATTTTTGTTTTTTGTTTTTTGTTTTTTTTTTTTTTTTTTGTTCTAATCCATAACTACTCCAAAAAGTAACCCTTGGCTCCCTCTTTCAGTCTAGTTTCCTCGCTTAATGATTACTTCTGTTCGTTTGGAGTAGTTTAGAATTTAGGTTAGGTTTTTCTTTTTCTTTTTCTCTTTGAAGCAAATTATGCATAATGATATTAATTACTGTTATTTAGTTACTATAGTTGTAATTTGAAACCAATTAATCTAAAGTTCGAATAAAATTTCCATTATGATAGAGATTGTCGACAGTTTTTTTTTTTTTTTGGGGGGGGGAGAAAATATGTACTTGAAAAAGTTAAAAACTATATATGGATTTATTCAAACATGATGTGCATCATAATTTCCATACATTTAATCGACGACAAGTTTTTGGGACTTTTCTGTCAACCAAGTAAAGTTTTGGGGATCTAAGGTGTAAGAAAGCCTTTAAAAAATGGCTCTATGGAAATGCAATTCTCCAAAATTTTAAATTAAGTTCTAAAGATTTAAAAGTTTGGAGACCATAATTAAAAACACTCATAGATTGTAAATCATGGACACTCTTTTTTATCATATATATATATATATACATATATATTTTTGGTAAGAAATTTAACAGCTTTATATAAAGTTGTAAATTGAGACTCGCTTTACCAATATATATATAGTTTTTTTTTTTTTTAATACCAACATATTTATGTACTTGTTACTAAAATTACTGAAAAAAAAATAGTTTATTAGTATAAGTTAGACGTTGTTTTGGGTGACGGATTTAAAAAATGTAGTCTCGTGCTGATTTTTCAGCCCTCACCAAAAGCTTTAATTGGTGATGTAATTTTAATTAGTGTATACCCCACAACTAGGTCCACAAACTGTTATTCATAGAAATGAGAGCTAAAAAGAAAGAAGATGATCATGATTTCCCCCTAAATGAAGGTGATCAATAATGACCATGGTTAATTTTACTTTATATCACCATTTTTATTTATTTTTTAACCAGTGATAGAAGAGCGAGTGGTGCCGGTTCCTACTAAATTTAAAAAAAAAAAAATTAAATCTGTGTCCTTTAAAAATTTGTGATTTATTCATTTGATAGTGGCAGAGGTTTGTATTTCATATATATCCTCATTGACTTTTATCATATTTTAACTTTTTAATATAAAGACCTTTACTATATTTATTTTTGAGCTATTGTGACATGTTTTTATGAATTTTCGTTCGTACACATTTATGTAAGCTTTTTATGTTATAATATTCTTATTGGTAGTATACGTTTTTTAAATAGTAGATTTTGTCGAAAAAATTAAAGATGTGTATAAAACGAACAATTTTAAACTACCGATAAGATGTTTGTCCATATCTTTCAACAGAATTGTCAAAATGTATTTGGTAATTATGAAAAACAGTGTGATACAATTTTATATATATATAGATATATATATATACACATATATTTTTATGTTGTTTCTTGGGTTATTAGCATGGTTATCCCCTCCCTCTAACTTGTCACCCTTTGATCATTTGCACCACAGACTTTGAATTTTGACAATTTGAGATTTGAACTTTCTAAATATTAGCTGTGGCCCATTTGACTTAACTTTCTATTAATTAATTGGTGATAAAAAAACCCACAAACACCTCATATGAAGAAGACGGAAACCATTTCCGGCAAAAGTTTTTTTAAATCTAACACAAAACTCTTAGGCAGATATTCACAATTCAAATCTTCAATTTTATGGAAAATACTTAAGGGCATATTGCAACAATTTAGAAAGTTTAGAAGTAAATTGTCAAAACAAAAAGTTTCAAAAGGAAAATTGTCAAAGAAGGATAAGTTTGGGGAGCATGCAGTAATAACTTTTAATTATTCAATCGCAAAATTTAATATATGCTCCACCATAGTTTATTATGACCATTGTTTTTAAGCTATTAAGGAATCTCTCTAAACTCTCTCTTTAATTTAAATTTTTACGTACCAACTCACGTGATGGAGGCATGTTTAATATTCTTGTCCTGTTTAATTAACATAGATAGCTCGATGGACCCATAAGTGATGGACCGTAATGGAATTCAAATCTTAATCAACAAGATTATCTGTACGATATTGACAATGTTTCCACCACAATTACCATTTAACAATATAAGTATGGTTGAACTTCCAAATAAGCAACCTCCTAATTAGTATGAATAAAGATATGGCCATTTCTACGGTCCCTAGCACATGTTTAAAAAACAAATCCCCAAAAAAAACTTTATACGTGTCAATTAAAGAGAGCTCATCTTTGTCTTAACCTAAAAATTTTAACATGATATAATCAGTCAAGTTCACCTATAAAAAATATATAAAATAAAAAATAAAGATAATGATATCTTTTCACTTTATTTAAATAATCATTATCACTGAAAACTGATTAATAAGATTAAAATGGTAAATTTAATTGAGACAAGTGTAATTAACAAGGAAGAATACTATTTTAAGTTTTTAGTAAAAGTAACAAGAAAGTGTGTTGAAGTAAATCCTAAACAGATGAAAGTAATACTGGTACGTACCGTACGTTCTTCCCTAAAAAAAAAAAATACTGGCTGTTGTTACAGATTGCATTCTCGCTTCACCAGGAGAACCACGGCGACAACCCCCACGCCAACGACGTCGCTCCGATGTTCCACGCCTTCACGAAGTCCGTCATTGTCGCCGGACTGATGGTGTACGCGACCAACAGCCGCGTGGAGGACTTCGTGGCGCTAAGAAAGATGGGCATGAACATCTACGGTTCGGTTGTCCTTTTATTCCCCTCAATATCAGGACTGAAAATTGAAAGAAAACAAAATGCCCACAAAAACTTGCTGAACCACCGCGCCAGAGAAAGCCAACAAAGCAGCCGTCTGGGGGAGCTGTCGAAGTTTTCGGAGTCGGAGATCGGAGATCGGAGAGCTGTTCACCATCGCCGGTTTCCTTCGCCGTCTGCGGGGGCGGTCGGAAGTTCTGCTGATACCCTCGTTGCCAGTGTCGGCGCGGCCCTCATCCGACGCTCACCATCGCCAGTTTCCTTCGCCGACCCTGTTCCCCTTTGAGGAAATTTGGTCCTCTCTCAAAAAAAAAAAAAAAAAAAAAAAAAAAAAAAAAAAAAAAACCTATTCATTGGCATCCAGTAATGAAATTAATCAATTACCCTTAATTGACATTGACCGTCAGATAGAAATAAAATAATAAAATATTCCAACATCTTCTTTTCTACGGTGTATATTGAATTTCGGGACTTGTTCCTTAAAAGTGAAGTCGGGGACTGTTATAAAGCCCTAAAGATATAGCTAAAGTTTGTAGAGAACTTCACCAGGTAAAATATTTGTCCGCAAAGGCTTTATCTGTCATTTTAAATTTTTAGTGCCGTGTTCATTTTTGGACATGTTATGTATGAATTCAGAGCAGCTCCGCAAAAAGCAGGCAGGATTTGACAACCTAAAAGTTTATAGTAAGACTACAGTGCTCTCTTTTGCTTTTTTCTTTTTTTTAATCTTTAGATGAGGACTCAAAATTGTTTTTTCCCCAAAAAAAAAAAAAAAAAAAAATTGATAACAATTAGCAGAAAAAAGTCATTATTTTTTTCCCCAAAGTTGTTTATTTCATCATTCAATCGTTTTAAAATATGAGAACTATGGATATTTAATTATCTCATAAAGTTCAAGAGTGCAAGAGCATAATCATTTATGACCAAGCGGGGACTTCCGTCTTTAATGAACTTTTTGTTTTTCCAATTTTACCTTTGAATTAAAGTTCACATTTTATCATTTTAATCCCACTAAAAATTGACTATTCATGTATAAGCTCTCCTTAAAACTAGTTTTTATCTTTTAATATACACCCGATTAAGACAATCGTTGAAAGTGGGTACTCTAAGAACTTGTCAAGCTTATGCTTGATTACTCTACTTTGTTAGTGATCTTCTAGGAAGGTCCATGCCTAATTAGTTTCCATCACCCATAAGCTTCTATATCGATCATGTCAATGCTTAAAAATGAATAAGCCCTAAAATAAATCATTCAGCACTCAAATTTTTGATAATAGACGTATCACAATGATCCTTTACCACTAGGTCGTCTCATTTGATAATAAATAAGTAATTCCATTGCTCATTAGTGATGTTGAGCAATGAATTTTTTCCTATTAACTTGCAGCCTGTCAATGAGGGATATACTTGAGGACAAGTGGGACACGTTCCCCGAATTATTTTTTTAACTTCAAATACAACCCCATATCGTTTAAAGGATGGTGTTAAATGAAACGAAAGTGAAACTTAATTTTCAATTAAAAATTTTTTACAAAAAGCTTACAGAAAAAACAAAAGTCGAACTTAATTTTCAATTAAAAAACTTTACAAAAATCGTACAGAAAATCACAATCTAACCACTCCCATTTTGGATCATAATTTAACATTTGAGATAAAGTTAAGAAAAAAAATTATAATGCTTTGGAATATAAGAACTATAATAATGATAATATATTGATCATCCTTAAATAAGAAATAAATACTGAACTCATATCCATATGAAATAATTGTTAGGAAATTGAAATTTAATCTTTATATTTACCTCTACTGAGATAAATTTCCGAATCCGTTATTGGGTGATCGGATCACCCTTGACATAGGACCAAAGCAAGGTGACTTCATATTGTAATTAGCAGCAGCAGGAAATATATATATATATATATATATATATTGGTAACCAAAATAATATGCACAATATTGTCACTGATAAAGGGTCTGAAAGGAAATTACTTGACTATGTACCTACATAGGATCTCTTGATCGTCCCAACAGAGAGAAATAGTAATTTAAATTTAATAATAATCAAAGAGAGAGAGAAAGAAAATTAATAATAATAATAATCAAAAAGAGAGAGAGAGAAAGAAAGAAAAAATACATGATTCTCTTGTGGTCGTTTTCTTTCATGTTTTCCCATCCATTTCACGATGTCTGAGTTTTTAGTAAGTACTATATCCATGCCATGTCATCAACACACACAAGCGTACATATATATATATATATATATACACACACGAGAATTTTCTTATGTGATATTACTGGACCGTCAAACAAGTTCTTCCTCTCCCTATCTAGCTCTCTCTCTCTAACGAGTTATACTGGTCTCTTCCCCAAATTATATATGTCTTCTGTATGAGTTGTATTACTGGACAACTGTTTTGTCAAACGGGAGACAACATATACATAGATATATATATATATATATATATATATGCTGTCTATTCTAATAGCTTTTCATGCCTGTCTAAAAATTGCCAAATTGATAGCTCCTTCAACAAGAAGTGGGCCCACTTATTTATATGTGGTTTTAAGTGACATAGAGCAAATGGTGGGATTGTGTCTCCCCATCCTCAATCATAAACATCAATTGATGTTCAACGTGTTGGAATATACACATTCTAGAAATGAAAATTAGAAAGGATGGAGAAGGTTGAAATGCAAGAGAATAAAATTTAAAGGAGGAAGATAGTTTATTTTTCAGAATGTATGGTAGAAATAGAAGAGAAAGAAAAGAGGAAATAAGTTGTTGATGCAAGTTTTATCCCTATGCAAAACAAGTGAATGACAAGCACAAAGGGTAAATATACACCTTTTTTTTTTTAACATAATTTTTGTTTCATATCTTGCAACATTTTGTGTTATTATCTTCTTTTTAATTTAGTGAAGTATAGTATTAATTATCGCTAAAATATGCTACAAGCTCAGCACGTGAGAGGTGAGAGATTTGGGTAGGAATTCTCAATTTTGAAACTTAGAGAGTCCTATATATATATATTCTTTAATAAGTGAGAGTGGCATACTGAATACGAAGAAACTATAGAACTAAATTTATTATAAAAAAAAATTCTTTTACACATGTCATGAATTTGAAAAAACACAAGTAGACAAATAGAGAATTCCACATGTTGGCAAGTAGTTAGATGAGAAGAAATTTTTGTTGGAGATTACATGCAGAGCAGAAAAGCCAAGTTTAATACATGTTTGCAACAATTGAGATGCGTGTGTGTGTGTGTGTACACATATATAAAAAAAAAATATTACCTTGTTCGACTGAGGATTATCTATGAAAGTATATATACACATATATAAATTTGGGATGAGGTACATTATTAAAATTTGGTTGATTGGATTAGCTGTCTACATAGTCAACCTAGAGAAAATATGGACCCCATATTATTGTCTGCATCTCAATCGCATTGCAAGTTGGACCACCAAAATTTCACAACAGTTTTGCTCTCACAGTATACATTTAATATTTGATTTGTTTTGTATCATTGCATTTATAGCTTTTCATAGCAAAGATAACCTATTTCTGTTTTTCCTGTTTGCGTGCAAGTTATAAACTTGTTTTTTTCTTTTCCCTTGGTACGATGCAAAGAAATAGACCAGTTGATGTTGAATTTTTTTTGTTTTTTTGATCCTGCGTGACCAAACCAACTCAAACTTCAACGATCGGATCGATTTTCCGTAATATCATAAATGGCCTACGCGGAATGATCAGGAAAAGGGTGAGTGTATTGTAGTTCTCATGGTAAGATACCAACCATCTACACCTTCCACAGATCAAAAAATCGAGGACAAAAAAACGTGTCATTTTAAGACCAACAGAAAAATTTTCTTGCAAAAAGATGACGGTATAATGCTCCACATTATCACTTTACAACGGTAATGAATGACAAGGTCCAACGGCCCCAAATTTTGATGCCATTTGTGATAAAGATACATCAGTTTTTTAAACCAGGAATCCGCAGCCTGAATTCGGTTTCTGGTAATTCAGACTGGAATGCTCTAATATTTTCCTGTGTATGGCCTATTCATCATCTATTTGAAGATTTGAGAAGACAAGCTCCTTTGCATCCGAATTAACCATACTTCAAGTATCTGAGAATCCTGCAAACGAAAAAACTAGTAAGAACCAACTGCACAGCTTAAACTAGGGACCTATGACCCTGAACTCCCCTTTTCCACCCACTGAGCTAGCCCTAGAAGAGCGAGCTATTCATTTCAAGAACAAGTCTTATATTGTCTTCTTAGTTTCATCTTATTGAAGCAATTTAGCTAATAAGCTATGTCACTGTCAAATTGGTCTAGAGGAGGGAGACAGTCAAACTGAAATGAAAATCTACACACGATGGAACAAAAATCTCTGGATTATATCGAAAAAACAGGCATGTAGGAATTTAAAGTCGAGGTTTATAGTGGAATCAAACAGTTCATCATTTTTGGTAGCACGAGTTTTTCATGAAAATTTCAATTTTGAATTATAAAACACCTGCATGACAGTGACACTTTTGTGTGATTTGGATTCTAGTATAGAAGGTAACAGTTGCAAATTTTACAGCTAAAATTTTTTTGGAAAGCTTAATACCAACCACCCTCTAACATTCATTTCAAGACAATTAGAGTGAAAAAGAGATAATTAAAAAATATATGAGTTATCCCATTAAGAAAAAGATACAAGTTATGTTAACGTTCTTTCTGTTACAAATATATCTCTTGTCCACGAACATGAAAAAAATTGTCTCAAAAAAAGGAAATATAAAAAATAAAATAAAAACAAGTCGAGCATGATCACATCCCTAGGCAATAGAATTTAGGCAAGTTGATAGGCCAAAGTAATTTTTTCCCATGTAGTCATGCACGTTTTGATTGATGATTTCGAAATCAAGGGAGTGAAAAGTTTAAGATATACCTGATGAGATAGTAAAATGATAAGGAAAGAAACCACGAAACATGTAACAGTGTACACATTCTTCGGCTAGATTTTTTCGCAAATACCTGCAAAGAAAAGCAACAACTTCAACACAATCATCTAACTTCCAGCAGCTCTGGAGAAAAATATAGTTGGAAATGGAAACTGAGAATAGGCGGATATAGCTTATTACCATCTTGAACCGATCCATGGTACCAGACATTATACCCCTTGATGCATCCATGTCATTCCCCTAGTTTCACAACATAATCAACTTAATACACAAACACAACAGTTTTTTATTTGGAAAAGAAAATGAGTTCATCAAATATGAGAGTGAGTTTCTCAGACTCTCATACCATTCGATCAAGGAAACGATTATGACTCTCTACCTCATTGTGTATGTCACCTGTTAACTGTCACCAATAATTTAAGCAAACTATCAGTAGTTACTTTCAAAAGGGAAGGTCATAAATAAAGAATCCTTTCTTCAAAAAAGTAAAATATGAACTCAAGGTCAGTGCTACAATACATCAAAATTTGACTGCACCTCCAAATTTATTTTCAATAGCATCAACTATTTCCTAGAAAATTTCATATAAATGCATCCAGAGACTGATAATGTTTATGCAGGAGCACAAATTATAGTTCATGTCCCTCGTGAAAGGGTGAGTTGATCACGTTGCACATAGTCTGAGGACACCGCTTAAGACATATTGGCACTACCCAGCTCCACTTTGATTGGCTTTTATGCATGTAGAAAAACTGTCTACTCAAAGGAATTCAGCTATCCAGAATATTGGGACTTACATAACATATAAAAACAGAATTGATAACTCTCTGATTAACATATAAGCTCTAGCATTTGACCATGAAGGGAAACCTTAAAACAGAAAGCAATGCCCGGATGCCCCGGACACCATCAAGAACACATGTGTACAAGTAAGCTGCTTCTAACAATTTCATTTCCACCAATATTTGAATGTGCTCACTGATAATGCTAGTGTGACTGTCAAATAATCCACAGATCTTGAAAACTCAACATATCGTGGCCAGAAATATTTAACACCATCCATAATCATAAGAAGATAATGATTTTTTTAACACAATCAAATAAGTTATATGCGGCTATGTTTCGAAAAATAGGTGCAAATAGATAATTGAGTGTTAAAAGGATCTTCTCTAAAGGAAACTCACTCGTTTTAGGAAATAACTCTATCTTCCAAGTTTCAACAGCTTTGTCATTGTCATGCTCATTAATGTCATGGGAATACGAGGAAGAAGACCTAAGCCCACCTTCTTCAAGGTCATTAAGGAGAGATGTCCTCGACGAACGGTGATCCCTGCAAAAAAAAATGACAGGTTATCCACTCATGTCGGCAGTAGCATGGTGAACTCTTGGGAAACAAAGAAAACAGAAAATATGGAATATCAAGTTTGAAATATATATCTACTAGAATATGGAATATCATGAACGCGGGTATGACATTGCATTGGAGCAAGCATAAACTAAGAACAAGGGCCTGTTTCATGAAATTATAACAACTAGACATCAGAAGAAGATAGGTCTTCTTAGCTGAAAACGACAAGAATGCAAATTCAAGCGATCAAAGTTTCCAGTAACAAACAAGAACCAGCATTTCCAGGACTCCAATCCGTTTTAAAGCTATCAGGGACAATCCACTCTTTTTACGTTCTTTTCAGAATGTTTATTTCAAAAATCAACACTATAGCTCAATGCCTTACACCGTTGTCTTCCTGACCTTTTGAAGAAATCAAAAGACCGGCATCTATAATGTTCCAAAACTACTGAATGCAATTTCTCATCTAACTACACATGTAAAAGGAAACCTCTTTTTCTTTTTCCTTCGACTAATGAGGAAAAAAAATTCCTTAATTTGTCAGTAAATTCCCAGTGTCTAACTTACATTCAATCTGAAAAATCTAGAATAACAACTCATACCTGCTTTCCCAAAAACTATTTTCCTTTCTTTCTTCTTCTTCCGTATATAAATCAATACCCAAAATTGGCTATATAGAAACAACAATGTATATGCCAATACAGCATTTTCCCTCAATTTCAGCTCTATCCGAAAATAAATATACATACATATATATAATATATATACACACAACCACACTGCTATTTCACCCAAACGAAATACGCAAGATTCATCTTTAAAACAAGAATCGGTGATGATAAACTCTAAGGGGTCGAAAATGAAGGAATTAAAAAGAGAAACATATAAATTTGCGAAATTTCAAATCTGTGTTGAATACACTACTCACGTATAAGATTATAGTGATGTAAATATAGGTTACCTTCTGTAATCATTGAGGGCAAGATCAGACAGATTCGGCGTTGGCTTTTTGAACTTGAACTTCAAGAATTGTCGGAAAAATGGTGCTGACGAGAGTTAACGTGAAATAAATTGAACGGTTAAATGCCACGTTTGGTTGCTGAGAAAATGTGGGAAAGCCACTCTGAGTTCTGGTGGGGACCAAAAGGCAAAATTAAATGGGCTCGGGCCAAAGTTAAGCCCGGTTTGTGCAAAGTCCAAGTCCAAAACCTACAGGCCCATTTGGAACAACGGTTGTTCCAACCTATGTTTTCAAGGTTTGTTTCCAAAACTCCATACTCTAATTAGGGACTGTACAAATCCAACGTCTCTCTTTCCCTCTCTTTCATTTTCTATAGAACCAAAACTTTAAACATCTATATATATTTAAAATGAGATGATTTTTATTATTAAAGGCTCACAATACTGAGAGAAACGAAATAAGATTCATATTACTTATTTTTTTAAAACATATTTCGAATTTTATACTATTCAAATATCACAATTTTTTTAACTTTGTTTTAAATTTTATATTACCTAATAGAAAACTTTAAAGTCATTTTGACTTCCAAACCTCTTTTTAAAATATGATAATCAAACACTTGCCAAAAAATCACAACTTTTGATTATCTTATTCTACTGACTAAAAATAAAAGGAAAAGTTCTGTCAAACGAACCCTATATGTACTAACAAGCACTATGAGTATAAATCTAGTCTGTTCATTGTTGTGGAGCCCAACAATCAAGATCTTACACTCGCGCCACTAACAAGTGTATTTAGCATCTCTCAGCGTTAAGAATAACGGCGATGTCACAATTTTGACCGATCACTCTCCATCAACTTACCCTAATCTTCAAAGAAAAATTACAATCTATCTATATTTACTTCTCTCTCAATATGGTCACATGACACTGTTACAAGAGGCAATAGGACCAGAAGGAAGTCCCAACAAACAAATTGATGAACAAAAAAAAAAAAAAATTATATATATATATATATATATATATATTAATCAGCTGTTCCAATTGACAGTACAAAGTTTTGGTTGCTTTTGTTGGTGTTTAATTATGGAGGCTCACTTCTATGACTGCAAAAACAATAATGGAAAGGAAAGAGGAGGTGTCTTTGATGTCACATAGCTTTTTAAAGTCCAATGATGGCCAACTACATCCATTGAAAAGAATTGAATGACAAACTTAAATGTGATTTTTTTTTTTTTTTTGGTAGAAAAAAACTTTATTGTGAGTTAGTGACACTGAAATCTCTAAATGCCCTTTTGTGTGTGCCCATCAAGTTTAATGCCCACATGGTGTCTCACTTGCCCTCTTCCTTTCTCATTAGTCCATTTTTGATAGTTCCAAGGCTCACAGAAGTGTTTCACTAGTGTTCCCTTATTAACTTTCTTTAATAATGACACAAAAAGAAGTTAGAAATCTAAAAATTTTATCTTTCCCTTCCCTTTAATCAGAAAAAGGCACAAGGGTATTGCTCACGTTAGATTTAGTCACAACCAAAAAAAAAAAAAAAAAAAAAAAAAAAGGTGTAAACTAATGTGTTGTTTGGTATTGTTTTCCTTTATTTTTGTATATTTTTTTTATTTTTTTTTATTTTATGAAAATGCCTTAGGAATGATGGCTGAGATTGTTTTTAAAATTGTAATTGGTATGTTTTTAACTAGTTGATTTGGATATAAGAAAAAGGTAACTCGTGTTTTGATATATTTCTGAAAACATTTATATTGTTATATAACTTTAAAAATAAAAACGGGAATGAGAAACACATTTTAACTGTTTTCATTTCGTTCACAAAAATCATTTTCATCATTTTTTTTTTATCGTTTTCATTTTCAAAATACTCGCTAAACAACAAATCTAAGAAACTGTTTTTATTTTCGTGCCTCAAAATATAAGCGGAAATATTTCCAAAAACACTTGGAAACAAAACAGACACCACTTGACAACTTCTAATAAAAATGACAGTGTAAAATAGAATTATGTTAGTGTAAGTAGGGGTAGTTTTTCTACTCACTAATGTAGAATTCTCCTTTCAAGTTAAAAGCAGATAAATAGTTTCATAACAGAAGCAATCCATGCAAGCAACCTGTTTTAGTTTTGTGTGTGTGTGTTGCACATCAGGGTTTAAATGCAATTACTCGGTATGTGTTCTAGAAGGAGGCAGAAGAAACTAGTACAATTTGACAACGAAAAAGGGGTGATTTTTTCGACTGATTTAAACAGAAAGAAGCACTGATAATAGTTGAGCACCACTCACTTATGAAGATGGGTCCCATAAGATGAGACCTACAGATGAAACTCTCCTTTTATTAATGATGATGAGTGCCGAGCACCACTCACTAATAAAGATAGATCCCATAATATGAGGCCTACAAATGAAATTGTCTTTTTATTAATGATGGTGTTTAGCACCGACGATGCCCTTTTTTAATTAACCATGATTCAAGCTTTCAAATTAGGGGACCATAAATCGTTTAGTGGGATAATTAAACTTCGTATTCTACTCAAGCTCTTCCCGTGATAGACGGAATATATATATATATATATATCAAACTAACATCTTACATGATAATCTAGATGCACCGACCGCTAACCTTATACCTCGTTTATTTAGTGAAGGAGAACTAAAGTTTTCAATTTCCACATTATAAATTTCCGCCGCTAAACTAAACTTGCAACAATTATGCGATTCATTCATGATTCAAGTTGTTAAAAAGACACAAACGATGTTCTTGCAATCAGAGGGGCTCAAGGTCATGGTAGTCTGGCAAAAAGTCGACCCAACAAACATGGCGGCATTACAATTATTGCCCATTATGCGTTTGGCAAGCTGCTGTTAGGGTCTGAAGGAAACTACATTTACATCGGAAAGCTTTAAATTTGTTAACGTTTCAAAGTTTAGGGGAACGGAAAATTATAGTGGCGAACATAATAATGATAAATAATCTGAACCTAATTTCCCCACAGAGCGCGAGTACAAATTCCCACTCCAAGCTCAAAAACAAAACATCAAATGAAACATGCACTAAAAAGGACAAAAGTTAGCTAGTGTAAATGTCTACCTGTCAGTCACAGCTTGTTCACAAAACCAAAAAAGTTTTAGGGGAAACAGGCCTCGGGAAACTGTGATGACAAGCATAGCCAAGCGATAAATCTTCACCTAGGGAGTTCAAATTCTCACTCCAAGTTCAAAAACAAAACATCAAATGAAACATGTACTAAAAGGACAAAAGTTTGCTAGTGTAAATGTCTACCTGTTAAGTCACAACTTGTTCACAAAAACAATGTCCTATTCTAAAGGTTTTTGTGCTGAAGAAATACAATTATCAGTTGTTGCTAATTCAGTTATACAATCATATGTTGGGTTTGTTAATAGTCTGCTTATGAATCGGCACATGTCACTGCTCGTTATGCTGCTACTTATGGTTGTAACAGGTGTCGGTTTGATTTGGTTCCTGATTTTCTCAATTCGGTTTGTAATATCTGAGTTGCCAGATTAGATAGAAAAGCAGACTTACTTATCTTCGGAAAAAAAAAAAAAAAAAGTCATGAATAATAAGTGCTTGTGATTTGCTGAGATAAACATTAGCCATTTTTCATTCATATATGACTTTGAATACAGCTATAAACTACAAACTCTACGCAGACTTTTAGAGGGGAGGAGAAAAAACATAGCTATACATGAGCTGACAAACGTATATACAATCTACAGAAGATGTAAATAATTTTTTTTTCATAAATAATTTTGGAAGTGAGTACTCCTGAAGTCAAAGCTTCCCATACCTTGCAAATGAATTTTAGATCAATAAGCTCGAATATTCACATCCTGTTGAAACTATCATAATCTATGTCTTCATGTAAGTGTTGGTAAATAAGGAGAGAGAGCAAAAAATGCTTAACCACCCACCATTTTCAGGAACTCGAATCAAGAATGTTGTCAATCAACAAAAGCAGCTCTGCATTGCAGTTGCCACTCCATGCAGTCTTCAAAATCGAAGCTGCTGGTGCAATCCAACAACGCGTTTTGCTGATGCTCGTAACGGCATATGTAATTCAAACCAACAAGAAGTTGGCATATAGCTGCCTCGGTCTTTTGGCGATCTGCAAAGTACAACGTCTGAAGGAGAAGAACGTTTGTGCGCGCGACAATTTGCTGCTGTTCGAAAATTGCGCTCACTTTGCCATCTGATCATGTTATGCGCCAATGGGGCTAGCCACTTCAATATCCCATCAAGTGTCTCTTTCCAATCGTGAGCGAGAGGTGCGTCATATATCGCAAAGTTCTTCACATAGGACTTGAGATTAGTCTTGAGTGACAATCTTAAGCTAGTTGGCAACATCTGATACAGATCGTCTCTGGCTTCTTCGCCGACTAAGTGAGGATAACGAAGCAACTTTTCGATCACGATTATAACGTTTGCGTAGTGCAAAGCTAGAGCCGAACCTCCAATAGTTGAAGGAGGAGCATAGCAAACTAACCTACTCTTCGGACCAAATCTCGCACCATTCACAGCACCCGAATTGGCACCAATTTGTGACCTAGTAAAGCAACTAGAGTGATTCCTTTGCTCTCTCCTTGACCCACTATTTGCAATGCTACAACAAGCCGAACTTGGCTCCCTCTTTCCTCGTAATCTTCCAACTCCGAAACCGAACTGCTCAAACTAAGACACTCCATGAATAGCCTTCCGGGCTAGTCCCACATGGAAGACCAAATCCTCTGGTCTGAACACACCAAACTCACCCTTCCTTGAATCACCAACTCGATGAGGCCTAACACTAGACCCCCTTTTAAGCACCACAGACCTCTCAACTTTCGCGGAATGAACCGACCTGGTCTTGCTCAAAACCCTTTTCAATTGCAAAGACTCGTCCTTGTTACGACAAGAAGACTCATCCTTTGTCAATCCAAACTCTCCAAAACCGCACAAATCCTAGCGTAAACCGTGCAGACCGTTCTCGCAACAACTCGACGACCTTATCGTACGTCTGGTTCCAAAGTGAAACGTCCTTGAGATGCCTCACATCCTGCTTCTGCCAATCAGCTTCTGCTCAAAAGCCCTCCTGCTCTCCTCATGCTGATTGTGCTGAAACTTCTTGGTGGCCTGTTCCAACTCATTCAAAACCTCCATTTCGCCATACAAATTCGAAGTGGCGCTGACATACCGCTCCATCTTCCTCACCATCCCCTCCATATCCTTAACCAAGAACCCCAACTCCTTCACCTCAATAACCCCACCAACAATATCACCATAAACATGCTCAAGCCTTGCAAAGCCGGTTCGGAACACTTCTTTCCGAGCCTCGACACGACCGAAGCAACCCTGTTCAAATCATCAAGCTTCTCAGCAAGAGCAAGCTCGAGAAGATAAGACTGGTCGGAGGACACAAGGGTTTGAACTCCTTCAGAGTTCGAGATCTCGGTTTTGAGCTTGGAGATCTCGGAGTCTGTCAAGGACTTGTAGAGATAAACGGTTTTGGACATTACATTGGCGACTTCAAAAGAGAGAATTCCAATGGTATTGTTGGTGTTTTCTGGGGTTCTGGGGCTCTTCTTCTTGGAAGGCTGGAGAAGAAAGCCTGCTTGAGATTGGTACTCACTTGGCTTCCCATCTTCACAAGCCAAAGCTCAGCAACCATGGCTTCTCAACAATGGCTACTAACAATAACAAATCAGAAGGTGAAAATAAGAACTGGGTTTTGGCAAAAGACGAGACTTCCCACGGATTTTGAGAATTCAGACGCATCTGCAAATACCGTTTGCCATAGCAGCAAAACGAAAATACCCATTAGCCCAAAACTTAAAATTTCACACAAAAAATTTTATTTAAAAAAAAAAAGGTAGTGGGTTTTGCTTGGTTTAGGCGTGGAAAACATTTGAATCATTAACATTGATGAGTATTGTTACCTGGGCATGGGATTTGGGCCGACAAAAAGCACCACAAAGCACAGAGAGAAAGAGAGAGAAGCTTCTTCGCGTGCCAAAGAGAGAATTGGAGAGGGAAAAAAAGAACAAGCCTTTTCCTTTTTTCTTTTTTTCTTTTTTTTGTGTGTGGGTGTGAGAGAAGCTCTTGTACTTTAGGACAAGATTTTGTAGTAGTAGAGATAGCTTCAACTTCAAAATGGGGATCGGTATTTGAAAGTTCTCTCTGTGAGGGAGAGAGAGAGAGGATTTTTCAAGATTTTTGAAATGTATTGGGTTTGGTTTTGCAACTTTTCTATTTTTTTCTTCTTATTTTACCAGACTGTCCTCCAGAGAGTATAATTGTGAGAAAAGTTTTTTTTTTAATTATTATTATTTGTATAATTATATTGTAATCTTCAGAGGAAAGAAAGTCAAACATAAGTCGTATATAAATTTAAAATAAATTGAAAAATTATTTTCTCTGTCTTTCCTTTTTGGTACTTCGATTGGATTCGTATTTGGAGCAGTGGGGTGAGTGGCATGGTACGGGTGAACCGGTTAAAGGGCATTCATTGTGGATTGGTTTTTTTTTTTTTTTTTAATACGAAAAAAAAAAAAGGATAATTGATATCATTTTTGCCCTCTTTAACTTTTCGTCTTTTGATAGCCAGTCCACGAAACGTCTAACATTTACAGTTTACTCCTTAAAATGTCTAAATTATTTCCAAATTCAACTCAAACTCTAATGCAAAATTTGCAAATCCAAAACCGTTAAAAAGGGATATATTGTAACAATTAAATAGTTCAAGAGATAAATTATCAAAATTAAAATTTGAATGATAAGTTATTAAAGGCCGTCAAGTTTTGGAGGTAATAGAGCTAAAACACAAGAGGTTATTATTATTATTATTATTATTATTGCTAAAAAAAAAAAGTTTGGAAAGAGGGTAACCCGCATTAGCATACCCTCCTTAAACGTTATCAAATGAGCTCCCTAAATACTAACAAGAATATTCATTAAAGGCTCTATTAGCGGATCCTATCCTTAAGCTTCAACGAAGAGTGTATCACTTTAGTTCTAATGAATATGCTAACGATAAAGATACATAGGAGCGTTGTCTTATGTATTCTCCATCATGAATATTATTTGAATTCTAGAGAGAGAAGTGGTTTTGACTTGAAACTAGACACGGTTTCTATAATAGCACACTGATATGATGTCTGACCTTACCTCAACTCAAACAGTACAATTTATAAATCCAATCTTTGCAGATTTCACATGCAAACCCGAGCAAAAGGAAACATATATGCTCACATAATAGTTATGAGATCTGCATTTTATGTTTTGGAACTTTAATTCCAAAAAATGAGAAAAAAAAAAAAAAAAAAAAACTATTATAGTTTAGATTTTGTCCTATCTTTCTCATAGAAAATGGCACTTTTTCTAGTGTCAATTGTAGGTTAACTATAAAACTGTAAATCTGGGGATTTCCAAAGTCAAGATTTGCATATATTGCAGAAATAAAAGTCCAACTTCTATTGGAGCAAAGTTCATGCATACTTTGGGTCCTAGTAAAAGGCTTCTATTCATGAGAAAACTGTCTTAAAAAGGGAAGAATATTCTGGGGTCCTTTTTATTCTTGTGAATTTTTTTTTTTTTTTTTTTTGGTTAAAATCGTCTCTAAATTTGTCACTTTGCTTGCAAATATGATAACGTGATTTTTTTATTTTTTATTTTTTGCTGAAAAATTCAAATATTATAATATTATTGATTTTTAGGTATTTCCTTCTTAGTAGGATTATATTTTTTAATTAGTGTGATCTCTTGCCTTAAAAAAAAAAAAAAATGAGTGAGTTGGAACTTCTCCATCTATATCTTAACCCTTCTATAATTCACCTTCACCCTTCCTTTTCCTTTTCTTCTTTTACTTTTTGTGAAAAAGATAAGTAGCTGAGAAGGCTTCAAATCCTGGAATATTTTAAAGATAAAAGTAGGTGACAAAATTCTTCATCCAGTGTTCCTTTCAAACATCTAGCTTGCGGTGTGTGACTTTGGATTACATTTGTCATTATTATGAGGAAAAAAAAAAGACTAACTGCGGTCTTTTTATCTATCTCAATGGCTTCTTCTAATTTTTTAAAATATTTTTAATAATAAACTTTTTTAAGTGATAAATTTTTAAATTCAGATGATATAACATAATATTAATATAAAATAATTAATAAGACGACAAATCTCGATTCGATAAGATGTAAATGAAGACCAAATTAATTAGGAGGTTATTTTGTCAAAAAGTTAAACATAGTGGGAGTTGGTGTATTGTTTTTAGTTGGGACTTGCTTGAGGGTCATGACCACAGCCCCACATGGGTATTCTTTCATCATTCCACAAAAGAGCAAGCTAAAAATGACAAGGCAAAAGATGGCCAACCAATATCTCTCGAGCTTTGCACAAAAAATTATTGGGTTAGGTTAATGATAGAAACAAAACCTTTTTTGGGTGTTTTTCTTTCTCCTCAAAAATAGGCTCATCACTCTACATCTGAATTGAAGAACAAGGCATGCCTTGTGTTTATTGGTATGAATAGTCCCAAAACATGTGAACTTCTTTTGGTTGACTACAAATTTGGGAGATTCTTCTATGTAATTTTCTATGATAGAATATTCTTATCGTATTTCTATATATTAAATTCAATTAAACTCGTATTAAAATGAAAACGTAAAACTGATCGAACCGGATAGAAATACGACGGTTCAAAACAATATTCTATATATATACAAACTTTCATTGTTCTATGGTCTAGGCATTCTTTCAAATTAGGTTATTATAGTCTTTGTGTTTACTTGTGTTTAATTATTGTCTTTCTCATATACACCCATGTAATCATATGATACTTCAACTATGTCATGTATAACTAAAAAGATGGACAAAAGTTCAAACCACATGAATAACCAACTCTTGTTTTTTTTAACCCCTTTTGTGTTGGTTACTTTGTAGTTTAAATCCATGTCTAATCATCACATCCTGGGATTGAAGAAGGTCCCAAGAATTCGATTGTTCGTCGATTCAAGTGATACGTACGTTGGGTTTAGAAAGTCGTGAGACAATTTTCTTGTGCAATACCTTGATGATTGAGTTCAATGCCATAATAATTGAGTTCCCACAAAATCTTGCAAAAATCCAAGACCCATCTTGCATAAAAAGGGTTCTAGAGCAATCCCTACATTAAATTTTATCTTCGTCACATAGATAATGTCAAAGACACCTTCATTTGCAACTCACAATAAACATGGCAAAAAAAAAAAAAAAAAATTCATGTGGAAGTAGTGGAGTCAAAGGCTATGAAAACTCCACGTTCCTACCACTTTGATTATAAGCTCTCTCTGTGTGTGAATTCAAAGCCTTTCCGACAGAACATTCTGTTAGCAGTTTTCAAACTTGGGATATAATGGATTTGTTGTACTTTTGTCCCATAAGGAAAGTGCTTAAGGTGTCCCAAAGAGCTTTAGGACCACGTTTTCGTAATTTGCCCTTTATCATTTGTGCACCTTTTACTTTGCCCATCATTTTTTGAAATTTTCTTTGACCCATTTATCTATATGTCATACTTATATTTGTTGTCCCAAATCTCATTTAAAAACATGCATTACAATGGGAAAAACTCTAATGCTAATGGAATCTCCTTTGAACTGACTTTTCTCTTCACTTTTTCTTTACAAAAACTAATCCATCTCTCAGCCAAAAGCAAAACAAACACACTCAAAAGAGAAAATGCCCTTTCTTTATTGTCAAATTATATAGCATAACGCGAACTATCACAAAAAATCAACCCAAATCGCGCAAGTAGAAATTCATTCGATTTCAAATTAAAAAAAACTAAGAGCGTCGTTGGCCTGTTGAGCCCGACTTCTATGGTGTGCAGGATTGGAGCTCGCGGAACCCTTAAGCTTTTTTTTCTTGGAAAAAAAAAAAGAAAAGAAAAGAAATGGTGCTCAAATGCCAAACATACATGTCACAGAAGAAAAATAAAAAGAAAAGTGACCTCTTATTTGCATTTGAATAACTATGGTCCACATTAGCCTTGGAGTCTTGCCTATGGCAATCATGTAGGACCCACTCCCCTAACCCCAAGTCCAAGTTAAAGGGCCAAAAGAAAGGGAATATATATATTTATATGAAGTAAGTGGAGGACTATTTAATATATTGGAAAGTAGAAAAAGAAAGCACAAATGGGACTAGGTTGATGATGATCACAATTTCCCGCCGTTTGCATGTAAGTTGTGTTTGGATTCACTTTAACGTGCAGAATAATATAAGAGGAGGGGTGTTGGACTTTTGATACCACTTTCCCTACACACACGTAAATAAGTCTATTATTAACTCACCTCATATCAGCTTAAACTTTTAAGATAGATTGATAAATTAATATAATATCATAATATAAGATACTGAATTCGAATCCCTATAGATACACTCTTTATTCCTTTTAATATTGTCATCACGTATCGGATTCTTCTTAAATATTTATGTTTGGAGTGTTAAAATATAAAAATTATTATTAACTCGTATTTTATCAATTTAAATTAATATATATGTGTGTGTGTTTATATATATCTCAAAGAATTGATAGGTCATAGAATGTCACTTTCATGGAGGAGGTGGGTGTCTCTTATGGGGTGGATTTTAGCGGGGTTTAGCACTTTTTGACCATTTGACACAACGAAATTGGCTAATTATCGGGATCAAATTGGTTCAACAAATTGTAACCTCTCAACCAAGGCCTTAATCTACACGGAAGCTTTTGTTTTGTTATCTTTTTGGATATTTTGTGATTATACCAAAAGCACAGAACAAATGTGAACACTCAGAAAAATTGTAGAATAGTTTTTAAGGCGAAAATAATGGACAGATCCAAAAGTGATAGATTAGGAACAACAAAAGAAAAAACAAATGATATAATTATTATTGTTATTTATGAACTAAAAGAGCAAACGATCAAAAGTGGAAGTAGTAATGGGCCGAGAAACACTTACTCTGTCCTGAAACTGAGTAGCATTCGGCCCAGTCTTTCCTGTATGTGGATGAAGTCCATGTTCTTGTGTTTGAGGCCCATTTGGCCCATTAATCACTGTCTTCGGGGAATTGAAATAAATGCAATACAGAAGTTGTTGTATTGATTTTTGCTATCTAAACATAATTAGATGAGTATGGTTAGGGACACTAATTTTATTTCTAATTTTTTAAATACCAATTTATTTATCAGATTTTTATTGAAAGATGTAATCAATTGATATGACAATACTCCAAATATTTATCAATAAAAACACGATAATATATATATCATATAGATTGATATTCAAAAGTTTAGATTAGAATTAGTGTTTGTAGTATTTTTCTAATTAAATATATTCATATACTAAGAGCACGTTTACTTGCATGTGAGGGAAATGGTTGATTTCCTTTCCAATTAAATCAATAATGAGAATTTAGTAGGTCTCACATAATTATAGGAAATAAGAAAAAGAAAGAGCACCTCTTAAATATTGATTACATTGTTCAAGAAAATATATCAAATTTACTTATATATCAATATTAAGTTACTATTTATGAGCCAATGAATATTTAATTGTGAAAAGAGAAAAGACATTCTAATATAATTATATTGATAAGATTAATATTTCTGAGTTTAGTAAACATTACTAAAGAGAATCGGATTGCTTCCCATTATACCATCAAATAGATAAGTAAACACTAGATAAAAGAATCAATTATTCTCTTTCTCATTCTTTTATTTTACTTTCCAATCTTGTTACTCTAAATGCCTAGTTTCTCTAAAAATAAAATAACTATCAAGACTCATACGTCTCTGAGAGCGTTTCTAAGAGAGTGTTTGGTTGGATGAAGAGATGGAGGGAGTGAGAGGGGTGGAGGGAGATACTCGTTCCGTTGTCATTTGGTTGGATAGAAAAGAAGAAGGAGATGAGAGATGGAGGATGCCCTCTCTCTCCAGACCCGCATTTTTTACTCTTTTCAATTATGAAAGGATCCATCAAATACAAACAATTATTGAAATGGACAATATAATATTTTAATTAAAATCTTTTCAATTTTCCTCGCTTACCGAACAACATAAAAGATTTTATAATTCTTACAATCCACTCCTACCAAGCCTAAAATCCACACCCCTAGTATTACGTTTTGAAATAATTAAAAACAAGACCAAGCACAGAAACTTTATTTGATAGAGTTGTTCCGGAATTATTAACGTAGCTGACCCTTTGGAAAAATAGAAACGTCATAACACCTTTTCCTCTTCATACCAAAAACATTCTATTAAAAGAGATCTTGAAAATTCAAGAATTATTATTTTATGTTTTCACACGAACATTTAAAAAGAGTAGTTCCAAAATAATTCGAACACAAACCAAAGGGGCCCTATTCATCTGCTCAGCTGTTTTTTTCTTTCCTGATCTAGTCTTTTCTTTTCTAAAACTGGTTTTTTTTTTTTTTTTTTATCTCAAAAGAAAAAACAAAAAACAAAAAACAAAAAACAAAAACAAACAAACAAACTAGTCTCTATTTGGGGCAATCATTTGCCTCAATTTGAGTCATTCCATTTGAATGGCTGGTTTGAATTTGTGTTTGGACTTTGCATTTCTGATTGGAGCATTTGGAATCCTATTTTGATGTTATATATATAAATTCAAATATTTTTATTTAAATATATTGTACTAAATGTAAACCTTCAAATGTCAATTTGGATGACTATTTAAAAGCTTTTATTTAAATATTTTTATTCAAATGTTTTTATTTAAATGTTACAATCTAGATGATTCCTAAAAGGAGCACTAGTTTTTTTTTTTTTTTTCCCCTGATTATTTACATTTGCAAGAGATCGTTGGATTCAACTTTGTGAGGCATATTAAAGGTTGGTGTTAATTAGCTGAATTTTATGGTGCATTTTCTATTTTGTTATGTACATGTGCAAGTTATTCTATGCACCAGCAAATAGTGAGTAACCCTTAATGTTGCTAATTATAAATAAAAATCTATTTAGATGTCTTTTCAGAAGCTTTATTTTTTCAAGCTCAACTTAAGCTCCAACTAAGTGACATAAAACTCATAAATAATAGGCTGGCTTTGCTCATTGAGTTGTCAAATTTATTGTTGCTATCCATTTTTCTTTACAAGATGCTACTTCTCACCATGAATTTCTGCAGGGATTTTAAGGAATGTATCTTTAGGTAAAATCTTAAATATAACACTTGTATAGATTTCGTAATATGTTACACTAAGGGCCCGTTTGGTACACCATTTCAGTTTGAGTTGAGTTGAGATTTTTAAGTTTGCATAGTAAATTTTGTTGACTTTTTCAGAAAAGACAAAAAACTTTTTCAGAAAAGACAAAAAACATGATGAGATTTGAGATGGTTAGTTTGAAATGAGATGGTTAGGCAAACAAACCCTAATATCATTATCCTATAACATTTTCGATTGATACATATTATTAGATTAATATGACTGTCGAATTGAAGAATTATCCTGAATTTTAATATGAAAAAAATTAAAATTAAAATAAAATAAAATTAAAATAAAACTTGAACTTAGATTGGTTAGTTAGGGACCTAAGCTGGAGATGTAGATCTATGATGTATATAATGGCAATGAATTCAAAGGCGCAAGAAACTTGTGACATTGTAGCTAGAGAGGTTCTAGATTTGTCACACAGTCAAAGTTGTCAGACTATGTATTGCCATAGAATAGGGGATCTTGTGCCAGCTATATCCTGGTATTTGCTTTTATTTGGTTTTCACTTGTGACATCCAATATTTAGTGGCTGGAAGACGAAACCATTTCTGACCACAAAAGTCATATACCATTATCATATATATATATATATATATGTATATATGTATATATCTCTTGTGTATTTGTACAGTTCCTATGTGGGCGCACCCTGTTGGATCGTGGAAATAATAATAATAATATAATAATAATTATTATTATTATTATTATTCCTCGAAAATATAGGAATATTCAAAATATTGTTAACGTTAGAAAGTTGTAACAGTAGTCTGGGTAGTAACATACTTAAAGTAAGAAGTAATATATGGAATAAAGATTATGTTATACTTCTCAATCTATAGACTACGAAGAAAAGTTAGGCCTTCTGAAGGCATTGTTGACAAAATCTATTATTAATATTATGATTATTATTTCGAGGGTAAGGTTGTGGCATGAATTATTGTTGTAATACATAAATCTAATTGCATTGTAAAATAAAATGAATTAAAATACTGGAATGCTTGGAGAAATTTCTTGAAGTACACCAAGGAGTTTCTTTGTTTCTTGTTTGGATGGTAGGAAATGAAAATGAAATGATAAGAGAATTAACTTTAAGTACAAAGTATTTGTTAATCGAAACTAACCTACCTCTATCTTTATAACTCTCTTTTTATTACAAAAAAACCCTCTTTTTTTTTTTTTCCTTCTTTTTCGGGTACCACGATGCAATATGACGTGCCAAAAAGTCCATGAATATTCGAAAAATTTTCTTCCTAGCAAGGAGTTTCTTTTTTCTTTTTGTTTTTAATTCTACTCTCTTTGGAGGAAAGAATCGAAGAAAAGTAATGGTAGAACTCAGTTCAACGCATAGGCTTATATATATAAACTATAAATTTGAACCATCAATTTTTTTTTCTTTGCATTATGTGTATTACATGATTATTGATTTGGATTAATTGCTATTATCCTTTTTGTCAGCGTCAACAATAATTACACTTTTGCTATAAAAAAAATCATCATGATATGGTGGTATAACACATCAACTACCACAATGAATAGCATTGAAGAGATAGGATTTCTATTTCTTAAGGGTTAAAAAAAAAAGAAAATTGAAAAAAAAAATCCATTTGATATTAGTTTGAAAACATTTTAAAAGGAAATATCACGATTTCTAATAAAAGATATTTTATAAAGGGTTCTGAAGTAGTGTTTGTTTTGCCTAACGAAAACGAAAACAAGACATCATATTCAACCTTTATTAAGGAATAAGAAAATGAATAATAAAGTTGTTTCTCATTTTGTTTTCGTTTTTTAGGACTTATACACTAATAAATATTTTCAAAAATATAATCAAATATTGTTTTATTTTTTTTATATCCAAATCAATTTATTAAAAACACAATTATACGTAATTTCAAAAAATATCTCAAAACTATTTTTAAAATATTCTCATTTTTTTGAAAGAGAAGACATTCTCATTTTTATTTAATATATAAAATAAAATTTTTCACAGATTTATTTCGGACGGTTCAATGATTTCCATTTCTCAAAAATAAAAAAAAAATATAAAATAAAATAAAAAGGACAAAAATGGAAAAATGTTGTGAAGAAACGACAACTTAGCTGGTCAACAGTTCAGAAAGTGGCCAAAAACATTCACTGACCCCAATATGTACACCAACGGTTGATTAATGAGTTTAATCTAAACGAGCAAAAAAAAAAAAAAGTTAAATAATGCCAATCTGACTCAAATTGTAATATGAAACAGCTTTTTACGTCACAGAATAGTTTGACTATATCTATACATGTGTATTCCCCGCCGTTCAATCTGTTCCAAGGGAATATCTCAATATCCCTTCTGTTCGTTTTATTCTATTGATAAGAATTACTGTTTTAATTTTGAATTAAATTTTTAACGATCTGATCTGTAACTATAACGATACTTTAAATTTTTAAGATAAACACTCATAAATCATAACGTTAAAAAATTAATCCAACATTTCAATTGAGAAAAAACAATACCTATCAATAATGTGTGATAAGATATTTTATCACAAAAAGACCTAAAAGATGTTATGTTTTTCTCCGATCTAACGATTAGCATATTATAGGACCATAATAAGGGAAAAAGAGCAACATAGTATTTTTGAAGAGATTAATAATAAATCATAGTATAATATTTTAAATATAGTAATAAATATCATAAATGAATTATGATCACATAATATTAAAAAAAAAAAAAAAAAAAAACACATCCCCCTTCTTCGTCTCTTTCTAACATGAAACTATGCACATAAATTTGTTATTAATAATTAATCGTAAATCCTTAGAAATATATATTATAATTCATCATATTTTAAAAAACATGCTATATATAAACTTCAAATATATATATATATATATAATATGCTATTTCCTATAATTATCTACAAGTAATTTATCAACCATAGGTTGGATCATGATTAAAAAAATTAAAAAATAAAATAAAAAAAGCTTAGATGGTTACGTAGTGTGAATATTGAAATTTGAGCAATTTTAGTCGAGCTATAAATATCACTAATAAAAAAAAATTCCAACTTGCATACTTGGTCTTACTTGTGGTACGGGGCGTCTAAGTTATTGGGTTTTCCTTAAATAATAATCTTAAAATAAAGCTAATAAATAGACCAAGGACCATCCTTGTTGATTGGGTTTAAAAATAAATATTAAAAAAAAAAACTAATATTAGTGCACATCAAATGACTTTTCTCTCAAATGCAATCACCCAATTTTTTATTTTTTATTTTTTTATTTTTATATTTGTGTTCATTCTCAATAATAAGTAGCTTTCTACTTTTGAGTATTTTAACATTTAGGATCTTCTTTTTATATGTCTTCTTGTAACATTTTTCGTAACCATAAACAGCATCCTAAACGTATGATGGTATGGCCATCTAAATCTAATCCTATCAACTATGGACTTATTCAGAATTTCTATATATCTTTGTCTTTATTATATATATATATATATAGTTTTTTATATATATTTGTCGGTGTGTAGTCTGTTTGACCGCATGCAAAGTGCCATACTTTTCTTTTATTTTTTAAATAACAAATATAATTTTAGGGAGCTCGTTATTGTTTAATAATTGGGACAATAAATTATGAAGGTATATTGAATACTAAATTTTTCCCATGCTTAGAAAACCCTTGAAAATTAGGGTTTTATGTATGTTTTTTTATCCTAATATTTAATCACAATCATATCAAAATAAAAATATATAGAATTGATAATTTTTTATACAGATTCAACGGTCTAAAAACAAAAGTCCCATCTATGGGTTATATTGGAAATTACCTTTTGAAACTCGTGAATAGCAAAATGAGTATTTAGGGTACTTGAATTTTCAGGATATAAGCTCTTTCTTTCTTTTGTTTGAGATTGTATTTTACCAAATAGATAGTGTGTGTGTATATATATTTATATAAATATATATATATATATTAAAAAAAAACCCAATTTTCCTATATCGTGAACAGATATAAATAGCTCAAATGAAGAAAATTAAATTCCAATTGGAAATAAAATGAAGAATGTTCAAATAAAATTTTCTTAATCTCTACCAGTAATATTCAAGAAGAATAAAGTCAAAGGCACTATTTTTCTTTCAATAAGTATAAATATATTAACAAGAAAATATTTCTGGCACAAATTAAAGAGAGGGAAAAAAGATTTGTGTACAATTCCCAAAAACACGTGCATGTTAGATGATAAATTAGGACAAACATACACCGTTAGATCTACTATTTTTCTCCGTGATATTTGACCAAAAGAACAAATCTACACCGGAACGAAGGCCCGGACGGGCGGCGGCGGCTCGCAGCAGAAGGGAGCCGCCGGGTGCTGCCACTTCTTGAAGACGACGACCGGCGGCTTGTCGGAGTCGGCGTCGCGAGATTTAGCGTCGGCCGTCCGATCTAGCGGCTTCGGCTTCGGCTTGGGCGGCGCCGCCGCCGCGGGGGGAGATGAGGGAGAAGCGAGCGGGGAGAGGAGAGGGATGGCGACGTTCCAGTCGGAGACGGGGCTGATCTGGAGAGAAGCCGGCGCGCGGCGTTGGAGCCGGCTGGGTTGGCGGACGGTGCCGGTGACGGAGATCGGTCTGGTTATTTCTGCCATGGATTTGGTGAAGAGGTCTAGAGAGAGTGAGAGAGAGAGGGAGAGGAGATAGAGAGAGAGAGAAGTATGTTTTGTTGGATACTTGGATTGGTTTTGGCTTTGGTTTTGGAAAGAAACAGGGGAAGAGTGATGATATTATATATGTATAAGATGAGAGAGAAAGAGGAGAGAGAAAGAGAGAGAGAAGTATGTTTTGTTGGATACTTGGATTGGTTTTGGGTTTTGGTTTTGGAAAGAAACAGGGGAAGAGTGATGATTTTATATATGAATTATATGAGAGAGAAAGAGGAGAGAGAAAGAGAGGAGAGAGAGAGAAGGAAGGCATGTGGTGTGCACGGTTCAGTCAGAAAAGGGGATGGGGTTGAGCTGTCACACTTCCCACGCGGCTTCGGCTTGGCTGGCTCTACTCTCTACGCCAAAGTCATTTTTTATTTTCTCTCTTTTCCTTAGGCACAATTTTTATTTTCTGATAATTTAGGCCGTTGATGGAAGGTTTTGGCCATATGTTTTGATTTGAAAATCAGACATAGTCATTCACCAAAAAAAAAGACAGTTTTGGAAATATAGGTTGGAAGAAAAAATTATTTGGAGTAAAAAAAGTGTAGAATCTCAAATATATTCAGAAAAAGTATCAGTATGTGTCTTGTTTTGTTTCTCTTAAAATTCTACAAATAAAATATAATATCATTTGAATTTAAAATAATAAAGTTATGGATGTTTAAAGTTTAAATTTATTGTAGACATTTGGATTATGAATAGTTAAAATTAGTTTTGAGTTGAAGAAAAAGACCAAAAAAAAAAAAAAAAATGTTTGGAGATATACCCCTAACCTTCAAAAATATAATGTCTCCGTTTTAATTCGTTAGTTGGAGATGAAATTTTTAAATTGGAGTTAGTTAACTTTTTAAAACTTTCAAAAAAAAACAAAATTGATATGAAAATTTAAGTTTCAATTGGAACACCAGACAAAAGCGTACATGAAAAATAAAACTTTCCCTAACTTTATAAATATCCTTGACCATATTTAATAAAATAAAACTTTCCCTAACTTTATCAATATCCTTGACCATATTTAATAAAAATGGCAATCTTTCTTATTTTGTGAAATAAAGGCGTGGAAGTTCATAGCATGCAGATAAGAATGATTGTTGAAAGCCTTACCGATGTGCCTTATCTTGAAATGAGGAGCATATCACCCCAGCCTTGTTGTATGTGTTAGCAATCATGTTCTGTGTGAGCAAGATTATAGACACTATAAAGTTGAATATTTAACTAATAAAAATAAGGTTTCACATTTAACTCTCTAAAGACCCCTTATATTTAAACCTTCGGCCACATACCTATTTACTGTCATCCTTTGTTGCTAGACCACCACGCTTAGTGATATTCATTAAAACTAAACTCGGTTAATTTTTTAATTATAATGATGAAATACTCAATAATGGGAGAACATAATAAAAAAGGTTTAATTACAAAATTTCCTCATCAAAATCGTTCTTTTGATAGTTAGAAGGATAGAAAATACATTTAGGGCCTGTTTGGTGCACAAGTTTAGTTTGAGTTGAGTTGAAATTTTTAAGTTTGAATAGTAATTTTTGTTGACTTTTTCAGAAAAGACAAAAAACTTTTGGGGAAAAGACAAAAAACATGATGAAAAAAGTACAGTTTAATTTAAGTTGAACCTATCAACCAAACGGCCCTTAGTTACGCATTAATGTATGGTTGTTGACGTAATAAGTGCACAATTATTACTTTATTATATATTCTGATAAACAATAACTACTGTTCAATTACTATTTCAACAACTAGTGTCGTTTTAAGTTGGTATAAAAAAATGAAAAAGAAATTAGAGGTCATTTCTCTTAGGATTGATTTGCAATCATTCTAACAATCTCGTCAATTTGTGATACA
Source organism: Ficus carica (assembly GCA_009761775.1). Classification (NCBI taxonomy): domain Eukaryota; kingdom Viridiplantae; phylum Streptophyta; class Magnoliopsida; order Rosales; family Moraceae; genus Ficus; species Ficus carica. The sequence goes on from CM019746.1 coordinate 11,295,715, forward strand.
TTAAAATTGTGGTGTATTAAAGGATATTGAGTCATTTTTAATGTACATTTTTTCATCTTTTCTCTTATATTAAATAATCATAAATGTCAAAATTCTTACACTAATCTCTCAATTATTCTTATTATTTTTATTTTCTCTCCAACCAAACACTCTTAAGTCACGAGGATGAGCCATTGAGGAGGAGAAAAATTTTTAATAATTTTTTACTATAAACTTTATAAGCTAAAGACGTTTGGGGCCTCTACTCCGGTTGGAGTTTTCCAATTTTTTTATTTTATTTTTTTTGTCTTAAGGAAGTCAATTTTACTATTCACATATTCAAATCTTTATTTTTCATCTTCAAAAATTCAAATTTTAAAAATTCATAACTTTCTTATTTTAAGTCGAAAATGAGATGATTTTTTTAAAATTACATAGAATGACGAGAAGTATGAAACAGTATTCATGTTGCTATTTTTTCTCAAACACATTTTTAGTTTTTACACTTTTACTGTCATTGTTCATTTTCAACCAAAGACACATTTCCAAACATTAATTCATTATAAATTAAAATTTTCTTTTCAAAACTTCAATTTCAATTGGTGTTTCAAACAACTTGTATAACAACTTGAATAGTAGTCTAAAAACAAGCTTAACTAAAATATGGACCCTACCTTGATCTTTACACTTGGAATTTGATTTCCCACCCCACGGAGTAAACTTCCTAATAATTTATGGGTAAAGTTGTGGTAAAATTCTTTTTATATGTTCTATCAATAGAGCACATTTTTAAACCATTCAGATATAATCAAACGGCTGAGATGTTACTTATGTACGGTAATTATCATACACTTTACCTTACAATAGTATTTGACTAAGAAATTCAAAAATAATAATAAAAAAAAGAATTTTAAAAAAATCCACCTTCACCTGTGGAAGGTTGGGGGAAAGGGGGAGGGGAGGTTTCCGTCGTCGGGGTTGGGAAGGAGGGATGGAGGGGCTCATTGTCCTGGGAGGGGGGCGCGAAGGTCGCCGGTCGGGGGCCTGAATTGCAGAGGGATTGGAGAAGGTCGCTGGGCAAGGAGTCAAATAGCAGAGGGACTGGATCTTAGGGCAGCTTGCCGAAGGAAGGTCGATGTGGGGGGGCTTCATTGGCATCCAGGAACGAGGAGGGACTAGGTCACCGGGGTCGAGGTATTGGGTTACCGGCGTCATGGCGGGCAGATCTAGCGTGGGGGGTGACATGGCTTCGTCGGCATCAAGGGGGGGTTCACCAGTGTCAATGGGGGACTGGGTTGTTTTAGTTTTTTAAAATTTATTTTTTAATTTTTTTTAGTTTATACTAGTATGAGATAAGTTGTATTATAACAATCATGCACAAGTAACATCTCAACCGTTTGATTACATCTTAACAATTTAAAAATGAGCTATATCAATAGGATATATAAAAAGAAATTTACCACAACTTTACCTATTATTTATAACCCTTTATTTGGATTGGTTTAGGGGAAGACTGTGTTAGAGACCTCTTGAGAGGCAATATCTTTAGGGCCCGTTTGGTGTGTAAGTTTGAGTTAAGATTTATAAGTTTAAATAGTAAATTTTGTTGACTTTTTAAAAAAGACAAAAAAATTTTTGGGAAAAAGACAAAAACTTTTGAGAAAAAAGACAAAAAAAAGTTTAGTTCAAACTCATGGCCAACTCCCCCTAGTTACTAAAATGTATGTAATTAAGATGAAATCAGACAAATAAAAAAACTTGAGTACACAAAAACTTAAGTGCACACTGCCACATGCAAACACACCCTTTGCCCCCATTATTCCCTAGACCATGGCATTGATCAGTGTCTTCATGAACAGCCCCACCACCGCCATCGACCCACGCCCCCGCCGTTGACCCGTGCCTATGCCCCCGCCGTAGACCCAAGCCTCTGCCGTTCAGGTACAGCCCCGCGAGCGCACCGATGGTGTCGCGACGCATCCCGAACGGCAAAATCGGTTACCGACTTTCCATCGACGACCCCTAACTTGAGAAATGACCCCCACCCTGGCGACCTTCCGCTGTTCGGCAGTGAAATCGCTTCCCTCACTCGACTTGCAAAATCACCCCCCCCCTCCGGTTAGCCATTCGGCGATGGCGAAATCGCCCGCCCCCGATGGCCACCCGACCTGCATGGTCTGGCCAGATCTCGCCATTGGGGATGTCACTGCTCCGGTGAAGAAGAGAGAGAAAGCGAGGGGAGAGAGAGGAGGTTTTTTTTTTTTAAAGAAAAAGAGGAGAAATTTGATACAACCAATCTTACATTTACACAAAATTACAGTTAGTACATTTTAAAAATTATGCAATAAATATTTCTTAAATTGATAACTACCGGTGGGACTCCACCATATATTCTCCGGTTGGTTGATTAGACCTTAAAAAGAGGTCTTTTTGGGACAAAAAATCTCAATTCCATTCTACTTTTTTCCAAGCCGAGCCAAAAGGAATGCAAGCTGAGAAACAGCCAAGACGTTAAACAAACCTTCCCCAACTGAAAAGTAACATAGAGCATCATATTCTTTGTTAGTCAAAGGCTGAGTTTTAGTGGGTCCCATCTCAAAACCGTGGGGACCTCGTCTTTCGAGATAGAGTTTTTTCTTTTTTCTTTTTTTTTTTTTGGATTTATTATTTTATTCTTGATGACCTCTTCCTTTTCAAGTTTTAGCTTTCACCGCCGGTTTTTGACCCTTTTTATTGAATCAAACGGATTGCTTCAAATAGAAATCACAAACGTCGATGTTTTAACCGACGAACCCCACGTGGCACCATCTCAGCCGTCTTTGACTGCCGGAATCTAACCGCATAAACGTTGCTTACGTGGTCGATTGTGTGCCTTTGAGAACCGATTGTGGTGACACGTGTCTGCTTGTATTTGTCCTAATCCGCATCGTCGTTTTGTAGAATTTTGTGGACCATCTACAACCGATCAACGATGCGGCTAAAGCTCGTCAAATTCAAAATCAGCTGATCAACCAGTCAAGGATATAACCGTCTTTTCTAGAATATTCCACTTGTTTATTACTTTTTTTTATTTTTTCCTTCTTCTCCATTCAATAAAAAAGACATAAGAATTGCCACCCTCATCCTTTCTCATACTTTCGTCATTTTAAAAATCCGCAAAACTATCGGGAAAACGAAAATTATCTTTTACTCAATTTTATTAAAAATCTAAAACGAAATTATAAAATATGGAACCTAGATGCATTCTAAAAAGAAAATGAAAATAAATATTCTACTGATAAAAGGAAAATGAAGATATGCTCATGATCCGAACAAATTGACCTTTGCATTCGTTACCACTAGCAAGGACAAAATTTACAAAATTGGGCTCTTCTTGAAACGACTAAGACTAGACATGAAAAGCCCCCACCTGCACATGCATATATATATATATATATATATATTTATATGTCAAGGTTTAAAATTATTCAATAGAGTATTAAGACATTTTATATTTACAAGTTAAGACACAAGTCTTAAGACTTGTTTGGTATTCTATTTTATTATAAATTAAACTGTACTTTTTCATATTAATTTTTGTCTTTTTTTGAAATTTTTTTGTCTTTTCTAAAAAATCAACAAAACTTACTATTGAAACTTAAAAATCTTAACTCAACCCAAACACCAAGCACCATCTTAATGTAGTTTAAGGAATAAACCTCAAAATGAAATCATAAAAATAAGTCAGAAAAAACATGAAAAATCATTTAGTAGATAGAAATCATAACATAACATCAAAATTTTTTACTTCAAATGTCTATCTTTCAATCTCTTGTTGAACATTATGTAAACCAATGTATTCATCTTTATCGTAGCCAAGCGATTTCTTTAAACTAGAAAAAACTTCAGAAAAATTGAGACTACAGCCTCAATATTACACAATTGCATGTGTTTCTGAAGACGCCTCAATTCATAGAGGCGTATGTAATTTAGAGGATAATTGAGGCTTAGGTCTCATTATTATTTTTTTCTGCAATTCACTGACGCGAGTCTTGTTGCGTGTCTCAAATTGTACAATTTTAAACAATGACATAATATATATACACACACATACATGCACCCAGATTTTTTTTGCTAAAGATGCATGAACCCAGCTATACATATAAAATATATACCATAAAATCCATGAAGTTAACAAAATGGGTTTTTGAAAAATAACTTCAATTTTAAACTCATCTGAAAAGCATTTTGAGCTCCTCAATCCTAGCAGACCGAACTTCCTCATCGGTGAGAGCCCCAGCTATCATTCTCTGCTTCCTGGCTTGAACCTGTTGCATGCGTTCCTCCACAGTGTCCTGTGTCCATTTACAATTGGTTAACTAAGCCCCTTTGAATCACCGAGACTGGTTCTGGACACTATTTAAAAAGTTTTCTATGATGTTTTTTCTTATAAATTTTTTTCCAAACGGACATAATTGATAAGTTATGTTAAGTTAACAGCAATGACCAAAAAAAGTCCTAGTTGGTGAACTTATCACAAAAATAAATCAATAAACAAAAACAAAAATAAAAATAAAGAAGCTAAGGTTAGGCAAGAATGAATAAGAAGCTTTGTAATGTTATTATTAAAATGGCTACAACTTTGACTGGGTACGTCAACAACATGGAACTCAGCTGGCCTCTAGTCCAATTATTCATGCTTGTTTTTGATATATATCAGACCTTTTCTTTTAATCATTGAACAAAAGTATTTGGAGTTTTGGATCTATACTCTTTTTTTAAGTCCATGACCCGGTCAACATGTCAGGGATCCCAAGGAGTCCAACTCAGAGTATAAGACGTTCCGGGCCAAATTTGACCCGCTCCACTTGCTCATTGTGGGCAAGCTTGATGCGAAATCAATTATAAGGAAAAGAGATTGTATCTATCAATAAAAATATGATAATAATTTGTTAAAAAAAAAAAAAGTTGGGTTTAGAATCAGAATGTCTCACCTTGACAATGAATCGACGTACAGAAACCGTTCGTTTTTGGCCAATGCGGTGGATTCGCATAATCGCCTGCTCTTCAACTGCTGGATTCCACCATGGATCCTATGAAGAGAACATGGCGTGTTTGAGTTTGACAAAGAAAATGAGAATCTTTTTCTTTTGGTCAAAAAAGGAAAAAAGGGAATCAAAAGATGGAAAAGAAAATGTACCATCAAAAAGACGTTAGATGCTGCAGTTAAATTCAACCCCACACCACCAGCTCTCAAAGACATTAACAGAACCTGAAATACAACACCAGCAACTCATTATTTAGCATCCAAAGTATCAAAGCAGTGGAGAATAAGTGGGAATATTTTAACTACTTTAAAGTGCTTTACCATTTTCTCTTTGTTCTCGTTGAACTCATACAAGACCTTCTCTCTTTGCTTCTGCGTCAGCCCTCCATCGTAGCGCAAATACTCGATTCCCTCCCTTTTCAAAGGGATCTCTAGAAGGTCCAAAAACGTGGTCCACTGACTGAAAACGATGCTTTTTTCGCCTGTACCAGAATGGCAAATTCGTTCCAAGCAGTTCAAGAGGCTTGAGATCTTTGATGATTCCTTCCAGTTCTTCTCAACATCAACATGGAACCGGCTCTCTGATGGGCACGTTATGAGGTCGGTTTTTCGAACCGTTTGACGACACAATGGGCATAGCCCAGCTGCTGGGGATCGCCAGCTTGAGAGAAGACACTCCCTGCACATTCTGTGCGCGCAGGGTGTCAGTACAGGGTCATCTGCCGACTCCATGCATATGGGACACTCCAAGATCTCGCCACGTCGAATGGCCTCGACGACTTCTTCAAAGTATGCTTTGGTGGGGCCAGTTGGTGCTGAAGTAGCAGACTCAGGGTTTAGTTCAAAAAATCTTCTGGCAAGCTTGCTCAAGTCTGCAAACTTCTGTGAATCGCCTCGACTGCATTGTAAGAAACCACGGAAATCAGAAGCAAGAAAATGGAACGGACCAGACCACGTTACTTCAACAATGTTGCCATTCTTTTCACCTCATAACAAGAAATGGGTGGTTGCAACACTGCCTCAGCCGTAAAAGCAGCTCAAGGATACTAGCATAGTTATGTAGAACTTTCCCTTGAGCCACAAACTGGTCGAACTGGACCTGCTCATACAAATACGTTCGATGCGTAATTAAATTGAGAAACTAATACTGGCTGTCAAGAAGATTAGAAGAAATGAAAATAATCCTTGAATAGAAACTAAATCTTGAAGCAAAAAGCTACCTTAGATCTTTTAAACAGGGCATCATAAAAATCTTGTTCGGCTTCCGTCATTTCACACTCGATGAGTTGAATGTCAGTTGGAGGAAGAACAAGAATGGGCCTGTCCATTTACCAGATATTAAAACGCTGACATTGTATTAAAAAAGGAAAGGCAATGTACAGGAACTGAGCAGATTAGATAATCACCTTCCTTCTTTATTCTTCGATTCCTTTGTTCTTCTCAACATAAGAGGCCTCAAAATAGCCTTTATTAGTCGTAACCCTCTTGGGTCACCATTCTCATAAGGCCTTTGAATCAACTTGTTCCACCTGCAAATGAGCAGAATCATGTGTGAATGACAGAATAAAAGAATTAATGAGCTAACAAAGTCACACTTGAGACCCAATCTACCACAGAAAAAAGAGACGGAGATACACGAAACTATGACTAGTATAGTATACAAATATACATGTATACATATACATAGAGTTCTTTTTTGAGATGCTTTGTCATACCATGCCCAGTTGCACCATGGTTCAACATGCAAGAAGCATAGGAGACTGTAGAGGTCCTCCAAATTATTCTGCAGCAATTGAACAAATTCACCAATTATGACTTAAATGGTTCTCAACTTGAGACTAACCAAACAGTATATCTCGAAAGCATTAATGTGAACTTGAGGCAATAGGAAGACCTGAATAGGTGTTCCTGTCAGACACCATCTGCAATGAGAGGATAAAGTAAAGGAAGCTCGAGCACCTAGAGTCTTCCAGCATTTGATCGTATGGGCTTCATCTAGCACCACCCTATACCAGTCCACCCCGTGGAAAATGCTGTTCTCTCCCTCCTGTATCAGGATTTTAAAAATTTTAATTCTATAGAAGATAAAGAATTAAAATTGGAAGAGAAAGACTGCTTAAACGAACATCCTTACATTTTTGTGAGCGTTGGTCAAGACACCATATGTTGTCAAGACGACATCATATTCTGCGATCTCCCTGGGATTATGTGCTCTTCCCCCACCATAGTGAACAAAAATGGAAATGCTTTCTGGCTCTGAATGTGTTTCAAGCTCATCCTGTTAATTTTTCAAGCGGTCCAATAAGTGATTTAGCAAGTTTAACGAAACTCTAATAACATCCTCAGTTTTAGTTTTCTGAGTATTAGCAAACAGGAGAGATTTACCTTCCACTGGCTTAACAAAGCCATGGGACAAATAATGAGTGTACCACCCTTTGGTTTGGATGAGGCAGTGCTTTCTGCAGCATTTTTAACAAGTACTTGATTATCAGGACTACATCGGCGTGGACTTTTTAGTATTAAAGCAATTGTCATCACAGTTTTCCCGAGCCCCATTGCATCTGCTAGGATCTAAAGACACAAAAATGTAGTTTGTATGCAGTGAATAACCGCAAGCATTGGCACAAAATGAGATTTGCTACAACATACTGACGCATGTAAGACCAAAATAGAGCAAAGTGATGACTAAGTACTCACTCCTCCTCTTGCCATCTGAGTTGCAGTTGGAAACCTGGTTGTTGCTTCCCCTGAGAAGAGGTTCACATAGATTGAGGAAGCTCTCCTGCCAAAACAAATTCATCATTTAACAACAATATTGATTTGAACAAGTGCGTTATAATTTACGTCGCAGATAAAATGTGTTTTCTTTGTTCCTTAATGTTCCTCTATAACTTCAACAGACTACATACTCATCACTTATACAATAGGCTGCCCAGCAGGGATGAAGAGTTTTTGTTGCTTTCTCAACATCAATTCCCTTCTCTAGTTCTGACATCCAATAAAGAGCTTGTTTCTGATATGTCCTTAGGTTACACGTCAGAGTGCTTGGCGGTTCCATCACCTAAAATATTAGGATAAATTTAACACATGATGAGCTTCAAAACATAACAGCATAATTTACTTTTTTAAACACCTAGTTAAACATCACAGACCTCTAAATTGTATGAATCTACAGCTCCAACAAGCTTACTGAGAGATGATTGTGAAACAGCTTGCTCATCTTTGGCTTGCTCTGGATACTGCTGGGAACCTTTCCTTTGTTTGACAATAGGCAGCGTCGACACAGCTTCATCTGGTTCAGCCTGTTTTAGTCAGAATAATATGCTTTGTAAACAATGCCTATTAATGACCAGTTTATCACATATCTCAAACAATTAACGAAAAACCAGTACTTACTTCTAGATTTAAGAGGCGCTTCCGAGAATTAAGTTCTTCCGGGGTGAACTCAGCCTGTTTAGGACCAATAAGAAGTACAAGCTCATCGAAAAGTTGATTAAAACAAATAGGATTTAATCATTGTTGCCTTAGTAAAATGTTGAATTATGGGCTACTAGAACAATGAAGTTAGAGAGTACCTGCTGAAAAGGTTTGATTTTCAGGAATTTGAACAGAGTAAGGAGAGGATAAATCGTGGAGTCGATGTTCATAGCTTCGAGCTTCCACCCCCATGAAGAATTGTCATCATCCGTAAATATCGAACTATGAATGTAAAAGCTAAAATACAAAGCAATCTATCAATTGGAGCAAAACAGAAATATCGATGTTAAAAGAGAAAACCAAAGGATGATAACAAAGTGCTATTTTTTACCTTACATACAGCATGATTTCTTGCATTATAGAAAGGCATGGTGGCGCAGCTATACAACGCCCGCATAATTTCACCTTACCGGAACTCACAAGAGGAACGATACATTTTCCCCACTCCATGGGAAGCCGACCAATCTAATGTTTAAACACGACAGAACACATGTCACTATCAAGCCTTTGTATAAACAAGCAACTCAACAACAAACACCTATAAAGAACTGATCACAATCAAGAAATAAATTTTTATACCTCTCCAAAACGTTTGGTTGAGAAGCGAACAATCCAATGTGCATTAGACCTCCAATCGGTGGAAGGTAAGAGAAGTGGACGATCTCGTTGTCTGCCAATTTCCTGCCTTTAGTAGTTGAAAGTGCGGTGACCATTGTTCTGCCGACCAGAAACCAGTTGGGCTCTTCGGGGAAGTCCCCGTCCTCCACCGGAACATGACAAGGCTTTTGATCCTCAGTCCTTTGCTTCTTTGCATCGGATGAATTTTGCAAACTCTGTACTCTTTTATTAGGGATTCTGTTGAACTTCTTCACGAAACTCTCCCGAGTAATTTCTTTGACTGGTTCTTCCTTCACCGCAAGTACCTTTTGCTCAACCCCCAAGACAGGTTCTTGTTTTACTGGGACAATTGGCTTTGAACTGCTAATCAGGTCAACCTCAATCGGTTCATCCTTTACCGGGATGATGGCTGTCGCCCAGCGAAGCGGAACAGCTGCAATTGGCGCCTCTTGTTTCGCTTCAGCATTGAGACCTTCACATGAAGCCTTGCTCCCCAAACTCACTACAGGTTCATTTTTGCCATTCTCCTCACACCATTGTTCGAATTCCTCGATAATATCTAGTAAACCCATAAACTTCCTAGGCTTAACTCGCTCGTTCAATCCGTTTCCTTCAAAACCAACACCAGGTTCCCCCTCTTGTTTCTCTCCAAATTTAAGACTTTCTTCAACTCGAGGCATACCGGGCCCCTCCTCCACTCGAATCACCGCGTTCGACTCGCTCCGAGACTCATCAACTTCAGATGGTTTAATCTTCATCACTTCTTTTGCTTGAGAGCTAAGAAATTCCTCCGTCGTCATGACTTTCGTATTCGTAACTTTCAGAAACTCGTCGAACGACATTCTAGAAGCCACATTTACCGCTTTTCGTTCCTCCGATTTCTCTTCTACACCAGAACTTTCTTCATTTCGATGAACTTCAGGCTCCTCCTTGAATCGAACCGTCTCATTCGCCTCACACCGAGACTCATCAGACGGTTTAGATTCAAGATATTCCTCCGTCGTCATTACTTTCGTGTCCGTAACCCTAAGAAATTCATCAAACGACATTCTAGAAGAAACACTCACCTTTTCCCCCTTTTCCTTCTCCGATTCCTCCGGTTGTTCTTCTCCTCCGATCTGCGCCGAAATCCGAGCCCCCGTGCTCGTCATCGTCCGCTTAACCGTCACCAGCCCCGGATTATCGGCGATAAATTTTGCAGCGGCGTCCGGATCGTCGCCGGAGAGGGAGAGCGCTCGGAGAATGTCGGATTCCGGGGTTTCGGACCCGACGATGGACCGAACCGTCTTGATCTTCTCTTCGTTCTCTGCTGTTCGATGATCGGCCTCCATTGTTGAGGCTCGGAAATGGTGGAGGAAGGAAATGAAAATGGAGGGAATGAAAAGGTGAAATGAGAGCGAGGGGGTTTTATATGGGAAAGAATTTGGCGCCAAAAGTGCTTTTACCATTCTCCAATTTCCCGCGGGGGGGGGGGGGGGTTTAATATATATAAATCTCTTAAATAGATTAGTTTATGGGAGTGTTTAGTGTGTAAGTTTGAATTGAAATATTTTAGTTTCAATAGGTAGTTTTTGTTGACTTTTCAGAAAAGACAAAAAAAAAAATTTCAGAAAAAACAAAAAACTTTTTCAGAAAAACACAAAAAAAAGTACAGTTTCACTTGAGTGAAACAAAAGTGTCAAACAATACCATGTACTTTCATTTTTCATCTTTTTTTTTTTTTTTTTTTGGCTCAAAGCATCTTATTAAATTTTTGAATATCTATACTTATCTAATTGAAGTGAAAAATACTTAGGGCTCGTTTCGGAGATATCTGGAGATGGAATTTTGAAGGTTGGGTTAAAAATATGTGTTTAAAAAAATAACTTTTGAAAAAATTAGATGATATAGAAAATAATACAAAATTTTGAAATGTGTTCAGAAAAAATAAACAAAATGAATCTTGTAATGTTTGTCTGGTCGTTACGAATATTTTAACACAAAAATCAACTCATTCCGATTTAAAATGAGAAAGTTATACAATTTTAAAGTTTGAATTTTTTGAAAATATAAGAAAAACAAATTTGATGTAAAGTTGAGATTTTGAAATTGGTTTCCCAAGCAAACCCTAAAATTTTTATAATTAGAGATAATTTAGAGATGTCCTTAATGACAATCTTACAAATCACCTATTTTTGTAAGCTTATCAAGGGCAGCTAGTTTGACCCATTCGGCCTCAAAGACTTTTTTTTTTTGGTAGAAAATCGAAAAAACAACCTCTATTTCCTGGGGAATTCCAACATGGGTAAGGTTACTTACAATATCCATGGGTAAAATTTTTCGATCGTTGGATCACTTTTTCATTGTCTAGAATCTAGATTGAAAAAATGTACCAAAACTAATTTCATAATTTTACATTGGATTACACTAGAAAAAAAAACAATAAAAAAAAAGACAATAAAATGCTCTTTTCTTCCTCTTCCTTTGTCCAAAACATCGGTGATCGAAGGAAAGGGGCTTGCTACTAGGTTCGCGCGAGGGCGGCGGCGGAGATTTGGGTTTCAAGGGCTCCGCGCCATCTCCGAACCCACCTATCAGGCTTGGGTTTTTTGAAAACGGCGAAAGTGGAGAAGTCGTGGGGCTAATTGTCAAGCCACCAGTTGTCGGAGGTTGCAAGGTCACAACTGGGTGACCCAACGCCCACATCGCCAGCCTCACCACCATCGCCCACGCCATGAGCCCCGATCTCACAAGCTCATAGCCCCTACACCTCCTAAGCCTTGCCGATTTTCCAGATCCGTTCTCGGCCTCTCCATGCCGTTGATGCCATCAGAACTCACCCCTAACCATGAAAGGGGGTTTTTTTTTTAAAGTGATTGCTAGATAGATTTTTTTAAAAAAATTTTGATGAAAAAAATTATATTTTTATGCTAGTGTAATAATCTCATAGACAAAGTAAATTTGTTCTTAATCAGGAGGGTCGGCCAATGCGAGCCAACCCTATAGGTGTTTACACAAATTATGTCGGCCATATGTCTTGATAGCCATACAGCACTCACCAATCCGAGGGTGAGCGTGGCATATTTAGCCAACCGACCCTTTTAAACTTCTCCCCTTCACCACCATTTCTATTTATACTCATTCTTTCCCTTGCCCTTATCTTCCCTTTCCGATGTGGGACTTTTCCAAAGCTCAAATAGCTGATTTGCTGTTCTATTACCTAGCCACTGACTTCTTCAACAACATATTTAGAGGGAAGATAGGAAAATAGAACCTTTGGAATATGATAATATTTATGCATAGTAATAATACAAAAAATTATCTTTATGAATTAATATAACACATAGCCTGTGCTTGAAGGAAATAAGAGTCCTTGTACTTCCTGCCGCTTCCTATGTGAATCCCGTTGCGAATCCAGTCCTCCCTGTGTATCCAAGCGTCCCGACCAAAGTCAAGAATTCCTAGAATCTGTCAAGAACAAGATAGATTATTATATGAGGAATGTTTTATGACCTTGTTGATGAGTTGCAGCAAAATAACTTACCGCTCCGCCTTTCCACGATACAAAAGTCGGATTAGTTCTTGACTGCAAAACCTATTGAACATTAGTTAAAGTCAGATAATACGTGGGGTGAAATGTAAATCAAGTCTGATCCGTTTCACTTTTCAACGTGCAGCCACCGGGTACTTATAAGTTTTATCTCCGTCTCTTCTTTGAGCAGAAAGGAAAACAAGAAATGAAATGATTGAGACAAAGTAGCCAACCTCGACAGTATCAATGGCCTCATTTGGAGGAATTGCATGCAAGACCCTGCAACAAGGGGGAAAAACAATGAAAATGACACGACCGGAAAAAAAATGAGGAAAAGAAAAGAGGGGAAAAAATGACAACAACATTTAAGTAAGAGTAGAACAAACCTGTCCTCCAAAGCAGGAACAAGACCAGTAGTCAAGGCCACGCCACCAATCTACAGCAACAAATTGTGTCCATAAGCGAAGAGTTGATAAACATTGAAACTTGCAGTTCAACTTTATGCCAAAACTTACCAATTGTATGCTACAAAACAATTTTCTTTGGAGTTCAATGCGACCCGTCGAAAGAATGCTACTTGTGATGGCTTCTGCAAGGCCAACTTTCTCTTCTTTCTTTGGTTTGGTTGGAAAAACCGGATAGTTGTCCCACATCGGCAATCCAACATTGATGCCGGGAAATAACCCATCTGGCATTTCAGGTCTTCTGGGAAAATCCATTTGCCATGTATCTTCCAGCATATCCTCATAGTCATGAAACCTGGAGAAGTAAACCTATTAGAAGTCGTGCAGGATTTACCACAGACACTTTCTATCGTGCAAACGAAAACTTGACAAACGCTTTTACTAACCAAGAGCGGGATGGTGGAGGATAAACATCTGGAACCAAAAGAGTTGGGTAGAACAAACCCACTGGAGGGACCTATTTAACATGCAGTTATAATTAATCTTCTGATTAGAAAGTACATTTCGGAAGACAGAAGCAACGATACTTTGAAGAAATAGACCCACGTTAAGAGCAGTCAGTCTTGTCTTATGAGATCCAGCTGGCATGTTATCTTCATAAGAATGAACTATGGCAACAGCATCGAGTTCTCCCTCCTGCCATAGGAAGCTCAACAAATTAGCAAGGCATATCTGAGAAGCGAACCTCAAGTGTCTAGGAGTCTTAACCAACATATCAGTAGACTTTAAACATGCAAATAATCTCAGTACAGATGAGAAGAGCACGTAAATAATTGGTACGAGTTTGTCTATTTATTTGCGTGTACCCCTCTTTGATTTATTATTAGCAGACAAGAATCAAAGTAACGGAGCTGAGTACTATGGTTTGCGATTTGAATGTGAGTGGGATAGGAAGATGAACTCACTTTAATTTCACAATACGACTCTTTTAGTCTGTTAAGCATCAAGAGGTCTATAGGTTTGGACAAAACATCGGTACGAATCTGTGGCCAGGTCTGATGGTGCCTTTGAGTCCAAAGAAGGCATCTCGATATATCCTGTAACAGTGTATTCATGACTTTAACCCAATTAAAAGATGGCACTATAAAATCACCAACACATAATAGAGAGTAAACAAGAATAAACACCCCGAGATCATTATAATTATACAAAACAAACCTCTCCACCGAAAGGCAAAGTCTTCTCAGTAGTAGGCAAAGCCACTCCATCCTGGACAGCAAAAGAGAGAGATTAACTTCCTTGTTTCCTTATTTTTTTTATTACTGCTTAATAAGAAAACTTATTCCTTCCTTAAAAAGATAATTAAAGTTGAGAGCCAAAGCATGAATTTTTTATTTACCTCATTCTCTCTCTTTCAAAGGGGAAAGGGAAAAAGCCAAGGTATATAGCATGACACGTATTTAAAACTCACCACAAATTTTGCATATGATTATAGTCTATACCAGCACCACAGCGCAAGGAAATAAGGAGGAAAAAAAATTACCTCAACACAAGTAACTGACGCCACCTGAGCACCTATGTTTACAACACATGCCGTGGACAACCCATTCCCGAAAACTGCAGCTAGACCTTCCTGCATTAGTCAATTCAGAGTAAGATAATAAACAGTAGAGAACTGTTAATGAAAAAGGATGCCGTTCATCAATCAAATAATGGGCTGAAGCTCGTAAAAAAAAATCTGAACCGAAAAATGTGCAACAAGAACTTAACCAAAATCAAAATGTAAGACTCGTTGAAAAGTTCCTCACCTGGTGCACTACTGCAGAACTAAAGCGCAAGTCTCGCAAGACTATAGACAACATCTCTTTTATCTCTGCTTTAAGTAACAACGAATAGAATTTACAATAGTTTCCACCTCTTCAATCAGAGTGACAGGATAAGATGGAAAAAAGATAACCAGATAAAGAAACGTATATGTACCAAAAGCATTAAAGCCCACCCAATTACATATACATCAATATATTTAATTCTTTTTTATTATTTTTCTAAAGCTTGGGACGGAATTAGTAATATGCCAAGATGTAAGATGAATACGGTGCAAAGCTTAGAAATGGTAGTGATAAGAGTTTGTCTTCAAAAGTTACATTAAGATAGTTAGCTTAACAAGTTACTTCTACGTACCTCGATTATCAAATGTCTCAGGAACAACAAGAATTGCAGAATACATGATTCTCTCCGATAAAGGGATATGCAATTTCTCTACCAAAATCCACTCCCAAATAGCATGCAAGTCCTCAAGTACCTGGAATTAATAAGAAAAGTAAACAACAGATACATAAGATATGAATAAATACCCCTAGTGCAATTCATGCAGTATGAACAAATACAACAAAAATTTGGCGAGCAACATATGTACTTTAATAAGTACATGTTTTTAGGTGTTCATATATGCATATATATATGATATAATATACTTCAAGTCATATAGCACTTCTGCATCCGTAAAATTTCTCACGACTAAAATAGAGAATAAGCCATGTGTTTGGTGTTACTAACAAACGTATACCTCTCTCTCATCTATCGGGAAACTGATAAAATCAATCTGTACCTGTTGCATGGGATAATGTTGTGAAATATTGAGGTGACCCCTGCGAATAGGACGGCATAAGCAGTAGGGCTCTGCAGGGGATATTCTTAGAGCTTCCTCGCCGCAAATTAATTGTTTGAGTTTAGGTTCACTGGAACTAGGCTCTTGAGAAGCAGCACCTTGATGTTGGTCCGCAGACTCAATATCTACACGTTTATTCACCACAACTTCTGCAGATCAGATACACCAGTTTTAACAAATTGCAACGTAAAACCAAGTATTAAAGTATGCCATAAAGATCATTTTAATACACAATGAGCTAGGTCCATTTTTACTTCTAAATCCACGTTAAAGCACTCGTCTACATTAAGCAGCCAGAATATTTGAAATTCTAAATTAGACAAACACATGAAAGTGCACTAGATTGATATTTTGCTTTGCATATATTATGGGCATGCTACGTAAAAGCCAATTTATAATAATTCAGAAAAGATTAAAGCATGACATAAAACTGAGCAAATTATAAAGACTCGTCTACCATTTGTTGCTGATGATGAAGTAAGGTTCTTCTCATATACGTTTGTCCAAGCGAATGCGGTATCCTTCCTGATATTCTGTGGATTATTAAATCCATCAACACGTCCCATCTGCAAAACAGCTTCGTGATTATACCTGTTTTTCTTTTTCATTTCCTCTCATCAACATTGCAAACATCGAAAATAGTAACCATAGACTTCATTTCTTTTTCATTCAGGAAAACATTCTATTCTAAACAACATAAAATACTATCCGAATAATATAAATGAACATGATCACTCCTTACTCATACCTTGCGCGGCAAGGCATTGTTCGCGACCTCTTCATCCAAGAACGGTATCTTCAAAAACGATGCGGCCTTCAAAAAGCGAAAAGGTTTGTATTCAGATATCGCTTCATAGGCCCATTTGCCATTGCTTTTGATTATGGTTTTAGGCATGAGAAGAAGAAAAGCAAATACCATGGTTTTTCAGCTAGTGTTTGGAACCACATTTTTCAAAGTTGCTTGAGGGGACAAAACAATATATAAATTTTCAATAAGCAATAAAAATGTCATATTGAAGTTTTATAAAATTTTATTAAAGCTGAGGTACAAGTTTCAAAACCTTCTTAGAAGAGATTTTTTTTTAAATATGACTAGAATCTCTTCCAGAAAACTATCCGGAAGGCTCTCTGAAGCAGCGTGTGGACTTCAAAAGCCAAAAGTAGCTTCCCGGAAGAAATGCCAAACTGGCCTTATAACAACAACGTAAAAAGATTTATAAATTATGGTGTGTTTGGATGAAACATTCCAATAGTTATTATCGGACTCCAATGTAATATCCATTTGGTTGGGCAACTACATGAGTGAAATTATTTGAATGTTTTACTATTTCATCACAATTCAACCCAAATTCAAATCCAATTCTCACTTTTCAAATATTTGTACCACACTTATTTCTCTACCGCTACACTATTCAAATGTTACCTTTAACAAAAACAATCCAAACACACATTTAATTTGAACACACAATTCAAATTATACATTTTAATGCAAATAATTAGTTTGAACAAACATTGAAATGCTATATATTGATCCAAACGGAATATAAGATTGTGCGTTAACACAAATCAATAACTAACTCACAACATCATAAGCACTTTCTCTCTCCATATGCTGGACAGTAGTGACCTGAGAATTGAGCATCTAAAATCCCAGAAAAAAAAAAAAAATTCCCAAGTTATCAATAAACCCAATTAACACTATTATCCATAAAAAAAAAATACCCAAAAAAAAAAAAAAACCTGGTCTTGGACGTTTCTCTTGGGGACTTGGGTGGTAAAACGAGCAATGCAATGAGGGATATAGAAAGGGGCGTCCTGAGAAGCAAGCCCGATTCTGACATTCGCCGAACCTATTTGGTTCAAAGGGAATAAACCCAAATTAAATTTGCTAAAGAAGCTTCGATTTTGATATGAAAACTAGATTTAAAAAAAAAAAAAAAAACTCAAAAGAGTACCTGGATTGATAACGACCAAATTGGAGCCTCGTTCAGAAACGAGCTGAGAAGGAACCACGGATTTAAGGTAATCCTGGATCAAACAAAAACAAATTTAGAGAGAGAGAGAGTAGAATGGAGGAGTTTGTGTGGAATCTTTACCATGTTTGAAGAACGAACAAGAGATTGGAAATTGGAGTGGAAAATCGAAATGCCCCTTTTTTCGCTTGTTTTTCTTCTACTCCCTCTGCGGATTACTGATTTTGTTGTTTTTTGTTGTTGTTGTTGATTTTGGGTATTTTGAGTTCAGTCATGAGCAGCCATGGAAGATGATTTTACCGTAGAGTCAAGTGATGAAATTGTGCAAGTTTCAGGGGAATTTCATTTTTGCTCCTTTTTTTTTATTTTTTTATTCATGGTAATAAATTATCAAAATTCAAAGTAAATAGTTGCAAATTTTTGATACAAAAACTATGTGTCGTTTTACGAGACGACAGCATGGTTTGTGAATGGAAGACATGTCGTTTTTTTTAATCAACGGCAAATTTTTATGTTCTTTTTTTTTTTTCGAAGAAAAAATTTTACTTTTTTTTAATTAATTTTTCGTGATAGGACTTGGACGGGCATTTTGCATAACACGACATGTAGTTGTCGAACAAAGCTACATACATTGTTCCATTGACAAACGAGACGAGCAAACTAAGTAGTTAATTCACTAAACGGTACGTCGTTTTCAACATAAACGACAACAAACTTTTAGGACAAAAGAAATATATTAGAGGCTTTGGGTTTTGAACAACATGTCATTTTTTTTTCAACTCAGCCAAAGTTGAAAATCGACGGATCGTTTTGAAGAAGGACCACATTTCTCCAACGAAAAAATATTTCAAAATTTTCACCTATAATAAGGTTTTTTTTTCTTTTTTTAAATTTGTTTTTCGAAATCTCTTTTACAAGGTTTTACATGTAACCACCTATAAGGATAACTTGTTCATGCAAATTCCCCTTTTGAGTTGACTACTTGCCTATGCAATTTATAGGCTTTTGTAATTTTCTATGTTCACAAAGAGCTGACAAAATTATCTGCATTTTGTCTGGTCGTGGCAGAACACTCTTGGCACCTAACTCCTAAGGGTAGCTCCGGTGGTCGGAAAGTCGCGGCCTTGGAGATTGCTCCTTTCCAGGATCGAATCCTTTTGGATGCTCTCCGGTGGCCCCATGGTTTAACTACTAGCGATTTATCATGATCTGTGTTACGGATAGATCCCATGGAATTCGCTCAACTCTCGACCCGGATACCCATTGGTTAGGGCAAGGGCAAACACTCTAAAGCACAAACACCCCAAGTATTTTTCAATGTGCCGACATGTCATTTATCTACTCAGATGGCAAAACGGCAATCCCAACAAGATTGAACAAGGGTTTTTTCTTGCAAGGACATATACGAACCTAAATGCTGTAATTAGTACTATTTTAAGAAAGAGAGAAGACATTGAGGGTTGAAAAAGTTTCATACGAATTTAATTTCAAGAAAAAATTCCTCTTCTTTCTCTCTTTAAAGATGAAATAATCCGGTTCAAGAAAGGTATATCTGATCCCAGAACTGGGAGAAATAAAGTAATAAATCCTAAAATATGAAGAAAAATTATATAATTAAAGATTACAAGAGTAGCAAATGAGTGATGAACATCCAGCAGTAGTATTGATGCTGCCGGAGCAGCCACTTCTTCTGTCCCTAAAAATCGCAACACTCCCAAAAAAAAATCCAACGACAAATTGCTTCTTCGCTGATCTAAACTGTCTTGGATTTTGGAGCCTTCTTCTTGATTTGCCTCTTTGGAATGGAGTTCTTCATCCCAATGAAGAAAAGCAATGCACCAAAAAGTGCCACATTCTGCAAAACAAAAAATAAATAACAAAAAATGCAAACTCGATTAGTTCCATTTCCAAAAGAGAAACGCCGACAACCCATCGAGCATTAGAGTTACACAAACCTGCAAGAAATCATTCAAAAGTGCACCAAAGGCATCCTTCTCGGAGCTGTAGTTGTAGAAATCGTAAAGAATAGGAGTAACCAGTGCCAAGTAGAAAAGCTGAAAGGAGAAACAATTATCAGTTTCCATGACTGGAGCCACAACTCGAGGCAATGCACCACAAAAACCCAAAAGAAAGAGAATTCTAACCAGGATATAAGCTCCGAAGGAGCTTCCAAATACAAATAGGATGCCACCGAGCGCCTTTGAAGTTATAACCGTTGCCACTAACTGTCTAGGCTGTATTTGACATTTTCCAAAGTAGAAGCAAGATCAGACATGGAGCAAGATGAGATCCTAGCAAGAGAAACGCGATAGAGCGTAAAAGGGTCTTACGTCAATGTTTGGTAATGCAACCCCGAGCTTGGATGAGAGATTCCGTTTGAAGATGTTAAATTTAGGAACCAACTCCTTGGCAGCAGGACCCCCATCAACGCCAAATTCATTGAACCTACAGCACATAGATAGAATGTCAAAACAACAAAATATATTAAATAATAAAAACAATATCACTGCCATTTACACTAGCTGGCATTACTAACACCTATTATCCAATGACTAAATCAGGTTTTTTTTTATTTATTTATTTATTTATTTAAATCTTTCCTCAGGTCTCTTCATCTTTACAAGTCTCTAATCATAGCATGTTCAGTTGTGATGAAAAAATAGACCATTTAAACATTTTATTATTATTTTTTTAAAGAAGTGTTGTATAATAGTTAGTTTCCCTTTGTATATTTCCATGAATACAGTATGGAAAACAACAAAAAACTTCTCATCATGTAAAAAGATATATGACCATGAAAGTCAAAGGAAAAATATGTAGATCTAAAAAAGTGCCGCATTTCAAGCTTGGTTGAATTGAAACATAGAAGGATCAAACCCAACTCTCAATATAACAAGATTTCCTGAAGTCTCCTTCCCATCTATCTAGAAAGAATTTGACACTAGCCCGTATTCGGATCATAGGTTTGGAAAGGTAAGTATGAATGGAAAATTCAAAACTTTTTGAATAGTGCTTAAAAACAGTCTCAAAACAGTGATCCAAACATAAAACCCAAAGAAGACGACAAACCAACCAAGTACCTACTGAAGACAAAGAAAGGATCATCTTAATATTGCATAATTAACATTTATTACTGTGTTCTACCCTCTTAATCCTATAATTTATTGCATAATAGTCTCACCTAATTAATAAAGAGTCTACCCATTAAGTTCACCTGAAAAAACTGTTGTTTTCAACTCATTAAATAAGAAGCTTTAAAACATCAAAAAATCTTCATAATTCAAAGACCAACACACTGTACTTGCAAATAACCGGGAAAATAAAGGGAATTCCAATAAAAATTACGTTTGACAAATGTTGATGACCTAATTGATTGAAATTAGAACAGATCCAATCTAAATTCCAATACGCAAAATCAAATTTAAAAAAAAAAATTCAAACGTTTTCTCTTTGAAATTCTCATTTCGACGAAAAGATGAATCCAGTAATGTGACATTGCGATTAAATCGGCATTATGAGCACATAAATCGACAACAAAACCCTATATCAGCCAGATCTGAGATATATATATATATATACACGCACACACATATACATAAACAAATATAAATATATATATATATATATAGAGAGAGAGAGAGAGAGAAGGAGAGATAAATTACGCTTGCCAAGCAGAGAGGATGAAGAGAGAAGCGAAGAGGACGCGTCCGAGGAAGGAGAAGAACCCCATTTTCTTCGTTTTTCTTCTTGTTTGGTCTGAGGAGCTCTCGTTACTCTCCTTTTTAAAAAACTCTGAAACTAGAGAGAGAAACAAGAGAGAGAGAGAGAGAGAGAGAAAGGAGGTCGTTGGATAAATTTATTGAGAAAATTGATCGCGAATTTGCTGAACCCAAAAGCAGAGGAGAGGGATGGGAAGAATATTTATTGAGCCTAATCACACAGACACGCAAAATGAAAAATTAATTAATTAATTAATTTTTAAGGGACTTATGATTTTGTCGAAAAGAAAAATAAAGAAAAAAAGGAAAAAAGAGAAACGTGCCACCCACTCGGTGAGTCCTTGGAGGGGGATTGGTGAATGGTGATGGTTTGTCGCGTGCAGTACGGTCGATGACCGATTTTGAACGCGTCACTGGTCAAGATGGTTCCGTTTGATTTGTCTCGTAATTTTCAAAAACATTACCTGCATTCTTTCTAAAATATAAAATCTAGTAAGAATGAGGTAAAAAATTTTTATATATTTTATTAATAATTTTTTTAAAATTATTAATATATTTTATATATTAGACAGTTATAATATATATTATCTCATATTAATATAAATTAAAAATTAAAAAATAATATATAAAAAAAATAAGTCAAAAAGAAAACATTAATTCTTTCTCTGGTCGACGACCTAATCCGCCCCCCGGACGTTCTTAGTCATATACTATTATGAGATAATGTATATTATAACTATCGTACACAAGTAAAATCTTAGTCGTTTGATTATATCTTAACGATTTAAAAATAAATTATACCACTAAAGTATATAAAAGGGTATTTATCACAATCTTACCCTTTTTTTCTTTATAGTAAAAAGATAATTATAAAAATAGAGAATGTCTTATTAGATAATCCTGACTTTTAAAATGAATTATTCATATACTCCGATCACTTAACAATAACGAATTGAATTCAAGACCTCAAGTCAAAAGGGTAAGCGTCTTACCACTCTGTTGTGATCTAGTCCTTTCATTATGTCACAAAATACATGTTGTTATTAAGTAATTTGGTGCATAATTACTCTTCTTCTAATCCATCTTAATTTATGTATTTTTTTTAATTAATCCGTTTTATAAAATAAAAAATAAAAACAAAAGGTCCTAAACATTATTTATATTATGAGCAAAATTGTTCATTTGGTTGCTAATCTTTTTAAGAAGTTGTGATTTGGTTCCCAATTTTTTTGTGGCCAAAATATCTCTAAACTCTTTAAAAGAGTGCAAAATGATCCTTTTACTAACAAACCTTAAAAATTTAATAGAAAATATCACATTAATCAAACATAATTTACTATTTAAGGATAATTAAGAAAAAAATTACATAATTAAAAAGTGCATATGTAATACATGTGATTTATTTTATCCAATTTTTAAAATCTATTTAGTAAAAAGGATCATTCTACATCTTTTTAAAAAGTTTAAGGATTTTTTAGCTAAAAAAAATTAAGAATCAAATCGTAACTTTATATATACAAAAATTAAAAGCTAAACGGGTAATTTACCCTTGTATTTTTCGCATCCAATTTTCCTCTCAATGGCCAATGCCCATAATGTATCAACTTTTCCCACATCTCTTCATGAACATTTTTCTTCTTTCTTTCTTTTTTTTTTTTTTTTTTGTTTTTGTTTTTGTTTTGTTTTTTTTTTTTTTTGGCTAATGATAGTATAATATGTCATAATTGTAAATCAAGATGACAAGATCTCAAGTTATTTTTACCTTACAACATTTGACTCTTTAACTTTTTTTTTTCCCTATAGTTGAATTTCCCTGAATATAGAACAAATCAAGATAATAGGGAAATGTTAAAATCTTCAGATTTTTTGCTCTCAAGTCAATTTTTGAGTCATTTTTAATAATAGTCAATGTTCAACTTAAAATATGAGGTGAATACAATTCCTAAGATTGTTCTATTAGAACAACAATTAAACTTTTTTGACTAAGACTTTATTTGGCATTAAGTTCAACTCCAATTAAACTGTATTTTTTCATCTTAGTTTTTATATTTTTCTGAAAAGTCAACAAAATTTATAACTAATTTTTGAAAAGTCAATCAATTCCAACTTAAAAATTTCATATTTAACTGACAAATCAAACGCAAGCTAAAACTATATCTATCAATTTTAAATTCTAATTCCTTTTCCTTATAAATTTAAAGTTTGATTAATACTGAAAGTCTTAATTGGAAATCATGTAAAACTGTTCGTTTTTTATGATTTGTTTGATAACTAAAATATCAAACTTACCTTCTTTTTCTTTTTTCAACTTAAAGTAGAGATATTCGAATTCTACATCTTATAATAGATAATGTAAAAGTACCGCTAGATTTAGGGTCCGTTTGGTTGGTAAGTTTGGTTTAAACTAAACTGTACTTTTTTCATCATGTTTTTTATCTTTTCACCAAAATTTTTTTGTCTTTTCTGAAAAATTCAACAAAAATTACTATTCAAACTTAAAAATTTTAACTTAACTCAAACTGAACTTGTGCACCAAACAGGCCCTTATATTTATGTACACTCAAAACTTACACTAGTTTAGCCCTTGAGAGTGATCCCAGGAATCCTATTGATTCTCTAAACATCCAATTTAAACTTCTGAATGCAAAATCTAATGACCTTTTAAATCAAGTTCCAATCTATTCGCACATTAGCTCACTTAATTAAAAAGATAATTTGTTTATTTAGTTATTGAATTATGAATATTCTGTCATTTTAGTCCTTAAACTTTTGATTTTGACAAATTAGTTTTTATACGTTTGATTTTTGATAGTTTTGGTCACTCACACTAAAATTGACAAGCGATTTCTAAAATTTAACATAAATAATCGTATTCCTATCGCATAATAATTAGAAAGTTTGAAGAAATTATTACGTTAAGTTCAAAAAATTTTAGTTTTTTAGGACTTTAAGAAGAATAAGGAGGGAATTTTTACACTTAGTGTAATTATTTTAGTAAAATTTCACGTAAACATGGAATTAGAACATGATTATATACACTAAATTCAAAAAACATTTCATCAATTTCATTGTCAGGATCAAAACTGTCAAAAATAAAAAATTTAGGGACTAATTTGTCAAAATAAAAGTTCAAAAATCAAAGTAACTTAATATTTATAGTTCAAGAAGTAACGGAGAAATTACCCTAATTAAAATTTGACAATTCATTCAATAATTTAATTATTTATTATATTTAATTCTTATTTATTTGATAAGTCATTAAATTTAGAAGATATGATAAATAAGCAGTAGATGAACAGACAATGAGATAGAAAAATTAGAAGAACATAAATGAACTCCTTGATATCAACTCTCGATGTCAAAATAGAGGATGCATCGGAACTAGTAATAATTTGTTCTTTAGTTTCATTTAATATTTTAAGTGGTGTTAGTTGGTGTAAAGGTAATTAATGACAGTAGACAAACATCAACATATAGTTTTATTTCTACAACCTAAAAAAAAAACCTAAATCAATGGACAAGTTAATTAAATAGAGGTCATGGACAATTACCATTTACCAACCTAAATCAAGATGCAAAGCAACATAGAATTCAAAGTCTGATTTTATGCCTTTTGGTTTTAATGAAAAGTCTAATCCCACCTACAAAGACATGTGAGATTGATGGCCTTCGTGGAAGGAAGAAAAAATAAATAATTAAATAAAAAGTATGATTTGCTTCTTAAATGCATTTTATATTGCTAATTGCAAATAGAAAATATAAAAATAGAGATAGAAAAAGGAGATAAATATTTTTCTTTGTCAACAGGAGCCACCTCTATTGAACATGGGATCTAGTTTTTATTTTTATTTTTTATTGAAGAATATGGGATCTAGTTGGAACATGCAATTGGGTGCTTGTTTATATTGCTTTTTTAATATCAAAATTGACTTTGATTTCTGAATTCTAAGTTGGCAAATTCATTGTAAGTGCTCAACTGCTCATGGCCTTGCCATCTTCTTTTTTTTATGCTTTTTCTAAAATAATTTTTAATTTCATTTTAGATCTAAAAAGTTAGTTAGCCTCCAAGTTCTTACCAATTTCCCCTTTTTTTTTTTTGGTTTAAATAGGGAGGAATCTAATTTCGATTATTGTTGATTTGTATTTATACTAGAATAAGCAATTGTAGTTTCATTTACAAAATTTTGTTTTAGGTTTTTTTATTTTTTATTTTTTATTGATGTCTCATGAGCTAATCACAATTGGAGTTTATTTTTTGATAATTTACATCCTAAACTTAAAAAATATATTCTATAACACCCTTAATTGATACCAGTGTTAATTTTTTTGATAAAAACTGACATGTAACTTACACATAAGTTATTAATTAATAGCGTGAAAGGTCTATTTTAATCAATATTAATCCGAATTCAAAAGACAGTAAACCTAATTAATTTGGATTAAAATAGAGAAAAACAATTATTTCTACCATTAATTAATGACTTATGTGCAAGTTAGATGTCAAGTTCAGTTGAAAAATAAATATTGTTATCAATGGGGGTGTTTTACAATCTATTTTTTAAGTTCAGAGTGTAAATTGTTAAAATAAAAAAGCTCATAGGTGAGATAAATTTAGGGATATCACTACGAAAAAATCTTTTTTATTTATATGACCCATTTTAATAACCGAAGCAATCTTTCAAAATAGAAAAATAAACATAGATTGGACCAAACAAATCGACCCACGACCCTCGCCGTCCCACACATGAAGGACGAGATAAACCTAGATTTATGATTACCAAGTTGGGTTGGTCGGGCTGAGTTATATAGTCAACCTTTTTTTAGTTATATATCTTCCATGTAAAACATATAGATTGGCTTGACTCACCAAGATATAAGATTGACCTTTGTTTCTACAGGGGGGTCGAGCCTAGCCCGCATAGACTATGTCAGAACGAGCATCCCATTCTTCCACCTTTTATTTTTAAATATCCTATCTTAATCGTGTGTTTAGATTGCATGTGTGAATTTAAGTTTTTCATATCAATTTTTATCTTTTTCTAAAAAATTAATAAAAATTATAACTTGTTTTGAAAGAACAGCCAACTTCAACCTAAAAATTTCATTGCAAATCCGTATTCCAAATAAATGCTAAGAAAAAACAAACACAGGAGTATAAATGCATATAAAGCATCGAAGCTTGCGTTTAATTCTCCGATTGGAGATGAAAAAATTAGAATTGATTGACTTTTTAAAAATTAATTATAAATTTTATTAATTTAAAAAAAATATATATAAATTAAAAAAAAGTATAATTTAATTAAAATTAATCTTCAAATATTAAATAGAGAAATAAATGTTTCTCTAACCCACAACTTTGTCCGAAATAATTTCTAGCCCCCAAAAAACAATAAACTTTTACAAAACTCATAGACTTCACACAAGAACACTCGCTTCCTCGTCACGCCACGTCATAACGAGATTACTTTAACTCTTCGAATCCCAACAATATGATTGGCTCGTTCTACGTGTTGGCAGCAATTCAATAGCGATTGAATCACACCGCCCCGAGTTCGAGCGTGAAAGCCCGCCAATCGCCGTTTTGACGTAAAAGACTCACGAGATACGACGTCGTGCCGATGTCTGCTCCACTGTTCTCTCGCTTTGGCAATTCTGTAAATAAGATTCAGTCGGCCCCAAAAAGGACCAAAGACCACCAACCCCTCTCTCTCTCTTTCTCTCTCCTCACTTTCTCTCTCTAGCGGTTCGTCGTCGTTTCAAGTTCAGTGACGTTCAGCCATGGCGTTCGTTTCCTTCGTTGGGAGGGTTCTCTTCGTCTCCGTCTTCGTTCTCTCCGCCTGGCAAGAGTAAGAACCAGATCTGCTCTCTTCCCCTTTTCTGTTTGGTTCTCGAGAAAAATACGACGAAGTCGAGTTTTCTCAAGTGTTAGACTAGTTTGAAGCTTCGGATCTGATAGTCTCGAAAAGATTTTATGTTTTTTTTACTTTCTTTTATTTTGTTTTGTTTTAAATCTTGGTTTTTGGTCAGTTTGTTGGTTCCTTGTCAAGTTTAGTAGCTTTCGTTTTCGAATCTGTAAGCAAGTTTTCACTTGTCGGTGCTCTTTTTTAATTTTTTTAATTTTTTTTGAGAATTTTTGGTTTTCCTTGAGTAAGACAAGCAAACAAGTTAGTAACTTTGTTCAAAATCTATACATTTTTTGTTTTTTGTTTTTAAAATTCTTTTAGCACGCTGACCATGTAATGTAGATCTAAAAAGGCTTTACTTGAACTACTCCTAATTTCTTGACTTTTTTGTTTTTTATTATTGTAAAGTTTTGAAACTGGCCCTCCAAAATTTTGTAGTAACTTTTTAGCCTAAGTGAAGTTAAATATCTTTCCTATTTTAGGATTCTTGGCATTTTCTGACCTCAAAATTCTGTCATTAGCTATAAATTCCCTCAGTTTCCGGATAATTATTCAAATTGGTGGCACAAGATTAAATTTTTTAGATAAATAATGAAGATTTAGTATTAAAATGTGAAATTTGCTAGTTAGAAGTCGTTTGCTGGTAAGTTCAGACTTTGAATCTGTGTTTTGCTAGAATTCTTATTTTAGGAGCTAATTAGTAATGTTCTTAAATATTTATTATGACTACGCCTTTTCGTATAAGTAATGTTTTCTCTTGATTTCTAGATCGTAGTTGGCTTTGATGAATCTAGTTCCTTATTTAGTAAAAAACATTGGAAAGTATAAATGGGTACTTTTTAGAGTTGAAATGAGCTTGGCTTTGCTCATGAAGGCAGTTTATTTTATTTTTTGGCTTCGGCTTGTACGTTAATCAAAATGATTAGATTCTCGATCTTGAATTGGTTTGTTTCCATTTGCAGGTTCAACGAATTTGGCACTCATGGCGGACCAGCAGCCAAGTCTCTGGAACCAAAATTCAGTGTTTTTTCAAAACACGTTTCAGCTCAAACTGGGATCAAAGTGCCTGAAGTTCAAGTAAGAATTGCATTTCGTTTGTGTTAGCTCAAATTTTCGAGAGTACACACATAATTTGCATACGGTAGCTATTACATGCAATTGATGTTGAAGTTGTTATTGGCAGATTAAACATTTGGTGGCTGCTGCCATAGCGTTGAAGGGCCTCGGGAGCCTTCTATTCATCTTTGGCAGCTCATTCGGAGCCTATCTTCTGGTTGGTAAAGCTTAACTTAGCTTATCTGCTTTTTTACTTTTTTTTTTACTTGTCGAAGAAGATATGATTCTGAATTATGTCTCATTATCTTTTTTGCAGCTTCTGCATCAGGCGATTGTTACTCCCATATTGTATGACTTCTACAACTATGATGTTGAAAGGAAAGAATTCGCTCAACTTTTTGCCAAGTTTACCCAGGTTGGCAATCAAGAAAAACTGTGTTCAATTGTTTCTCCTTCATACCATGATTTAACTTTGGTATTACATTTTACCGAATGGAATGAAAGCAAATTGAATAAATATGCTGAGACGAAATGGATTGAACTGTTTGTTTGCTATGCTAGCTGCTTGTCTCAGCTGAAAATGTGGAATTTTTAAAGAATGAGGTTGCTTATCTCTCTTTTGCAGAATTTGGCACTGTTTGGGGCTTTGCTCTTTTACATTGGCATGAAGAACTCCATTCCTAGGCGGCAACTGAGGAAAAAAGCTCCAAAAGCTAAAACTACATGAGAAGGAACGCTTCTTGACGATTCGAGGGTTCGGTTTCTCGACGCGTACCTGAATCTAATGCAGGAACTACTTTTGTATCACTGTAATGTTATTGGGGGGAAATTTTTCTTTTTGAGAAAATAGGGAATTTGATCAGGGGAAAAGAGGGCTCCTTTTTTACTTGTTTTCAGGTGTGATTTTGTTTTGTTTTAAATTTTTTTTTTCCTTGAGCCAGTTTGTAGACATTGAATTGAGGTTTAGCAAGTTCCAAGATCCGTTGAAGTCTATTTTCTTGTCCTTTCACTTTCATGGCATATCTTTTAGGTGAGCTTTCTTTGAGAATTTTTATGATTGGAGCAGCTTTGAGTTGTGTTGCAAATTTTTAACGTCAATTCATAGACGAGATTATTCCAAAATAGTTTATACCAATAGTGTAGAATAAAAGGTCTTATTGACAATGTAAACTTGCTTAACAGCGGACCTAGGGATGTAAATGGAGTGGGACGGGTTGGCTTTTTGCAGCTCTGCCTGCCCCACTTGACCTGTCCCATTTAATATGCAGGGCGGGGTGTGGACCAGTTGGTTGTGTCCCTTTTTTTTTTTTTTTGCTAAATAAATGAGCTGGTAGTGACTCCGATATTTCTCGTTTTAGAGACTTCACACAGGCAAGGACGACTCCTTTGGGTTGGTATAATATTCGAACCTCTGATTTCTCACTTGGTGAGATCCTTAAAGTTGAATTTCACGTCAACTCATCCACATCCATACCTGCATGGGCAGTTGGTTGTGTCCCTTGAAACCTTTGCTTAGCAACTTCACAACGTCATCACAGATATTTGGATCTCTCTCAAAAGTCTACACAAATCTGTACAAATAACGTTCAGATTTCAGAAGGCCTTGGTGGTCCAGCAGATTTTGCTCGCAAAATTGGGACAAAAAGGATAATGGTTTTTGGTGCTCTTCCTTTTGAATTTCTACCAAATTTGCAAGTATTCCCCTGAATTTTTGATGATGGCAAATTACTCCCCGTTAGTAAAATGTTGTACAATTACTCCCTTTTGAATTTTTAATATCCATGACATAATTTCAGTCTCTTCCGTCCGACGATGTCGTGTTATGTGTATGAGTGGATTCCTATCCAAATTTTAACAGATCATAAATTTTATGGAGTTATGCAACTATATAAAATTGACCTAATCGAAATTCGAATTTGAAGGGATAATTTGCACATGCAGATGAGATTTCAAGTTAAAGAGGATTCCACATGGGAGTTGGGACAATTAAAAACATTAGATATATGGGAGCAACTGTCCTAAAATTTATTCACCAAAAAAAAAAAAAAAAAAAAAAAAAAAAGAAAAGAAAAAAAAGTAAAAAATAAAGCCATGAAATTTTCAGAACCAAAATAATAAGGTGACCAAAGTGGGCTGTAGCTACTTATCTGTCTGTCACTGCAATAATCCCACTGTCTTCACCATTTATGATCTGTTCACAACCATCCTTCTAATGAGGGCTCAAACCCAGTCCCCCATATCTAACTTAGCTGTTTCCCTCATCCAACTTCTGCCCAGACACTAATGGCAAACAAAATCTTTTTATTTTATTTTTATTTTTATTTTTTATATATAGAAATAATTACACAAAAAATCTATTTTTAGGTTACTTTTTTAAAATATATCTGTTTTTTAATAATATTACATATATATCTATTTTTTAAGAAATAAATATCTGTAATACTTATTTTGTCCGTTTACTATAATTGATATTATTTTATTTTTATATAAATTCTTTTATATTTCTTTTTTTGACTCTAATGATGAATATTTTTTGTTGATAAATGTAAATTACTTTTAATAAACCCAAATTAGTTATAAACATCAAAATAATTATCATTAATATAAAATATTTACTATAAGATGATGATTCAGATTAAATAATAAACATACCACAATGAATTCATTATGAAAAAACCTATTTATTTATGTACTATACTACAAATCAAATGGTTGTTATTTATACTTCAACCAAACAAATTAAAAAATAACACAACAAATGGTATTGAATTCTTTATGAAAAATCCCCTATTATTTATTTAAACTAATAGGAATGAAATTGAACCTATCTTTATGATAAAGACTGATTCATTATATGAATTTTTTTTTGAGATGTTCCTTTTTCTTTATTTAGGTCATTCTCATTAATCCAATTTTTGAGAAAACATTCCCTTTTTAGTTCATTATGAAGATTTACACCATCTTTACATTAAATAAAAGAATTCAGATTTTCCTTTTATATCATTCCTTTAGCAATTTCATTAAATCAACTTTAGCCCTCTTTGATAAACATCTTCGATTCTATTTTTTTTTTGGTTTCCTTTTTTGTAATTTATTTATTTGTTATTCTCCATTCTTTATAAAGTGTAATGTTGTCTTTATAATTACTCTTTTAGACGTTTATTTAAATAAAAAGAAAAACAAACATATTTTAAATCAACGTATTTAATTTGGACATCTATGTAAATAATTTTTATTTATACTGTTAGGACTATTTGCATAAAGCTCTGAAACTTTAGACCCCTTTCAAAAAAAAAAAAAAAAAGTCTGCATTTTTTTTTTGTTTACTCTGAAATTTTATACGCCTTTAGACATCTTTTTGTTTATTCTTTTGATTTAGGACTTTTTTCGAGTAAATTGTTGATTTACTGAAGGTAAATCACTGGTCTACTCCATAAATCAGAAGTGTACAAAAAGGTACATTCATTGCAATTCCCCCGTCTCTATCTTTCTCTCTCTCCTTTTTTTATTTTTTTTTATTTTTTATAATACTACAATTTTCTTTTAATAGTATAATAACACTTGAAATCATCAAAATTAGACTAATATTATGCAAAAACCTATGGGCGGACACCTTTTTAAACTATCTAATTTTTTATTATATAATATAATTCTGATGAGATTTCATCATGAAGAGATAAATTTTCTTTTTTTCTTTTCCACGTCCCACCGCAAAATTCCTTTACCAAAAAAATCCTAGAAGAGAGAGAGAGAGAGAGAGAGAGAGACAGAGAGAGGTCGGAGGGACTAAAATCCAACTCTAACACCCTAGTGGTCATTCACAACTTTGGGTCACTCCAAAAAACGGTTCATCATATCAAAAAAAGATCAACTTGCCTCAATAATGGCTTCAAAAGTATCTTTGTTGTCATTTTCTTCATTACAAAATTGACCTGTCTATCTCTCTATTAATAGAAAGTTGACTTCTCTCTAGCACCGCCACCAACAATCTATATATATCTCTATGTCTATATCTGTAACTTATAAATTCTAGAGAGCAAAAAAGCGAAGAAGAGAAAATGGTGTCTCCAACTAGAGATGAATCTCCAGCAACATCCGAGTCCATCAATTATGACAGATTAAGTGAACTAAAAGCTTTTGATGAAACAAAGGCTGGTGTCAAAGGACTTGTTGATTCCGGGATAACCAACATCCCTCGTTTCTTCTGCAATCCATCAAACGACATGATCAATAAGTCCTCCTCAGTTTCGGGTGAAACCCGGTCGAGTACTATTCCGGTTATCGACCTCAAAGGCCTTGTCGAAGATCCGGTTCGACGCAAGGAGATCGTAGAGAGAGTTAGAGAGGCGTCTGAGACTTGGGGGTTCTTCCAACTTGTCAACCATGGAATTCCCTCGAGTGTTCTGCAGGAGATGGAAAATGGGGTGTGTCGGTTTTTTGAGCAGGATGAGGATTTGAAGAAGGAATTCTACACCCGGGATGTCACCAGAAAGGTGGTTTATAATAGTAATTTTGATCTGTTTAACTCTCCCATGGCTAATTGGAGGGACACCTGTTTCTGCTTCATGGCTCCTAATCCTCCGAAGCCCGAAGAATTGCCCGAGGCTTGCAGGTTTGTGACTAATTTGAGACATAGAATGATCATTTTATTTCAGTAAGATATTCAACTCTCGTCTGGATCATAGGTTTAAATCTATAAATTAAACATTTTTCTATGTTGTTTTATCTCACAAAAGTTTGAATTTACCATTTGAATTTGCTTTTCAAACTTATAATCCAAACAGATCAGAAGTCATCAAAATTATTCTTTGTCCGGATATTTTAGCTGGCTAGGATTTGAGGGAATTTTTTAATGGGAAAACATTACAGTATGAGAGGGGGGGTACTATTTTGATTTTCTTTTTAAGTGGGGCACTACTAAATTTATTAAATAATCTTAGTGAAGGCAAACAGACCAGAAGTCATCAAAATTATTCTTTGTCCGGGTATTTTAGCTGGCTAGGATTTGAGGGAATTTTTTAGTGGGAAAACATCACAGTATGAGATGGGGGTACTATTTTGATTTTCTTTATTAAGTGGGGACACTACTAAATTTATTAAATAATTGTTAAAAGAAATTCAAAAATCTTAGTGAAGGCACGTGTCCCCATTGAGACGAAAGGAGAAGGCAACTCTTCTATTGGGTACAATTGTATATTTATTCATGTTCATTTGGTTTTCAAGGAATGTAGCCCATTTTTTTTTGTACTCAATTTTTGAACTCATTCTTGTATTACATAATTTTAGTACTAAAATTGTTATGTAGGTCATTTACATGATTCATGATTTTGTTGAAATTCTAGGAATGAGATGATCTTGTACTCGAAGGAAGTGATGAAATTAGGTGTTTCGTTGTTCGAGTTGTTGTCCGAGGCTCTGGGGCTAGACTCAAACCACCTAGCGGACATACAGTGCGCTGAGGGACTTGCATTTATAAGCCATTACTATCCACCATGTCCTGAGCCAGAGCTAACCATGGGAACTGCCAAGCACTCCGATAACGACTTCCTTTCCGTGCTTCTACAAGACCACATCGGAGGCCTCCAAATCTTGCATGACGACCAGTGGTATGATGTTCCACCCGTCCACGGAGCTTTAGTGGTCAATATTGGAGATCTTCTGCAGGCAAGTTTGTTTCTTAGTTTCAACTTGAAACTTGTTGGTACTCTTTAGAAAGCAATACAACATTCTGTTTTTGGATTGAAATTGTGCAGCTTATATCGAACGACAAGTTCAAGAGCGTACAACACAGAGTGCTGGCGAACCGTGCAGGGCCAAGAATATCCGTGGCGTGCTTTTTCAGCACCAGTTTTCAGCCATCTTCAAGACTGTACGGACCAATTAAGGAGCTGTTATCGGAAGACAATCCTCCAATCTACAGAGAAACGACGGTTCATGAATACGTTTCTTACCTTGCCACACACGGTATCGATTGTCCCCTCCAACGCTTTCGGCTGTGAACTCTTTCGCTTACATTATCTACAATTATATGCTCCAATTATTACTTAGACTGTTATTGATGATTGGAGTGTTGTTGTTTGTTTGTTTGTTTGTTTTTTTTTTTTGTTTTTGTTTTGTTTGTTTGTTTTTTGTTTTTCAGTAAGCACAATTTTGTTAAAAAACAAAAGAAAAAGATCATACAAACCTAAAATCTAAAAAAAAGAAAAAAAAAAGAAAAAAAAAAAAAAAAAGAAAGACCAAAGCTAAAACTAGAAAAATATCCAAAAGAAAACAAACTGAAAAGAAGTGACCAAAGAGAGATCGTTAAGATATTCTCGGTAAAACCCTTCCTTTATGGGTTCTAAGCTGTTTAAGGTAGTCTATATATATGGAGTCAGGGATGGAGCCAGGCTTTTACGGGGCACAAATATAGACAAATTTTTTTGAAAAAAAAAAAAAAATCAACTAAAATTTCAAAGATTTTTTTATGACGACTTCTCTCTCTCTCTCTCTCTCTTTGTTTTTTGTTTTCTGTTTTCTGTTTTGTTTTGTTTTTTTTTGTTGTTTTTAATACCATTGTATAATATCTTCATTAATAATGCCATCAAAATTTCTTCGATTGTATTAGAGTTGTTATTTATTTATTTATTTAGTTTTTAGAATAGAACTAGAGTTGCAAAGAAAAATGTGAACGAATGAAAAACAGAAAAGAGAAAGGGATAATATGACAAAAGAAACCAGAAGAGAATAAAAATAAGAAATAAATTATAAAGACTGTAAAAATTGTTTCAATTGAAAAGGTTAAATAAATAAGGGAGAGTGGAATTAAATTCAATTACATAAAAAGAGAAGGGAAAAGTACTTGAATAGCATAAATTTAAATATCATTGTATTAATATGACACAAAAAAATAATATTAAATCAATATGACATTAAATTAGATTAAAGTAAATTAAAATTTGTATTATGTTGATCAAGATGGTAAAGTTTGTGTTATATTAGTCGATATATATATAAAAAAATGATTATTTACATAATTTTCTTAAAAAAAAAAAAAAAAAAACACAAATTTGTAAAAAAGCCTAATTAAAGTCTGATGTTGGAAGGACTCAGAGGTCTGTCAAGCCCAATTTTTGAGAAAGCCCAAAAACAAGAAGAGTTTGCTAGTGGGGGCACAAACGAGTATTTAGCGCGGATTCTCTCTAAATTTTTCATATTTTGACAACTTAACCCTTAAATTTTTAATTTTGATAATTTATCCTCCTAATTTGTGAAATTATGGTAATGTACCCCTTATAAGTTAATTTTCTGTTAAATTAGTTACAAAAAGTCCACGTACACCTCCTCATGTGAAGGCGGAAAAACCTATTTCTAACAAAAAATTTTCAAAACCTAATACAAATCCTAATGCATATCTTCCAATTTCAAATATTTTATTTAGTGAAAAATTAACTAAATAGGATACATTTCAACAATTTAAGAAGTTTAGAGAATTATTTATCAAAATTAAAATTTTGGAGGTAAATTATAAAAGAGTAACAAGTTTAAGTTTACAGGGCATTAGTACTAAAACATGAAGAAACCAGGTAAAGAAAGCCAAGTTGATAAAAAAGTATATAAAAGAAAAATCTTTATTTGCTTTGTCATGTGCCCCCAATTGGTCAAACGAGAGAACTTGGGCAACAAGCAAAGCTCCTTGGGCAACAAGCATTACAGTAGAAGTGGTTCACTTTGAGCCATATCTAATTATTACAAAATTGACTTGTCTGGTCCCATTGCATGTCCATATATATATACATACATATATTTTATGTGTGTGTATATATATATATAGAGTTGAAAAAAACTACACAAAACAATCAAACTCATTAGGAAAAGGAGAAAAAGAAGAAGAGAAAATGGTAACTTGTACCACAAATGAATCTCCAGCAATATCAGAGTCGAAATATGATAGGCTGAGTGAAGTGAAAGCTTTTGATGAACAAAGGCTGGTGTCAAAGGACTTGTTGATTCCGGGATAACCAAGATCCCTCGTTTCTTCCATAATCCATCAAACGACATGATCAACAAGTGCTCGACATTTTTGGGTGAAACCCGGTCGAGTAGTATTCCAGTTATAGACCTCAAAGGCCTTGCCGAAGATCCGGTTCGACGCAAGGAGATTGTCGAGAGAGTTAGAGAGGCGTCCGAGACTTGGGGTTTCTTCCAAGCTATCAACCATGGAATTCCTGTGAGTGTTATGCAGGAGATGGAAAACGGGGTACGTCGGTTTTTCGAGCAGGACACCGAACTGAAGAAGGAATTCTACAGCCGGGATGTCACTAGAAAGGTGGGTTACAACAGCAATCATGATCTGTTTAGTTCTCCCATGGCTAGTTGGAAGGACAGCTTTTTCAGCAACATGACTCCTAATCCTTCGAATCCCGATGAATTGCCCGAGGCTTGCAGGTTTGTGACTCTGTTTTTCGTCCATGAGTAATATTTGTTCTTTGTCAAGTAGGATATATATATTTAATATATAAATAGCGAGAGATAATAATGGATATCGAAACGAACAAATACATCCCGACTAGGTTGGTACACACTAATTGATTCGTAATCTACCGAATCCTCAATTGAGACAATGCCGTGATC
Source organism: Ficus carica (assembly GCA_009761775.1). Lineage (NCBI taxonomy): Eukaryota > Viridiplantae > Streptophyta > Magnoliopsida > Rosales > Moraceae > Ficus > Ficus carica. The sequence continues at coordinate 11,332,662 of CM019746.1, forward strand.
CGTTTAGCCTTTGTTCAGAAGGTGAACCACATAAAGAAGAGTCACTTTCCAACCAAAGCTTAGTCCCGGTAGTTTAACTGGCATGGCGGTTATGGCAAGACTTTCCTTGACAACGGGGGAAAAACTATAATTCTTTTGTTAAATGGGATACAATTAAGATTTTCTTAATTAAGTGGGGCACAATTAAATTTATTTAAAACTTACATGGGATTAAAAGAAGTACGACAATCTCAGCTAATTGGTGTTCAAGGAATGAAAGACAGGATTAGTTGGTCATGAATAAGAACCATTTGTTCTCTTTCTTTGTAGTGCTAAAATGTTGTGCAGCTCTTTTACATGATTGATTTGTTGAAATTATAGGAATGAGATGATTTTGTACTCAAATGAAGTGATGAAATTAGGCGTTTCGTTGTTTGAGTTGTTGTCCGAGGCTCTGGGGCTCGACTCGAACCACCTAAAGGACATAGAGTGTGCTAAGGGACTTGCATTTATAGGCCATTACTATCCACCATGTCCTGAGCCAGAGCTAACCATGGGAACAATCAAGCACTCCGACAACGACTTCCTTACCGTGCTTCTACAAGACCACATCGGAGGCCTCCAAGTCTGGCACGACAACCAATGGTATGACGTCCCGCCGCTTCCCGGAGCTTTAGTGGTCAATATCGGAGATCTTCTTCAGGCAAGTTTGTTGCACGATAACGTTCTCTTTCTTTGTTGGACAAATACAGTTTCTTTATATCAATTTAGATTATTTTCTTTTCCTCCTTTGCATCTCCATTGACGATATAGTGGCGTTTATTCGACTCACTTTTGATCAATCATAAACCAACATATCAATCGTATGATAATTTCATAAGATTATTTGTGACAATTCCTGACATTTGAATAAACTTAGGGTGGTTATATGTAGCATTTTTTGTTTGGATTAAGAAACTTAATTTTCTTTTTTCTTTTTGTGGGGATTGAAACTTTGCAGCTTATATCAAACGACAAGTTCAAAAGCGTAGAACACAGAGTGCTGGCGAACCGTGCAGGGCCAAGAATATCCGTGGCATGCTTTTTCAGCACCAGCCTTCAGCCATCTTCAAGACTGTATGGGCCAATTAAGGAGCTGTTATCAGAAGAAAATCCTCCGATCTACAGAGAAACGACGGTTCAAGAATACGTTTCTTACTTTGCTACGCGTGGTATTATAAGTCCTCTACAACTTTTTCGGCTGTGAACTTGAATCGTGTTCTTTATCGAAATAACTATCCCAAAACATTTCATAAGACTTGAATGTTTAATTCATAAAAAGTCCATTTCGCCTCTGTTGTTTGTTGCCTAATTAGCTAGTCTTATTTTTTATTTAATTGATAGTTTTAGCCTCCGTTTGGTAAGTTAGTTGGAGATGAAATTTTTAAATTGTAGTTGATTGACTTTTTAAAAACTAGTTATAATTTTTGTTGATTTTTTAGAAAAAGACAAAAACTGAGATGCAAAATTTGAGTTTGAGTTGAAACACCAAACGTAGCATTAGTTATTATTATTTTTTTAAGCAAATAATAATCATAATAACTATAATGATTTAAGCTTATGTTTGGTTCGTCGGTTGGAGATTTTTAAGTAGAGTCAGTTGACTTTTCAAAAATTAGGTATAAATTTTGTTAAATTTTCAGAAAAAGATAAAAACTGAGATGAAAAAATACAGTTTAGTTATAGTTAAACTCAAATACCAAACAAAACCTAAGATTATCTCAATTATTGTCTTGAGCATTTGATCTTAGTCGCTTTCAAAATATCTTGTCCTTGCCTGGTTCACACGCTTCTTGATCTTGTGGTTTTTAAGTGTTTATTTACTCTAAGCAGCTAAAAACCAAAATTCAAACGAACAAAAAAATGCTAGCTAGAAACCAAAAAAATTGGCCCCAGCGCTAGCTCATCTCCACTTCTTTGGAACCACATTATCCTTCGACGGGACAGCTGCGCCACCTACGCGGAATTCTTACTAGTTTTCGCTTTCAGTCGTTTCCCTAGTTATTACTAGTTTTCGCCACTGATTGTCCTTTCAGTCGTCATTAGTTATTAAGACGTTGTAAGACATATGAATCTAAAAAAAGATTTAGGCCTTACTCAATCAAGCATTATTTAATAACTTGTAGTGATTTCAATCCTTGCCTTGTCGTTGTCATTTTTTGCGCCGCAAAATCGACCTTTCTCAACGTTCCCCGTCTATAAATATTGACGGTGTCTCACCTGTTGGGAATTTTATTAATTTCCTATTATGACTTATATATTAAATGACAATTATATTATATGCTATCTAATTTAATAGGACCAAATAAGTGATATATTAATTGGATTCTAGAGATATCTATTAAGTATGTGCTTTAATGTGTAGAAACCCAATACTAATTAAATTATGGTTGATGAAAATCTAATTTAAGTTAGTATATAATAGTCATTATAAGGGTTGTGATCCCCAAGTCAAATTATAATACGTAATATTTGCTCTCTTCCTCTTTCCCCATTAAAAGAGAAAATTCATAGAGCATCTTAAGAAACTAAAGAGATTTAACTGTGGAAGATTTCATCATTCTAGAGATTTGACTGTGGAAAACTTCATCTCTAATTTATCTTCATGGATTCATGTATACTTCCGATTAATTTTTCTTGATGATTTAATATGAGATCTTGGATTTGGTGATAATTTTCATTAATTAAAGTTTTCCCCAACAAGTAGTATCAAAGACGCTCATATTGAATCATTGAGATATATGTGTTATGTTTGATATGGACGTATTCAAATTTAGCAATTTCTGACATTAATTGTTAAGGTTGAAAATTTTTTGTGATTATTTTATTTCCAAATTCAACTTTTAAGTATATATATACATATATAGATTAAAGATTACTTGAAATTTTGCGTTCATATTTTCCGGTTTTGGTTTTGGGAAAGAAAAAGATTTCTACTTGCTATTTGTGATATTGTTTGAATCAGTAATCCTTGTATTGATTGATTTCACTTAAAAAAAAGAAAAAAAGTGGTGGCTGCACTTTTGCAGCAAAGAAAGAAAAAAAAAATGATGGTGGCGGCTGCATGGCAGGAAAAAAGAATTAAAAAAAACAAAATTAGGGTTTTTTGTTTTTTTGTTTTTTTTTTTTTAAAAACTTTCTGGGGCTTGAGCCCAATTTTTTTGGGCTGGTGATAAAGGATTTAGGGCTGGATTAGGATCCGGATTGGGTTGACCCGATCCGGTCCAACCACGACCCGATCAACACAGATTCGTTGACCGTTGATCGTGAATGTTGATCGTTGACCGTCAGGTTTGACTATTTTTGTTTTGTTTGATATTTTGGAATAAATTGATTGAAATTATATGTTGCTATAGTAACCTCTACAATATAAATTTGTTTATTTTAGAATATTAAGACGTGTATGTCTATTAATTATGCGAATAATGACCGGCCCAAAGGTAGGTTATTGTTTGGCCAAATAATAGGCATACCTATGGTAATAGATATGTGACGATTATTAGGTTTTCTATGTGAGCAATAAGTCGGTCTAAATAAAGGCTTGTTGCTTGACATGATTAATTGTCAATATCTGATTACTACATGAAGAGTACCACTTATAGTTGATATTTCTGTCCAAAAACTAAATGTCAATGTTGTGCTAGGTCTTGTGTTAGGGTCCACCATTATGTGAATTGTTTGATCATGTTGTGTATGGATTTATTAATTCAGTATGATTATTTTGTGACATGGTTATTGATTGTGAGCTTGTTATTTTATTTTGTTTTCGATTTAGTTACTGCTTCTACTTCAATAATATATGCCAATATTAATTCCATTCCCGTGCTTAATGGCACAAACTTCAAGAATTGGAAAGAGAACGTTATGATTGTTATCGATTGCAAGGATCTTGACCTTGCACTTTGAGAAGAATAGCATGCACCTCTTAGTGACAAAAGTTCTACCGATGACAAAGTGAACATGAAGAGGTGGGACCGTTCTAATCGCACGAGTCTTATAATCATGAAACGTTCCATTCCGGAAACCTTCAGGGGATCTATGTCCGAAGAGAAGATTGCTATAAAGTTCCTTGAGAAAATAGAACAACGTTTTGCAAAAAACGAGAAGGCTGAAACAAGTACCCTTTTGGCTAGCTTTATTTCAATGAAGTATAAAGGAAAATGGAACATAAGGGAGTACATCATGGAGATGTTTCATATCGCTTCCAAACTAAAGGCATTAAAGTTAGAACTGTCTGAGGACTTGCTGGTGGATTTAATTTTGATTTTTCTTCCTGCATAATACAGTCAGTTTAAAGTGAGTTATAATACTCAAACGGACAAATGGACTTTTAACGAGCTCATATCCCATTGTGTGCAAGAAGAGGAAAGGCTAAAGTGAGAAAGAACTGAAAGTGCTAACTTAGCGTCTGCCTCTAAGGACAAGAAAGGAAAAGAAGAAAAGAAGCTGCAGCTGGGACATCACAGTATAAGGTGCAAAGAAACATGATGAGGAGTTTACCTGCTACTTTTGGGAAAAAACTGGACACAAGAAGAAATAATGTCCCAAGTATGCCAAGTGGCATGTAAAGAAATGTATGCTTCTCACTTTGGTTTGTTCTAAAGTTAATTTAGCTTCTGTACCTAGACACACTTGGTGGATAGATTCTGGTTATACTACTCACATAAGTGTGTTTATGCAGGGTTGCCTATGGAGCCAACAGCCAAGTGATGCTGAAAGATTCAGCTATGTGGGCGATGGAAAAACAGTTGTAGTAGAAGCTATAGGAACTTTTAGGTTATTGTTAAAGACTGGTCATTTTTTGAATTTGGAAGAGACTTATGTAGTACCGTCTTTTAGACGGAATTTGGTTTCAATTTCTATTTTGGACAAATTCGGTTATTCTTGTTCATTTGGAAATAATGAATTTAGTCTTTTTCAAGATTCGAATCTTATTGGTACCGGTTCTTTATCTTTGCATGATAACCTATATTTGTTGGATACAATTGCCTCATTTAATGAAACCTTACATGCAAGTTCACGTGGCACAAAACGAAAATTAACTGATAGGGATTCTGTTACATTATGGCACAAGTGTTTATGCCTTATCTCTTAACAGAGAATTCAGAGACTTGTGTCTGATGGGATTCTTGATCCCCTTAATTTAACAGATTTTGAAGTTTGTATTGAGTGTATAAAGGGGAAACAGACAAACATTTAAAAATTAAGTGCCAACAGATCTTATGATGTCTTAGAACTGATTCATATTGATATTTGTAGACCTTTCCCTACAGTTTCTTGGAATGGTCAACAATATTTTATTACGTTCATAGACAACTATTTAAGGTATGTGTACTTATATTTGATTCATGAGAAGTCACAATCCCTAGATGTATTTAAGGCTTTCAAAGCTGAAGTTGAAAATCAACTTAACAAGAAAATTAAAGCTATCAAATCTGACTGTGGTGGTGAATACTATGGTAGATATGATGGATTAGGTGAACAACGTCCAGGACCTTTTACGAAATTCCTAGAGAAATGCAGTATTGTCCCGTAATACACAATGCCATGCAAACCTAGCATGAATGGTGTTGCTGAGAGACGAAATAGAACGCTTAAAGACACGGTAAAAAGTATGATTAATCATTCTTCTTTACCAGAATCCCTCTGGGGAGAAGCTCTAAAGACTACAACATATATCCTCAACAGGATTCTAAGTAAAGTGGTAGCTAAAACCCTTTATGAATTATGGACAGGTAAGAAGCCTAGTATTAGGCATCTACACATTTGGGGTTGTCCAGCTGAGGCAAGGCCTTACAGGCCAAATGAAAAGAAACTGGACTATAGAACTGTAAGCTGCTACTTTGTTGGTTACTCTGAACGGTCAAGGGGTTTCAAATTTTTCGATCCCACTGCTAGAACATTTTTCGAGACAGGAAATGCAAGATTTCTCGAGGAAGTTCATTTTGGGGGGGGGGGGGGGGGGGGAGATAAGGTTAATTATATCGTCTTTGAAGAGGAATCCGTTTCTCTTACTATTATTGCTATTGATAATGATCAGACTTCTATTCCTGACAGTGTTCAAAATACAAATCTGGAATATCAAGACAATGTAGAAGAACTCCGTATGCAAATGAAGAAATTATACCTGAAGTGCAAACTCAATAACCTCAAGAGGAAATGCCATTGAGGAGATCCACTAGAGAAAGGAGAAATGTAATTCTGGATGACTATGTTGTTTTTCTCAAGAACATGAGATTGATATAGGAGTAGTGGAAGATGATCCAATCAACTTCCATCAAGCCAAAGAAAGTTCTAATTCTCAAAGTGGATACATGCCATGAATGATGAGATGAAATCCATGAAGGACAATGACGTTTGGGATCTCGTCGAATTGCCTGAAGGTGCAAAACCCATTGGTTGAAAATGCATAATTAAGACCAAGAGGGATTCAAAAGGCAATGTTGAGAGATATAAGGCTTGTCTAGTCACCAAGTATTTCATTCAGAAGGAAGACATTGATTACAAAGAGATTTTCTCTCCGGTTTCAACGAAAGACTCTTTCAGGATTATAATGGCACTTGTGGCTCATTTTGATTTGGAGCTACATTAGATGGATGTAAAGTCTGCGTTTCTCAATAGTGACATTGACGAAATAATATATATGGTGCAGCCAGAAAACTTTGTATATGGTGACCCAAAGAAAATGGTATGCAAAACGAAATCCATTTATGGTCTCAAATAGGCTTTTCGTCAATGGTATTACAAGTTTCATCAAGTAATTATCTCGTATCGTTTTGAGGTAAATAAGGTTGATGATTGTGTATATCATAAGTTCAGTGAGAGTAAGTACATATTTCTGGTGTTATATGTCGAGGACATATTGCTTGCTAGCAGTGATATAGGTTTATTGCATGAAACCAATAGATTTCTGACTAAGAATTTTGAGATGAACGATCTTGGGGACGCCTCTTTTGTAATAGGCATATAGATACATCGAGATCGCTCTCGAGGTATCTTTGGGTTAGCACAAAAGAGCTAAATCGAAAGAGTTCTTGATAGATTCGGCATGAAGGTTATGCACCAGGAGACACCACTGTCGCTAAGGGAGACAAGTTCAGTCTCGGTCAGTGCCTTAAGGATTAGTTGGAACGAAAAGAAATGCAAAAGATTCCTTATGTATCAGCTGTAGGAAGTCTTATGTATGCTCAAGTATGCACGCGTCCGGATATTGCGTTCATAGTGGGAATGTTAGGCAGATATTTAAGTAACCCAGGGATGAATCATTAGAAAGCAGCTAAACGGGTTATGCGGTATTTGCAGAGAACAAAAGATCACATGCTCATTTATCAGAAATTAGATCATTTATAGATCGTTGGATATTTTGATTCTGATTTTGTTGGATGCCAAGACAGTAAAAGATCCACGTCAAGCTATATCTACCTGTTAGTTGGAGGAGCTATTTCCTGGAAAAGTGTTAAGCAGACACTTGTAACTTCTTCCACTATGACAGTTGAGTTTATAGCTTGTTATGAGGCATCTAATCATGGGATATGGCTGAGAAATTTTGTCATTGGACTGCGAATTGTGGATGATATTGAAAGACCATTAAAGATATACTGTGACAATAATTCGGCTGTATTTATTCCAATAATAACAGCTGAAACTTGTTGGTACTCTTTAGAAAGCAATACAACGTTCTGTTTTTGGATTGAATAAAAAAATCAAACAATTTTTTCATGCGGAATTCTCTTTGTTTTTTTTTTGTTTTTCTTGTTTTTTGATTTTTTTTGTTTTCTTGTTTTTTGTTTTTAATAAATAATTTGATAGTATTAGAGGTTTTATTTTTTATTTTTTTAGGGAATAGAACTAGAGTTGCAAAGAAGAATGTGAACGAATAAAAAACGAAAAAGAGGAAGGGATAATATGACAAAAGAAAACTGAAGAGAATTAAAATAAGAATAAATTATAAAGACTGCAAAAACTGTTTTCATTGAAAAGGCTAATCATGCGTTTGACATTATAATTCAAATTATAAAATTACAATTCAATTTTATCTTTTTCCCTCAACTTTATTATTTACACAGTTTTATAATTCAAACTTTAAAAGTTCATAACTTTATATAAACAAGTCTAAATGAAATCATTTTTTTTAAATTGCATAGAATTTTGAGACAAACAAAACAAACCATATATTGATTTTTTTTCTGAGCACATTTATATTTTTACACTTTTTAACTCTAACAATTTAAATGTCTCGATAAACACACAATCAATTTAAACCCAAATTCTACAATCCAATCCAAACATGAGCACCAAATACATGCTTAAATAAGGGAGGGTCGAATTAAATTCAATTATATATAAAGACAAATTGTAAGAAGCTTTTTTTTTTTTTGGCTAAATAGAAGGATCCGGTGGTGACCTCGTCATTTCCCGTTTCGTAACACCATGCAGGCAGGGTTTACACTCTCCTGAGTTAGCAGGGGATTTGAACTTTTGATCTCCCGGTTGGTGAGATCCTTAAGGTTGCCTCTCGTACCACCCCTGTGTGGGCGTAAGAAGCTTAATTAAATAACGGAAAGTTTTACTAGGAAAAAAAAAAAAAGAAAGTCTTTTTGGAAGGACTCAGAGTTCCATCAAGCCAAATTTTTGAGAAAGCCCCCCAAAAAAGAAGAGTTTGTTAGTAGGGGCACAAACTGGGTATTTAGTATTAATGTCCCTAAACTTATCATCTTTTAATATCTTATCCCTAATCTTTAATTTTAACAATTTATCCTCCTAATTTGTGAAATTGTGACAATGTACCCCTTATAAGTTAATTTTGTGTTAAATTAGTTATGAAAAGTTCATGTACGCTTCATGTGAAGACCAAAAAACCCATTTCAACAAAAAATTTCTAAATCTAATACAAATCATAATGCATATCTTCCAATTTCAAATCTTTTATTTAGTGTAAAATTAACTAAAAAAGGGTACATTGTAATAATATAATAAATTTAGGGGATAAATTGTCAAAATTAAAAATTTGAGGGTAGATTATCAAAGAGTAACAAAGTTTACAGGTTGTGCTAAATTTCCGGTAGAAACAAATAAAAGAAGCTTAGTTGATAAGAAAGTATAAAAAAAAAGACAATCTTTTTTGTCTTTTTTGCTTTGTAACGTGCCCCCACTAGGTCCTACGAGAGAAATTGGGCAACAAGCATTGCAGTAGAAGTGGTCCACTTTGAGCCATATCTAATTATTACAAAATTGACTTGTCTGGTCCCATTGCATATACATATATACATACATATATTTTATGTGTGTGTGTGTGTGTATATATATATATAGCTGAAAAAAACTACACAAAACAAGCAAACTCATTAGGAAAAGGAGGAAAAGAAGAAGAGAAAATGGTAACTTGTACCACAAATGAATCTCCAGCAATATCCGAGTCGAAATATGATAGGATGAGTGAAGTGAAAGCTTTTGATGAAACAAAGGCTGGTGTCAAAGGACTTGTTGATTCCGGGATAACCAAGATCCCTCGTTTCTTCCACAATCCATCAAACGACATGATCAACAAGTGCTCGACATTTTCGGGTGAAACCCGGTCGAGTAGTATTCCAGTTATAGACCTCAAAGGCCTTGCCGAAGATCCTGTTCGACGCAAGGAGATTGTCGAGAGAGCTGGAGAGGCGTCCGAGACTTGGGGGTTCTTCCAAGCTATCAACCATGGAATTCCTGTGAGTGTTATGCAGGAGATGGAAAATGGGGTACGTCGGTTTTTCGAGCAGGACACCGAACTGAAGAAGGAATTCTACAGCCGGGATGTCACTAGAAAGGTGGTTTACAACAGCAATCATGATCTGTTTAGTTCTCCCATGGCTACTTGGAAGGACAGCTTTTTCAGCTACATGGCTCCTAATCCTCCGAATCCCGAGGAATTGCCCGAGGCTTGCAGGTTTGTGACTCTGTTTTTTCGTCCATGAGTAATATTTGTTTTTTGTTAAGTAGGATATATATATTTTTAATATATAAATGGCAAGAGATAATAACTGATATCGGAACGAACAAACACATCCCGACTAGGTTGGCACACACTAGTTGATTCTTAATCTACCGAATCCTCAATTGAGACAATGCCGTGATCCGTTTAGCCTTTGTTCAGAAGGTGAACCACATAAAGAAGAGTCACTTTCCAACCAAAGATTAGTCCCGGTAGTTTAACCGGCATGGAGGTTATGGCAAGACTTTCCTTGACAATGGGGGAAAACTATAATTTTTTTGTTAAATGGGATACAATTATGATTTTCTTAATTAAGTGGGGCACAATTAAACTTATTTAAAACTTACGTGGGATTAAAAGAAATATGACAATCTCAGTGGGAGCACGTGTCCCCGCTAAGGCGAAAGGATAACGTGATTCTGCCCATTGAGTGCAATTGTTATGCGGTACATTTGTATGTCCACTAATTGGTGTTCAAGGAATGAAGACAAGATTAGTTGGTCATGAATAAGAACCATTTGTTCTCTCTCCTTGTAGTGCTAAAATGTTGTGCAGCTCTTTTACATGATTGATTTGTTGAATTTATAGGAATGAGATGATTTTGTACTCAAAGGAAGTGATGAAATTAGGCGTTTCGTTGTTCGAGTTGTTGTCCGAGGCTCTGGGGCTCGACTCGAACCACCTAAAGGACATAGAGTGTGCTAAGGGACTTGCATTTATAGGCCATTACTATCCACCATGTCCTGAGCCAGAGCTAACCATGGGAGCAAGAAAGCACTCTGATAACGACTTCCTTACTGTGCTTCTACCAGACCACATTGGAGGCCTCCAAGTCTTGCGTGACGACCAGTGGTATGATGTTCCGCCCTTTCCCGGAGCTTTAGTGGTCAATATCGGAGATCTTCTTCAGGCAAGTTTGTTGCAGCATAACATTCTTTTTCTTTGTTGGACAAAGATAGTTTCTATATATCAATTTGGATTATTTTCCTTTTCTCCTTTGCATCTCCATTGATGATTTAGTGGCGTTTATTCAACCCGCTTTTGATCAATCATAAAACTAACATATCAATCGTATGATAATTTCATAAGATTATATGTGACAATTCCTGACATTCGAATAAACTTAGGGTGGTTATATTTAGCATTTTTTGTTTGGATTAAGAAACTTCATTTTCTTTTTTCTTTTTGTTGGGATTGAAACGTTGCAGCTTATATCAAACGACAAGTTCAAAAGCGTAGAACACAGAGTGCTGGCGAACCGTGCAGGGCCAAGAATATCCGTGGCATGCTTTTTCAGCACCAGCCTTCAGCCATCTTTTAGACTGTATGGGCCAATTAAGGAGCTGTTATCAGAAGATAATCCTCCGATCTATAGAGAAACAACGGTTCAAGAATACGTTTCTTACTTTGCTACACATGGTATTATAAGTCCCCTACAACATTTTAGGCTGTGAGCTTGGATCGTGTTCTCGATCGAAATAACGATCCCCTTACAACATTTCCTAAGACTTGAATGTGATTAATGAAATATGTATTATGGCTGGAGGAAAAACAATCTATAGTAGAAACCACCTAATTTGATTTCTGTTGGGGGTTTTCTTATCTTGTGTCTAAAATAAAAAATACTTCTTTTTCCTCTAATTTCAACCATTTGTGCCTGTCAACATGGAATTAAAACTATGGTACAAATTGTTTGGATTACATATGATAGTACTGGCATTTCGATGAAGCTTGTACAGGCCAAGTCCAGGCCGAGTATGATGGACTGAGCGAACTAGAAACTTTGGACGAAACTAAGGCTGGCGTTAAAGGGTTTACCTCTTATCTTCTATCACCAATCTGATCATAACTTTAAAAATGGTACTTTTTCTGAAGATGATCACCAGTTGAGCCTTCCAATTATATACCATGGAGACCTTACTAATAAAGATTCGGATTCAGTTAAGAGAAAGGAGATTGTTCAGAGAGTAAGAGAAGCACCGGAGAATCGGGATTCTTCCAAATAGTCAACCATGGGATCTCAGAGAGTGTTCTTGAAGAGATGACAGACGGGGTTCATTGTTTTCACAAGTAAGAGATCGAGGTGACGAGAGAGTTTTACATACGAGAACCAATGAAGCTAGTGGTTTAGATTATCATTGGTGGAGCCAATCTATTGTTTCAGTGGGAGCGTACGTTAGAGGTTAAAGTTTTTAGATGGACTTGTATAAAGATGGTCAATTTTTAGTGGGGTAAAATGAAAAAAATGTAAAGTTTTTAAAAGTATAATTGAAAAAAAAAAAAAAAAAAAAGTTCACTAATGGTAGAAGCCCCAACTACAAAATATTCCATAATCTTGATTCTTTTCCAAGTAAACTAGAAGCAAAAAAGGAATCATGTTTCCCACAATCAAATTGATGGTTATCTGCAAAGCAAGTTTTGAGAGTGGAAATTTTACTTTCCGAACTTTCTCCGTACGGGGCTTTACTTCTACATGTATGTATATAATACACATACGCACACGTCTAGCCTTATCGTCAAATCTCGCAACATTTTACCACGAAACATTGAGGACAGATAGTAGGGTAGTCTCGATTATCATCTTCAGTATTCATCTAGGTCGTATTCAAACTATCTTGTCCTTGACTAGTTCCACCACCTGCAACCGGATCTAATCAACTAGAAAGCACAATTCAAACAAAGAAGAAAATGCTAGCTAGAAACCAAAAAATCGGTCCCAACGCTAGCTCATCGATACTTAATTTAAGCCGCTTCAATGGGTGGCCATAATCTTTTTCTTGACGGGATAGTGACACCTTCTGTGTGGAATTCATACTAGTTTTGGTTGTGTCTAAAGATCAATAAGATCTAAAGATCTAAAGATCGATTAGATTTTTAAACTAATCTTTCTAACTACATATTCAGCTCAGACCTTGGCATGCCACTGATTGTTCTCTCAGTCAAGTTATTACTAACTCGGTTAATATCTAGTCCAAAATTGAAGTGAAAAATGACACGGCAATACATAAGAATGTAAAAAGTATTTAGGCCTTCAACCAAATAGCTTCCTTCAACCAAATAGCTTCCTTACAAGCCTCTGTCACAGCCATGTACTCAGCCTCAGTAGTAGACAACGCAACTGTATTATGCGAAGTAGCTTTCCAATTGATAGCACAACCACCAATGGTAAAACCATACTCTGTAAGGGATATTCTTTTATCAAGGTCTCCAGCATAATCAGAATCGACATACCTAATGACTCCATCTCTTGTTCTGCCAAAATGCAAGCAAGCATCAGTAGAGCCACGCAAGTATCTGAAAATCCACTGGATTGCCTTCCAGTGTTCTTTACCAGGATTCACCATGTATCTGCTAACTGCACTGACTGCATATGATAAATCTGGACTTGAACAAACCATAACATACATGAGAGATCCCACTGCACTAGAATATGGAACTCGAGACATATAATCAACCTCATCATTTGACTGTGGAGATAAAGCGGATGAAAGTCTGAAATGTGCTGTGTGTTGAACCTGCAAAGAACTTTCTCAATGTACCCTTTTTGACTTAGGTACAATTTACATGCTTTTCTGTCCCTCAGATTCTCCATTCCAAATATCTTCTTGACCACTCCCAAGTCTTTCGTCTCAAACTCTCTAATCAGCTGGGCTTTGACCTTTCTTATCTCTCCCTTATCCTTGGCTGCTATCAACATATCGTCAACATATAGGAGTAGATACACAAATGACCCATCTTACTCTTCTTAAAGTAGACACAACTGTCATAGCTACTTCTTCTAAAATTATGAGTGATCATAAATGAGTCAAACCTCTTATACCATTGTTTGGGTGACTGTTTCAGGCCATAAAGAGACTTCTTCAACAAGCACACATAGTTCTCCATTCCTAAAACTACAAAACCTTTTGGCTGTAGCATGTAGATGTTGTCCTCAAGTTCTACATGTAAGAATGCTATCTTTACATCCAACTGCTCAAGCTCAAGATCGTGCATGGCCACAAATACCAAGCAAAGCTCGAATTGAACTATACTTTACAACTGGAGAGAACACATCTATGAAATCAACACCTGGTACCTGACTGTAGTCCTTTGCAACTAGTTTTGCCTCATACCTGGCTTCTTCAACTCCTGGAATTCCTTCCTTCCTTTTGAACAACCATTTGCAACGAATAACTTTCTTACCCTTAGGTAGTCTCACCAAGTCCCATGTGCCATTTTTATTAAGAGATTCCATCTCCTCCTGCATGTCTATCATCTATTTGTCTGAGTCGTCACAACTAACTGCCTATGAATAAGTAGAAGGTTCTTCACTGAAATTAATACATTCAGCCACACTTAAAGCATAAGCAACCAAATCAGCCTCACCATACCTCTGTAGAGGTCTAACATCTTTTCTAAGCCTGCATTTTGCAATAAAATACTCTGGTGGTGCTGGTGGTGGTGAGAAAACAGCTCCACCCTGAATCTCTAAGCTAGATTGAGATGTAGACTTTGAAGTAGATCCTGAACCAATCTCAAACTTCACTCGTGTGCTTGACTTCTACTGTTTTTTATCACAAGAATCTTTAGGAGGTAAGTCATGAAGCATAACAATCTCATCAAAAATAACATCTTTACTGACAATGACCTTCTTAGTTTCTAGACACCATAGCTTATAATCCTAAACACCAGATGATAAGTGCACAAAAATATATTTTTATTATTTAAAATTGTCAAAATAAATTAAGTTTTAATTAGATATTTTCATAAAATTAATTCAAAATATTTTGATGTGAAAATATTTTGTTTCAATTTAATTTAATTTATTTTGTAGGAAAATAAAACATTTGGGTCAAAATTGCAAGCAAAAATCAATCAAAAAGCCCAACAAAATGCAACCCATCAGCCCAAGCCACCTGAGCCGAATCAAGCCGCGTGCCCACCACCCGCGACACGTGTCACCGCCTGCATCCGTGGGCCCCAGCTGCTCTCTCGCCCACGCGCGCATGGCAGGCACGCCCTCTCCCTGCGTGAGTTTTCTTCCACGCGCGCGTCACAACACATTCATCTTCCGTGTGGGGCCCATGCGTCAGCCGTGCGCAGCATTTCTCCATTCACAACGCGCCACGATGGGGCCCATATGTCGGCTCAAGCTCGCATGACTTCTGGGCTGCGTCACTCCAGCCCATAATTCCAGCTCCAGATCACTCCAAGCCAGCGTAACTTTCGGGCCGAATCCTCAGCCAAGCCCGCTCGCAATTCTCTCCAGCCCAGGTCGGCAAACTCCCTCCAGCCGGTTTACCGCATCTAGTCTCCGGCTTGACAGCATGGTTCGTGGACCGAAACTCAAGCCCGCAAATCACGGGCCTTGAATCCAGCCTCCCTGATCCTCAGCCCCAGCTGGTTTCCCACGAGTCTCCGGCTGATTTACCAGCCTGGGTGGCGGATTTATTGCACCGAAAATTCTCTAGCATGTTAGATTCATGGCTGTATAATGAGGGCTCCTCAAGAAGGCGTGTTGTTGTTTTTTTAACCAATTTTTGGTGGATTTTAGAGCCAAGAAATAATCATATTTTTTTCCTTGCTTCTTCTATTTTCTTTAGAGTTTTTGAGAGAATGTTGAGCATGTTAGGCTAATTTCTCTCGGTAAAGCTAGAGATGAACTCGTGTGTTGAGTATTCCAATTGGGGTTTTGTTTGTTTGGTTTTATAATGCATATATATTTGAGTGAATTATTCTTCTCAATTTTCTAATTTTCTTTGAATGCAAAATATTATGTGCTAAGTTTTTATATAGATTCAGTCTGCTTTCTCTATGTAAATTTTGTTATATAATGTTTTGTAACTAGAATTATTTTATAAGTTAAACTTTTACTACAATGTTATCAATTTGATATATTGTCGATTTTAGATAATTTATAATAATAATCTTTTTGGTCTTAACGTGAGAAGTTTAATTCATTTAAATACTTTTGTTAAATCAAAACTAAAATTGGAAAACAATACACGTAAGGGATTCTTGATGCTTTACCACCTTTTGATTATTGAATTTACTCCATTTTAAATTACATTGTTTTTAAATTTGTTTCAAAATCACAAAAATACTTTTTCCTTTTCTTTATTTGATTACTTGTTTCTCTAACGCTTTTGTTCCGCTAATCTTTTTTTGTTTGTTTTTATCACCTCCTCGTGGGATCGACCGTCCCAATTATGCTACAATCGACTGCTTGTTTTTGTACATGTTTGGGCGTAATCACCAGAATTATAGCCAAGAAAAACACACGTAATAGATCTAGGTTCCAGTTTTCCATAACCAACATGAGCATAAGCAAGACATCCAAATATCTTCAAATCAAGAAATTAGCAGGAATACTGGACTATACCTCTTAAGGGGTCTTCTTCTCGATAGCAATTGAGGGAAAGCAATTAACAAGATAACAAGCTGTAGCAGCAGCTTCGGCCTAGAAAGACTTAGGTAATCCAGCATTGGAGTGCGTACAACATATATACCTTATCCATCAAAGTCCTATTCATTCACTCTGCTACACCGTTTTGTTGCGGAGTACGACGAACTGTCAAATGCCTCATTATTCCTTCTGACTTGCACAGATCAATAAACTCATAAGAACAAAATGCCAGGCCATTATTAGTGCGGAGACGTTTTATCTGCTTCCCTGTATGCTTTTCAATCATAGTCTTCCACTCATTGAATATAAGCAACACATCACTTTTCTGTTTCAAGAAGAACACCCAAACTTTTATGGTGAAATCATCAATGATAGACAACATATAGTTAGCACTTCCCCTAGAAGGGACCCTGGATGGTCCCTAGTGATTAGAGTGAATGTAATCAAGTGTTCCCTTCGTGTTGTGAATACCTTTAGTGAATCTGACTCTCTTCTGCTTCCCGAAAATACAGTGTTCACAGAACTTCAATTTACTAATACTCTGTCCATCAAGAAGTCCTCTTCTACTAAGTTCAGCCAACCAATTTTCACTCATATGCCTAAGATGCATGTGCCAAAGTTTAGTAACTTCATCATCTGACATCGAAGGAGTAGAAACAGCTGCATCGCCTATAACTGTAGAACCCATCAAGACATAAAACTTGACATACTTTCTTTGCACTTTCATCACAACAAGAGCACCTTTGCTAACATTCAGAACTTTACCTTCACCAATGTACTTGTACCATTTCGAATCAAGAGTACTTAAAGAGATAAGATTTCTCTTCAAATCCGAAACGTGTCTCACATCACCAAGCGTCCCGACAACCCCATCAAACATCTTAATTTTGACCGTTCTAATACCAGCTACCTTGCAAGATGCATTAATTCCCATCAACACAACACCTTTAGACATTGTTTCATATGTTGAAAACCAGTCCCGATTGGGACATATATGAAACATGCAACCAGAGTCGAGAATCCAATCTTCACAAGGTTTGGAGTCGCCATTAGAAGCAACTAGGAGTTTGCCATCACTGTAATTATCTTCTGCAACAACGGCTTCACCGAAATTTTTCAGTTATTTTCCCTTCTAATTAGCAGAAGTTTTCTTATTCTTATTTTGCAACCTGTGGCATTCAGATTTTATATGCCCCTTCTTTTTGCTATATCTACAAATTATGTCTTTATTTTTTGGATTTCGGTCTACCCTTCACATCACCACCATAATTCCTTTCCTGTGTCTTCCTTTGAACAACAAGGCCCTCAGCCTAAGCCTCAGAACCAACCACAAGTTGCTTCATCTTCTCCTTAGAGAATAGAGCATCATATACTTCATCCAGAGTAAGAGGGTCACGACTATACAAAATAGTATATCTGAAAGTCACATATGAAGATGGCAGCAAACACAATAAAATCAACCCTAAATCTTCTTCATCGTACTTAACCTCTATAGTCTCTAGATCAAAAACAACTTCCTTAAAGACGATCAAATGATCTTTTAAAGATGTAACTTTTTCCATACAGTGAGAATACAGTCGTTGTTTCAAATGCAACTTACTGGTTAAACATTTCTTTATGCATAATTGCTCGAGCTTCAACCACAATGCATCAGCGGTTTTCTCCTTCAGAACGTTCTGCAAAATTTGATTCGACAGATGAAGATGAATTTGAGATCGGGCCTTTCAATCCCTATGCTATTTTTCCTCTGTGGTCCAAGACGATGGCATCTTATTAAACCCTAATAGAGCATTGTTCAAATCCATCCGCGCGAGCATAACCCGTATCTTGACCTACCATAGCGAAAACCTGGTGTTGCGATCCAAAAGCAGAATATCATATTTCATAGTTGCCATTGACGCGATCGAACCTGCAAACCAACCAACCTGTCTCTGATACTACTTGTTACGAAATTAGGAACAAAAATAGGCAACAAGAAAACTGAAAAACAAGAACACCAAGATTTACGTGGAAAACCCTAGACGGGAAAAAACCACGGGTAGAGGAGAAGAAAATCCATTAACTTAAGGATTAGTACAAGAGGAGCGGCTACAACAAAAGAGCATGATAATGAAACCCTAAATTACATCATATATATATATACCAAAAACCCTAAATTGAAACCGGATGTAAACCAGGTCTCGTTCTGATCCCTCCGCTACCACCACAGAGACCTAAAAAATCTCATGATTAAAGCTTCATTACAAATATCGCACTGCGAGCTTTTTGGGCCGGGCCAAAGAGAATTCGGGTCACCAAACTCTAACAAAAACAAGTGAAGAAAATGGTTGCTACTGGCAAAGATGAAGCTGTTTCAACCACAGACAAGGCTAAATATGACAGACTTAGCGAGCTAAAAGTGTTTGATGAAACCAAGGCCGGTGTTAAAGGACTTGTTGATTCTAGGATTACTGAGATTCCTCGTATCTTTTATCACCCATCTGATGACTTGAAGCAGAGTTCAGTCTCTAAAGATCCCCAACTTAGTATTCTAGTGGTAGACCTCGGAGGACTAATTAGTAAAGACGCTGTTAAGCGAAAGGAGATTGTTGAGAGACTACGGGATGCATCTGAGACATGGGGTTTCTTCCAAATTGTCAATCATGAAATCTCTGAGAGTGTTCTTGAGAAGATCAAAGATGGCGTTCGTTAGTTTCACGAGCAAGAGAGGTGAAGAAACTGTTCTATACGTGAGATCTCACGAAGCCAACGGTTTGCAACAACAACTTTGATCTGTATAGTGGGACTTCAACAAATTGGAGGGATACGTTTGTTTTTACCATGGCTCCTAATCCTCCAAACCCTGAAGAGCTTCCCATAATATGCAGGTATGGAGCTTATTTAGTGTAGTAAGTTAACTAATTTTGGTCAAATAAGGTGATTAAAAGGACTATTCTTAAAAGGTTATCTTTTCACGCATTTGTGTACAGTGACGGAACTAGAAGATTTTTTCGGGGGTGAGTTAAACTAAAAAGTTGTTCTACTTTACTTTTTTCTTTTCTTCTTTATGTAAACTTTTTAATCCAAAATAACCAACCTTAAAAACCCAAAATACAAATTTTAATAGTAGTATAATTGACTTTTTGTTTATTTGGGGTTTTAAGTGTGAAATAATAAATATTCAAAAATCAAATCTTGGGACCTAAGTGAAATTTTTTGGAAAAATCTAAGTAAATTTTATAATTACAAAAATTTGGGGGTGCAAATTAGGAACTTAATTGCAAACATTATGTGATATGGGTATAGAAGCAGCTGCCTCCCTTGGGCCCAATGTGGCTCCGCCACTGTGCATAAATGCAAATGTGTGTGTGTATGTGTTTGTTTTTGTTTTTGTTTTTTTTTATCTATAATATAGAGTAAAAAAAACGACTCTATTAGTTAATACTAAAAGGAGATAAGCAAAGCCAATATGTCAAATAGAACATGTTTATAATTATGGAAGATTTTTTATGTCAAACTTGTAGTTCTTTAAATGAAGCATGTCCTTCTCTCATATTTGATTCATGTTTCAACTTGTCGAGACATATTTATAGAGTACTCGAAGCGTGTAACGGAAGTGGGACTTTTATTGTTTGAGTTGCTCTCGGAGGCACCAGGGTTGAATCCAAATTACTTAAACTTCATCGGTTGCACCGAGGGCCTGATGATTTTAGGCCATTACTATCCCGCTTACCCACAGCCGGAATTAACTTTAGGCGCAACCAAGCACGCTGACAACGACTTCCTTACAGTGCTTCTACAATATCACATTGGTGGACTCCAAGTTCTACGCGACAACGAGTTGGTCGATGTACCACCTCACCCGGGGCTCTGGTGGTGGACATTGGAGATCTTCTTCAGGCCAGTGTTTGTGCTGTTCTTTCTATTCTTTTGTTTTGCCAATTTTATAGTTAGGATTAGTTAATTTTGATGGTCCCTAGACTACCTTAAAACTTATGTTTTAGTTCCTTATGTTTTTAAATTCAATAGCGATACTCTCTAAACTTAAAATAACCATACTATTAGTCTCCAAGATAGTTTCATAAAGTCATGTCATACCTATGATATCTCTTTTTGAAATTTCGGGATCATTTTAGTAGTTTAAAATACGAGGACTAAAAATGAAACTTTGGGATAGATAAGTGAAAACCCAAAGAAATTTATGATCGTAGATTAATTTCAAAAACTCTTACCATTTTTTCCCTCTTGTTTAATTCCAGCTTATATCAAACGACAAATTCAAGAGTGCAGATAATAGAGTACTAGCATGCCGTGTAGGTCCCCGAGTATCTATTGCAAGCTTTTTCATGAGTACTAATTTGTTGCCATCGACTAGATTATAGGGACCGATCAAGGAGTTGTTATCGGAAAACAATCCTCCAAAATACAGGGAGACCACAGTGAGGGACTACGTTGCCCATTTCAATAAAAAAGGTCATGATGGGACTTCTGCCTTGAATCATTTCAAGCTTTGATGCAGGCATTCAAAGCAGATAATTAGGGTTCTTCTAGATTCTAGTTTATGTTTTAGAAATATTGATTTCCATAATAGACAAAATTGTAATAAAATATGAGATTTTAGTGTTGTGATTATATTGCCGTAATTGGGAAAATATTATTGTACTTTTGCATGTCGTTGTTCTATAACCATGGATGACAACAAAATTTATGTGGTAAGTACTTGGATGAAAAAACAATATTGTTGTACACAAATACAACCTCGCTCATTGTCTGCGTATGCATTTTTATTTTTTTGTTGTTTTCAATTTGATGTGCTTCTTCAATGTTTCTTTCATTTTCATGTCGACGTCGTTGTTTGAAAGAAACAATAATTGTTTGACGAATCCGCAATTGGTTCCGTTCGTCAATTGATGGAGTCACATATCAAGAGGTCGCGGGTTAACCAATAGCACATCTAATGTTACATTTTCTTCTGATTTTTATCTATTTCTTTATTTTTATATTTGGAGTGTCCGATTAAAAATCACACATTGGGAAGACAAAAATTATTTTTAAAAAGATTTGTACTAGTATTCCTAATAGGAACCCAGGGCCCCAACATAGGGAAGTGAAGTGACAAAGGTAATTGTGTCACAACACTACTGTCATTTAGATGACATTTTTGAGAGAGAGAAATAAAAAAAGTTGTTTTACATTGAATAATGGAAGTAAATAAAAAATAGTTAGAGTACAAAATAGTAAGTATTTACTCTAAATATTTATTCATTAAATTTATTATTTACTTTAAATATTTTAAAATATTATTATTTATTTTATTTAGTTTCAAAAAAAATACTATTTACTACAATTATTCCAAACGTTTTGTCTTAGTCATATCTTCGCTCTTAGCATGTCACATTGGCCCACTTAGGCCATATTTAAAAAACTTCCGACTCCACTACAAAAGTGGAATAGTTATACGGATAAAATTGTCAATATTGGTTGGCGTCTTGGCGTCACTCAATCCACCGATTTTCTCTGAAGTTTAAAATTCACTCTGATTCTATATGTGTGTGTGTGTGTGTGTATGTACATATCTCTGTGTAGCAAAAAGTGAAGAAGCAAAATGGCAGCTACTGGCAAAAATGAACCTGTTGAAGCCACAATAGAGGCTGAATATGATAGACTCAGCGAGCTAAAAGCTTTCGACGAAACTATGGCCGGTGTTAAAGGTCTTGTTGATGCAGGGATCACCGAGATTCCTCGTATCTTCCGTCACCCATCAGGTTACTCCGAGACTAGCTTGATCTCGGGAGATTCCCAGTTCAACATTCCAGTTATAGACCTCGGAAGCCTTAGTACTAACAATGATTCGGGTTCGGATAAGAGAAAGGAGATTGTTGAGAGAGTGAGAGAAGCGTCTGAGAATTGGGGGTTCTTCCAAATAGTCAACCATGGAATCCCGG
This sequence comes from Ficus carica, assembly GCA_009761775.1. Lineage (NCBI taxonomy): Eukaryota > Viridiplantae > Streptophyta > Magnoliopsida > Rosales > Moraceae > Ficus > Ficus carica. Next base: position 11,354,959 of record CM019746.1, read on the forward strand.
AGAGCGTTCTTGAGGAGATGAAAGACGGGGTTCGTTGGTTTCACGAGCAAGACACCGATGTTAAGAACAGGTTTTACACGCGAGATGCGACGAAGCCAGTGGTTTATAACAGCAACTTTGATCTGTATGGTGCACCCTCAACCAATTGGAGGGATTCGCTTATGTGTCTTATGGCTCCTACTCCTCCAAACCCTCAAGACTTGCCTGAAGTATGCAGGTATGTTTTATGCCTAACAAACTTAAAACATACATACATATATATATGTGTGTGTGTGTGTGTGTGTGTGTGTGTGTGTGTAGAATTAAATTGATATTTGTATGCAGGTCTCAATTTTCTTTAAGAAAAAGTTGGAAAAAAGGGTATTTAACTTGTGAAATTTTGATACATCAAAGTAAGTTAAAACTCGTTCGAGACAAATAGAAATGTTCATTCTGATCATTGTGAATCCAAATTCTCTGTGATTAAACTAGCTATGTGTATAATCGCGTGCAACATGTGTTGATGCCGTGACCTACAATACAAATTTAAATACTTATTATAGTATTAGTTTCCCAACTTTACATTACTCTCAAAGTTCTTCTGTTTTGATGTTCCTTTGTATCTAGTAATTTGGGAAAGGAAGAAGAGCCGTATACAACTCTCTCACTCTCACTCCTTTTTTTTTTTTTTTTTTTTTTTTTTTTTTTTTTGAAATTGTAAATAGTATTTTTACAAAAAAAAAAAAAAAAAAGTAAAAAGTAAAAAGCAAGTTTATAAAATAAATCATTTATATGATACATTTGATGTAAATAAATTGTCTACTTGATAAATATCAATTATCATATTTTCTTTAGATAGTGTAAAAACTTATTATTCACTTCAATTATTTTCTAAAAATTGTTATTTACTTCTTTCTCCTCTTTTTGTTTTGTTTTTTTGGTTTGTTTTTTTTTTTGTTTTTTTTGTTTTTTTGTTTTTGTTTTTTTTGTTTTTGTTTCGGTTCGTTTTGTTTTGTTTTTTTCTTGGCATTACTGGATATTGACTACTCCCCAACTAAATGGTCCACAATCCCTTAACCATCTTGTGAGACTCCTTTTCGAACAGACTAGAAGTTTGGTGGTCCGAGCCACTTGGTAGCATTGGTATTGCAAGCTAGATTTTATTAATTATCCGAAAATAAAATATTTGTTGGGGCATTGGAGATTCCATAACCTATTAAAGAAGTAGCTCAAAGTCAAACTCTTTTGAATCCATCATTCAATTCATTTCATGTTTAGTTAATATGAGCCTTGCACATCCATACGTTCCCAAAAATCTGCCAAATATATGACAACTCTATTTTATATACCATTTCAAAAGTCTCACGTTATCATGGAATTTCATTTTAAGAGTAAATTTTTTTATTATGAATTTTCCTTCCATCACAATCTTACTCCAGACACGCATCATTCTTGATCCGATTCTATTTCAAGGTTCATTTTGTGCATACACATAGCTAAAATCTAAAATCTGGCTTTAATTGTATTTCTTGTTTTATTGTAACAACCATTTTTGTTTTTTTATATTTTCCTTCAAAGGCTCATTGTATTCCTCGTTTTCTAGGTTCATGTCGTTTAATAGTTAAGTGTTTTCGTCTTATCCACATCACTATTGTCGTTTGAAAGTGTTCCAGTATGGAGGATCACATTTGTTTCTTCATAAACTGCAAGTACTTAAAATTGAAGTATGATCTCTTTCCCCCCAAAAAAAGTAGCATGACCTTTCCGTACATATATGATATATATACACACATATAGAGTGAATTAGAAAAATAACTTAAACATTTCTTTTTGTTAAATAATCTTTTAAAAAATTTTAGTAGAAAAATAACTTCAGAATAATCAGGAACGACCGGTTTTTAAGTCGGTCGTTCCAATATTAAAATGAAAAAAAAGGGATTGTTTTACTAATTTAAATTTTTAAGGCTGTCATTTTGACAAATATTCCCACATATATATGTTTCGATTTGTGCAGAGACATACTTATAGAGTACTCAAACCAAGTAATGAAAGTGGGAATTTTACTATTCGAGTTACTGTCGGAGGCTCTGGGGCTGAATCCAAACTACTTAAATAGCATAGACTGTGCAGAGGGTTTACTTCTTTTATGCCATTACTACCCTGCTTGTCCACAGCCAGAGTTAACTTTTGGCACAACCAAGCATGCAGACAGTGACTTTCTCACGGTGATTCTCCAAGACCACATCGGTGGTCTCCAAGTTCTACGTGACAACAAGTGGATCGACATTACCCCGGAACCCGGGGCCCTAGTGGTTAACATCGGGGATCTTCTACAGGCAAGTTCTTGCACATGTTGAAAAATCGGAGGGTACATGTTAATTTACCAATCCATCCCAAAAATTTAGGCTATCAGGAGATGGACCAAAATAGTTTTATATTTCAACATACAAATTCTGTCTAATTTGTCTGTCTTGCTCTCTGTCTCTATACATTGACTGCTTAGGGATTAGGAAGTGACGTTATGCAGATTATAGGATAGATGGAGAGCAAGACAGTCAATTTAGATAAATGATCAATTTTCTTTCGTTATATTATTATACCCATTACACCATTCTCATTTTTTTTTTCCATGTGTAGCCATAACCGGTTTTTTTTTTTTTTTTTTTTTTTTTTTTTTTTAAGCTTATATCGAACGACAAATTCAAAAGCGCTGAGCACAGAGTACTGGCGAGTCGTGTAGGTCCCAGAGTATCGGCAGCGAGTTTTTTCCATACAAATATGATACCAACCTCAAAGCTGTACGGACCGATCAAGGAGTTGGTATCGGAAAACAATCCTCCAAAGTATAGGGAAACCACAGTGAGGGACTGTGTTGTCTATTTAACTGCAAAAGGCCTTGATGGCACTTCTGCGTTGGATCATCTCAAGCTTTGAAGTGGAGTGAAAAAGAGTTCAGACTGAGGGAATAATTAATTTAACAGTGCAATATAATTGATTGCTAGGTTAATTTTGAGTACATTGGAGACAAACCCTTTACCGTTTGGTCCCTTTATTTTTAGTTAAATTTATCAGATTTCCCAAAGTTTGCTGCTTATAATATAAAAATACTAAGGTTCGTTTATTTGTTTGTATCTTTGAATTTTTTTTTTTAATTTGGTTTATATTGTATGAGTTTGGTTTAATTTTTAAAATTTAGAAATCAAGAAATTGTTGATTTATATAATAACATAATGTTTTTTCTTATTTATTTGAGATTTTACATCTACAATATGAAACTTGAAAATAAAAACTTATGTTTTCAGTGTTTTTTTTTTTTTTTTAAAGACCATTATACAAATTTTGTATTTAAAGAATCTCACGGGAGGTGAACAAGAAAAAAATTTGCAAAAGTTTTGAATTCTAAGGTCAATGTTGAACTCGAACCTTGCCCTTTGAATCAAAGGATATGAGCCCTATTATCTCACCCTATCATATTTTGAAATTTTAAACGGTATATTTCAACGGTAAAACATTAGAACTTGGACAGTCAAAGAAAAAAAAATTATAATTAGAACTAGGAATTTGCTCTAGGATATTTTATTTATGTTCTTCATCTTATATCAAACGACAGATTCACAAGTGTTTAGCATAGAGTATTGACGAATTATGTAGGTATGAAAAAATCTGTTGCGGGCTTATTTTGCACCCGTTACAATTTTACATGCCAACATCGAAAACTCTACGGACCCATTAAGGAGTTGTTATCAAAAATCAATCCTGCAAGGTACGGAGAAACCATAGTGAGGTGCTATCTTGTGCATTTCAACACTAAAGGAATAATTATACAAAAAGTCTACTTTTAGGACCATATTTCAAAATATGTATATTTTTTCATAATATTACATAAATATCCAGTTTTATAAAAACAACCATTCATAATACCTATTTTTTCTATTTTACTATATTTAACATCATTTTCTCTCATCATAATTCTTTTTTTTTTTCCCCTTATTTGTTCATCATTGTTTTATCATTATGTTAATGACTGGTTCTTTATTATAGTGATTGCTTATTAGTAAGATTTAAGTTTTTTAAGAATTTAAATTTTTAGTATGCTTTATATTCTTTATGATAACTTTAAAGTTATTATCATAATTGATTTGATTTATTATTATCAAAATTGTTTCAATAGTTAGTTTCTAAAGTTTAAATGTCATATGAATTGCTTATTTCTTTATGATAATTACCATAACATTATGATACTTTTTTGAATGTGGATTTTTTTTTCTTTTTATGATTACTATATCAATATGATGTTTTTTCCTTTATGATAATTACTACATCATTATAATGTCTTTTTTATATTTTAAAGTGTTTAATATTTTTGTACAATGTCTATTTAATTTTCTTTATGTGTTTATTGTGAATTTATCTTAATGACCAATTATTTATTATAATGATTATTTTTCATTAACATTACAACTAATATAAGTTATGGTCTTTTTTTTTTCTTTACAATAAATCAAGAAAACTGGTTTTTTTTTCTTATAAAAGATTTGCTTAGTTTTGAATTTTTTTAGAGGTTTTTCTTTCATTTTTATCAATTCTTTATTTGTTTATATTCAATTTTTGATGAAAGGGTAATGTGGTTTTTATAAGTATCAAATTAGACTTTACTATAAATAAAAGAAAAAATGACATATATTAAATAATTATCTTCAATTTAGATATTTATGTAAATAATCCAAGGTGAAAAGAACTTGGTCAGAACACAAAGATGAGCCTTTGAAATAAAAAACTAATAAAATTTCTAAATTTGTGATGGAGAAAGTCATATTTTTTAAAATAATGTCACAACTGCAATGTGCCTAAAAAATCTTGTAAATTTAATAATTCAGAATCATTTATTTTAAACTCTTTATTTTCTTTTGCCTTTTCCAAGTATCGAAAGGTTTGTTTTCTTTAGAAAATAATTAAAAAAGGATCTCCATAGACTTAATTATTTCATATAATAGAGTTGTTTTAATTTTAGCCGCCCCTCGTGGTTTTTTTTTTTTTTTTTTTTTTTTTTTAATATATATATTTTTTTATTTTTTTGGTGGTTGATCTGCAAAGCTGAAAACTAGTGGAATAAATTAAAGGGTTTTCGATTGGTGTAGAGGCGGAGTGGGCCGTCCCCACTGAATTTCTTCAAATTCTACTTTAGAATTTTAAAACTATTATATTTTACCCATATTCAAAAATTAATTATTCCTACACAAATCATCAGCAAAATCTTTACTAGGATATTATTTCATGTATCAATTTTTTGAATATCAACTCTTATATAATAAATATAATTAATTAATATAATAATACTTTAAACTCTTATTAATAAAAAAATTATAATTTATATATCATATAAATTGATATTTAAAAATTAATATTAAAATTAAAATTGAAGTCTATAATATTTTTTCTTTCTTCAAGAGCTGGCTTGTTTTTTGAATTAATTTTTTTGGGAAGCCAATTTTTAATTTTAAGATTAAAAAAACAAAGTCAGTGGGGCCCTCTCCTTTTGGAGGCCACTTGGATGTTCGAAATTAATGCACGTGACGAATTAGTTCGTATTAAAGTGGTAAACGACGTTGACAGATAACCTAACAGATGACGAAAGGCAAGCGATTCAGATAATGTTCAGTTTGAAAAATATGCCATTTAGCACTTCAAAACTAATGCTGTCTTTTTACTTTTTATTTTATTTAAGAATAAATTACTCATTTAGTTTTTAAATTTTTAAATTTATATAATTTTAGTCTCTTAATTTTTTTTCATAGTCAGAATGTCTCTAAACATTTAAAATATTACTATAATAGTCATTTCTATTAATTTTTAAATAGAATATGTTAATAATTTGATCAAAAAATAATACTAACTACAGATTCTGTAAAAGAAAATGACTATTGTAACAAAGTTTTTAATAGTTTATGATTATTCCAATTATCAAAAAAAAAAAAAAAGAAATACCCCTAAATTTATTAAAATGTTACTCCAATAGTCATTTCAGATAATTTTTAGACTGATTTAGTTAGTAATTTGATCAAAAAGTGATGTTAATTAATAAATACCGTCCAAAAATTAACGTAAAGGACTATTATAGTAATATTTTAATAGTTTAGGGGCATTTCAGATATGAAAAAAAGTTCAAGACTAAAGTTACATAAAGTGAAAAATTCAGGAACCAACCTAGTAATTTATCATTATTTTAATATCAACTTTTGTCAACTTTAATTTAGAAAATTGATTTTTGACCGAGGCTATAAATATTATCAAAGAATAATGATGTTTTTAAATCAACCTTTTTGTCGATTTCTATCTAGCAAGAAAGTTAGCCTAGGGAATTTTTAGTATAAGATCTAAATTAGTTCTTGGATCAAGGCTAAACTGCAAGAAAACCGAAGAAATTTCATTAAAAAAAAAAAAGGAAAAAAAAATTGGTGGTAACAAAGACAGATGAAGCTGAGTACAACAGAGCAAGTGAACTAAAAGCTTTCGATGAAACCAAGGCCAGTGTTAAAGGACTTGTTGATTCTGGGGTGACTGAGATTCCTCGCATTTTCCGTCATCTGGAGGAAATCTTCATTTCATCGGGAGATTCTTGGTATAGTACTATTCCGTTGATAGACCTCGGAGGACTATACAACTAATATCTGTTATAGTCTTTTTTTTCTTTATAATAAATCAAGAAAATGTTTTTTTTTTTTCCTTTTTTAAAAGATTTGCTTAGTTTGAATTTTTTTAGAGTTTTTTTTTAATCAATTCTTTATTTGTTTATGTTTAATTTTTTATAAAAGGATAATATGGTTTTTATAAGTATCAAATTAGACATTACTATAAGTAAAAAAAAAAATGGACATATTTTAAATCGTTGTCTTTAATTTAGACATTTATGTAAATAAGCTAATGCGAAAAGGTCTTGGTCGGAACACAAAGATGAGCCTTTGAAATAAAATTAATAAATTCCCCAAATTTGTGATTGAGAAAGTCATATTTTTTAAAATAATGTCACAACCATCACGTGCCTAAAAAATCTTGTAAATTTTATAATTCAGAATCTTTTATTTTAAACTCTTTATTTTCTTTTGCCTTTTCCAAGCAACGAAAGGTTTGTTATCTTTAGAAAATAATTAAAAAAGGATCTCCATAAACTCAATTATTTCATATGATAGGTTGTTTTAATTTTAGTTCCCCCTCGTTTTTATTTTATTTTGGTGGTTGATCCGCAAAGCCGAAAACTAGTGGAATAAATTAGAGGGTTTGGTGTATGGGCGGAGATGGCCGCCCCCGCTGAATTTCTTCAAATTCTACTTTAGAATTTTAAAACTTTTATATTTTACCCTTATTCAAAAATTAATTATTCCTATATAAATTATCAGCAAAATCTTTACTAGAACATTAATTACAATCTCAATATTTTGAATAATAATTCATGTATTATATATTCATTGATAAATATAATTAATTAATCTGATAATATTTTAAATATTTATTAATAAAAAAATAATAATTTATGTGTTATATAAATTAAAATTAAAAAATTGAGATTGAAATTGAAGTATATAATATTTTTTCTTTTTTCAAGAGCCAGTTTGTTTTTTGAATTATTTTTTTTGGGAAGCCAATTTTTAATTTAAATATTAAAAAAACAAAATCAGTGGGGCCCGCTCTTTTGGAGGTCACTTGGATATTCGAAATTAATGCACGTGACGAATTAGTTCGGATTAAAGTGGTAAACGACGTTGACAGATAATAAACTGATAAACAAAGGTAAGCGATTCAGATAATGTTCAGTTTGAAAAACTTGCCATTTAGCACTTCAAAACTAATGCTGTCTTTTTACTTTTTCTTTCTTTTAAAATAAATTATTCATTTTAGTTTTTAAACTTATAATTTTATATAATTTTAATTCTTGAATTTTTTTAGTTAAAAAATATCTTTAAATTCTTAAAATTTATTATAAAAGTATTTTTTGTTAATTTTTAGATGGAATCTGTTAATAATTTGATTAAAAAATAATATTAACTATAGATTATAAAAAAAAATTAACAAAATAACTATTATAACAATATTTTTAATAATTTAATGATATTTCAGCTACGAAAAAAAGTCCAAGATTAAAATTACATAAAGTAAAAAATTCAAAAACTAATCTAACAATTTACCTCTACTTTAATATCAACTTTTGTCGACTTTAATTTAGAAAATCCCATTTTGACCGAGGCTATAAATATTATCAAAGAATAATGATGTTTTTTAATCAACCTTTTTGTCGATTTCTATCTAGCAAGAAAGTTAGCCTAAGGAATTATTAGTATAAAATCTAAATCAGTTCTTGGATCAAGGCTAAACTGTCAAGAAAACAGAAGAAATTTTATTAAAAAAACAATGGTGGTAACAAAGACTGATGAAGCTGAATACAACAGAGCAAGTGAACTAAAAGCTTTCGATGAAACCAAGGCCGGTGTTAAAGGACTTGTTGATTCTGGGGTGACTGAGATTCCTCGCATTTTCCGTCACCCGAAGGAAATCTCCATTTCATCGAGAAATTCCGGGTATAGTACTATTCCGGTGATAGACCTCGGAGGACTAAAAATCGAAGATTCGGTCAAGCGGAAGGAGATTGTTGAGAGAGTGAGAGAAGCATCTGAGACATGGGGTTTCTTCCAAATTGTCAATCATGGAATCCCGGAGAGTGTTCTCGAGGAGATGAAAGACGGGATTCGTCGCTTTCACGAGCAAGACACCGAGGTGAAGAAGCGATTTTACACCCGGGATCCCACGAAACCGCTGGTTTACAATAGCAACTTTGATCTGTATAGTGCACCTTCAGCCAATTGGAGGGACACTTTTGCTCTTATGTTTTCTGTTGATCCTCCAAATCCTCAAGACTTTCCGATAATATTGAGGTAAGCGGTTATTAATCTAAGATCTGCACATGTTTTTCGACACGATCAAATTCAATCTGTGATTTATGTTTGAACTTGCAGAGATATACTTGTGGAGTACTCAAACCAAATGAGGAGAGTTGGAATTTTACTTTTCGAGTTACTCTCGGAGGCCTTAGGGCTGAATCCAGACCACTTAAATGGCATAGATTGCGCTAAGGGGCTTGCGATTTTAGGCAATTATTACCCTGCTTGCCCGCAGCCAGAGTTAACCTTGGGCTCAACCGAGCACGAGGACGCCGACTTCATCACCGTACTTCTGCAAGATCACATTGGTGGTCTCCAAGTTCTGCATCAGAGCAAGTGGATTGACATAGCCCCCGTACCCGGGGCACTAGTGGTTAACATTGGAGATCTTCTGCAGGCAAGTATTTATCATTCTCTTGTGTTGTTTTATTTTTTATTTATATATATATATATTTTTTTTTTATGTAAGTAAAAACATGTTACTGTGATTCAACAGTCACATTATTCACTATCACAACTCAAAGTTGCTACAAAACGTGATATTCCAAACCGTTGCAACATTTAGTCCTTGACTTGTTTTTAGCACGAGTTCTTCGAGAAATGGAGCTTAAAATTATGTCCTTTTCTCTTCTGTTTCTTCAGCTTATATCAAATGACAGATTCAAAAGTGTTCAACATAGAGTATTGGCGAACCGTATTGGTCCTAGAGTATCTGTTGCGAGCTTATTCTGCACCGGTTACATGCCAATACCAAAACTTTACGGTCCCATCAAGGAGTTGTTATCGGAAAACAATCCTCCAAAGTACCGAGAAACCACGGCGAGGGACTACCTTGTGCATTTCAAAGCGAAAGGCCTTGGTCGGACTTCAGGGTTGGATGCTTTTAGGCTTTGAAGTAGGCAAGCAAAACAGAGAAAATCAAGCTTCAGTTTCTTTTTTTTTAATCATCTTCAAATTTTTTTTAAAATGAATATTTATGCTGATATAATAATATATGTCGCACGACATAATTTTTAGTCTTACCATAAGTAAAATATCTGGTTACATAAGGGATTCATAAGAAGAAGATTGCAATTTATATATGGCATAATCTAGATAATCAAGTACCAATATGTCGATTCCGTTGTCATTGCCATTTTTTTACGTGGAGAAAATTGGCGATTTGTTTCTTGTTTGAATGAGTTGCCAATATCTGCTCCATCTGCGAGGGACTTGTCAGCCACCTGTTTCAATTACTTAAAAAAGAATATGCAGTCCCCCACCTTACCACTCGGCCATGCCGTCAAAACGATCTAAAATATATGACAAAATCTCCCCTTTTGCTTTTTTTTTTTAATTATTATTTATTTATTGTACTTGTATTTTGAATTCCGTTTTCTTTTGTAAATAAATACATGAATGGGTTAAAAAGAAACCTATTCTTCTTAAGTTGATACTTGTTTGTGGATCTCAGTTTTTCTTATAAAAGTTGAAATTACAAAAAGTGTTTTCATTCCACAAAATTTTAACACATTCTAATGGGATTATAACTCCTCAGAATAAATAAAAGTACCTTAAATAAACATTATCTCTCTCGCTTTCTCATTTATGATAACCTTTATGACCTACATAAAATAAAGTCACACTTTTGTCCTTAACCAATTTTGGTCTCTTTGAATGAACGCAAATCATCCAACGATTTCTGCAGCAAAAAAACAAAAGTGAAATTATCTCATTCTATTATTTATCTTGTAATCTTTTTTTTTTTTTTTTTTTTTCAGTATCTTCATGGAGTTTCTTCAAATAATCATTACAAAGAGAGAGATAGAAAGACTTAAAGAATAATAATAAAATAAAAAATAAAAAACCAACTCTATTAAAGGGTACTAATATTCGAATTCCCAACCACTTCTTGTCCGTTGCATAAATGGAAATGATACCAACCACTTCCTATCTAGAATTTGAAGGATAACAAGACATCATCATAAAATTTTCCTAGAAAAAAAATTACATAAAAAAAAAAAAGAGGGAAAACCGGCATTCAATCCGGCAGTGTAGGCAATGGAGCAAAACTATGACAGAGCAAGAGAACTTAAGGCTTTCGACGACACTAAAGCCGGTGTTGAAGGGCTCGTGGACTCCGGGGTTACCAAGATCCCACGTATATTCCATCAACCACTTGAAAGTTTAACACCCAGTTCAGTCTCTGTCCACACAAACCTTAGCATTCCCACAATTATAGACCTCGAAAATTTTGGCAACGATTCGATTCGACGTGAAGAGATTGTGAATGAAGTCCGAGATGCGCCTGAGAGATGGTCTTTCAAGTGGTCAATCATGGGATTCCTCCGAGCATTTTAGAGGAACTGGAGGCCGGTGTAAGGGGGTTTTTTGAGAAAAAAACTGAGGTAAAGAAAGAGTTCTATATGCGTGATCCGATAAGACCAGTACGTTACAATAGCAATTTCTATCTTTTCACTTCACCGGCGGCTAATTGGAGGGACGCCATCTTTTGTTCTATGGCTCCTAATCCTCCCATGCCAGAGGACTTGCCAGTTGTATGCAGGTATTTTGACGGAAAATAAAATCGTCATTTTTGGTTTAAATCAAGGAATATAAACATAACATCCAAAATACAAATATGTTTACTGAACTTTCTGATTATCTTTTGATAGTGGTAATGGGTACTCTGTTTTTTTGAACTTTTTAAACTGGAATTTGGGTCAAAACCAGTTGGTAGAGCTACAAAAGCGATGGTGTCATTTCTCGTTATGTGAATTGAACCTTTTTCTGTTATGTGTTTGTAAATACAATAGAGATATACTAATGAAGTACTCAAAGCAAGTGGAGAAATTGGCAATCTTATTGTTGGAGCTGCTATCGGAGGCGCTTGGGCTTAACAGCAACTACTTGAAAGACACGGGTCGCGCCAAAGGGCATGCTTTTCTTTGCCATTGCTCTCCACCATGTCCGGAGCGAGAACTAACTTTAGCCACAAGCAAGCAAGCCGATAGTTGTTTCCTCACCGTGCTCCTTCAAGACCACATTGGCGGCCCTCAAGTTCTTCATGAAGATCGGTGGATCGACGGACACCCCATTCCCGGGGCATTGGTTGTTAACATTGGAGATCTATTGCAAGTAAGTTTTTCTCATTATTCTTGCTCTTCTTATGTGTTATTGTTATTGACAAGATCTTTGAAGCCCTTCAATTTTCCTTACAAGTCAAAACACTCATATTTCGAATGGTCCAACAAATTTTAACCCGAACAACCGGTTGTTAATTGGTGAAAAATATTGTTGGGTATTTGCAGCTTGTGTCTAATGACAGGTTCAAAAGTTTTGAGCACAGAGTACTGGCGAACCACAAAGGTCCGAGAGTGTCCGTTGCCTGCTTTTTTAGGACAGATCTTCACGAGTCGTCTATGAAAACTTATGGACCCATCAATTAACAGAAGAAAGTACTCCCAAGTACTGGGAAACCACAATCAAAGATTTCGTCGCTTGCTACAATTCGAAAGGCCTTGATGGCACATCTGTGCTATTGCAATTTACGCTCTGAAGTTCTTGGCAATCACACCAAATCATACTTGCGGTTTTTGTTTCATTGTTGGAGTAACATTTACTTGTGTTTGTATTGTTCTTACATTGTGATACTTGTATACTCCAAGAGTGTCTAGCCAAACAAAATTTGGCATGCATCAATGACAACCGCGACATACCAAATCCGGTTCTTATGGTTAGTCCCGATAGAAAAAGAAATCAAGGCCCGTTCTTATGGAGCCATTTCAAGCTTTGCTAAGGCATCGTCACTAGGACATGCGTATATTGGTGATCGGACCACCATCGACCCCGACTGGCATTCCAAGATTTGGTCGATGAGTGATTGGAACTGGTTGCTTTAGCTGCCTCTCGATTTGCAACATTTTCTAACGTGCTTCTAAAACAAAAACAGGTTCAAATAGATTGACAGAATCTTGGATTTGTAGGCGCATACCTCCAATATAACAATATATATATATATATATATATATACAATCTTGATCTTTCTGAACGATCTCGCTCAAAAACCTCCTCTACGGGAGCGTTCTTTCTAGGCGGCATGTTGTTGAAGCGTAGCAGGGTTTTGATAAATCATTGATGTAGTGAAAGCGTATATAAGATTATTAACAAATCAAAATAGTAAAAGTGAAGGATAGAACTGCTGATGTGTTGATTCACACAGAGTGTTAGGAAAATAACTTAAAATTGGTTGATTCAACAAAGAATAGTAAAAAATGAAAGAGAGAAAATTGCAAGGAAAAACTCTTTTTCATTACAAGAGGGTGGACAAATATAGGACAAATCTAGGGATGATGTTATTAGGGACGGGTATGGGTACCCGCGGGCCATTAGGGACGGGTATGAGGATAATATATGGGTATGGGGACAAGTATGTGGGTTAATCTTAACCCTCCATGCAGGTGCGGGGCGGGGGTGGGGAAGCTCCCCATGCACCAGCCTCCACTTATATTGACTCTTATAAAAATTTATATTTATATGTTTATATATATATTTGAATTTTTAGTGTTTTCATGTTTTAGTTTTCTTTATGAATTAGGTTTATAGATTCCTGAAGTTTGGGTTTGTTTTTAAAATTTAAGTTACATTTGTGATTATGTTGATAAATTTTATGAAAACTTTAATGAAATTTGTTTTAAGTTTTTTATTTTATTTTATTTTATTTTATTTTTTATATTTTTAATGGGTAAATGAATAGGGTATGGGTATAGCACCCCCAATGGGGATTACCCACCCCCGCATCCGCATTAACTTAAGCGAGTATGGGGGGTAAAAAAGGTTGCGGGCATGGGGGTGGGTGAAGCATACCAATCCCCACCCCGTCTCATTGCCATCCCTAGACAATTAAAACACCAAAAAAGAAAAAAAGAAAAAAAGAAAAAAAAAACCCTATAAAACAAAAACTATAAACATGCAAATTTTCTTATAAAGAAAAGTTTTGAATTGAATGGGAAATTAAACCTATTTGACCCAAAGAAAAACGAAGCAAAATCTAAATGGAAATCCAAAATTCTCATGTCAATTTATTACTAAAACAAAAATGACCAAGAAATTAAAAATTGTCCTTTTAATGGTATAGATGATGGAATTTAATGAAAAAATGCCACATGTCGTGGCAGAGCGACGAGTCTTATTCGTCGTTCATTTCCACCCAGAAAAAGTGTTTTTTTTTTTTTTTGACCCAAACCTGACAATGTCACCAAACCTTATGAAAACCACACAAATTACCCTGTGTCCTTGAGATGATCCCAACTCATCATAAAGGTTATCTAGATTAGATCTTTTTGCTCCTGCATCAGACTTGCACTTGGTTTCAATTTCTCTACTATTAATTTTTGTTTTTCTTGATCTTTTTGGAGTTGAAGGTCAGAAAACTTTAGAAACTTTTACATGGAAATTACAAGGAGGCATTTGCTTCCACATGCCGTAATAGATACGTATTCATAAACTTTTGTTGACTGTGAAAATCCACCTAGCATGTAATAGACTCACATAACCTTATCAAGAACAATATCTTGCATATGGTTGACAAAGAGACAATAAATTTGGAGTGATTCATCTTCAATTTGAGAGCTACGTCTACCATGGAAATTGATTGCAAAGTTGCAATTACGGTGACGTGCATACCGTTCTAAGAGATAATCAGTGACGTGCATATCGTTCTAAGAGATAACATACCGTTCTAAGAGATAATCGGTGACGTGCATACAGTTCTAAGAGATAATTAGTGACGTGCATACCGTTCTAAGAGATAATCAGTGACGTGCATATTGTTCCAAGAGATAATCGGTGACGTGCATACCGTTCTAAGAGATAATCTTCTCATAATCAAATATTAAAAAATACGATATTTCTTGAATAATTGTTAGTAGATAATGATCTCGGAGTCAGCATATCTCCGAGATAACCCTATCCTCACTTCGATTCATTTAAAATAGATCTTCTAATAGAAAACTTATGATTAATGTCGATATTTGTATGATTTCAAAATCAAACCCGCCTATATCAATTATGTGTGATGATCATGTTATTTGGACTTGTTTATGCAAAATTATGGACTTTTAAAGTTTGAGTTATAAAATTATGTGAATAGTAAAACTGAAGAAAAAAGACAAAAAATAAATTGTAGAAATAGGGCTTGGATTGAAGGTTCAAACACCCCCTTTGTTTGAAAACTCTTCTTTTGGTAGCTGTAGTTTTCACTTTTGTTGTAAAGAAGAGAACAACTCAAAAATAATAGATCACCAACAACTTGCACAAGTGGCAATTCGCCACCATAATCATCGGCCCACAAACAAATCGACAAAATCTATTGTGTGTCAAAGTGACATACGATGTTGATCCATTTATTTTTTAATTTTTATTTTATATAAAAGAGAGAGAGATCAACTATTATTTAAAAAACTAATATTGTTAACTGACATCACACATGATTAGGGTATTTTAAAAAAAATTGTATGAATTAATTTACATATATCAAACACAAGATTTTAAAAAAAATTCAGGGAGCTTTTAACCACAAAAAAATATTGGGGATTAGATCGTGATTTTGTAAACAGATTAGGGATAACGGATAATTTGATAAAAGGTTATAAATTCGTGTCCATTTGTAACAAATCCATTTTTCAACAATTTGTTAACTTCTTCTGCTCCAAGCAGTTTTCTTTTGGTATCTATAAAAGATGAATATTATTTTTTGACCAAAGGCTAAATAGTAAGGAAAAAA
This sequence comes from Ficus carica, assembly GCA_009761775.1. Classification (NCBI taxonomy): domain Eukaryota; kingdom Viridiplantae; phylum Streptophyta; class Magnoliopsida; order Rosales; family Moraceae; genus Ficus; species Ficus carica. The sequence goes on from CM019746.1 coordinate 11,370,631, forward strand.
GAAGTTAGGAAAATGGTGGACACAAACAAAGATGAAGATGTTCAAGCCCAAATCAAGGCGGAATATGACCGAGGAGCTGAACTAAAAGATTTTGACGACACCAAGGCTGGTGTTAAAGGACTTGTAGATTCCGGGGTTACCGAGATTCCTCGTATTTTTCATCATCCTTCGGATAACTTGGAGGAAAACTTTGTTTTGGGAGATTCTCAGTTAAGTATTCCGGTCATAGACCTCGGAGGACTAATTACCGAAAAATTAGCCAAGCGAAAGGAGATCGTTGAGAGAGTAAGAGAAGCATCTGAGAATTGGGGGTTCTTTCAAATAGTAAACCATGGAATCCCAGAGAGTGTTCTTGAGGAGATGAAAGATGGCGTTCGCCGGTTTTATGAGCAAGCAACCGAGGTGAAAAAAGAGTACTATACCAGAGAACTTACGAAGCCGGTGGTTTATAACTGCAACTTTGATCTGTATAGCGGAATTTCAACGAATTGGAGGGACACGTTTATGTGTCATATGGCTCCTAATCCTCCAAACCCTGAAGATTTGCCTATATCATGCAGGTATGTGACCGTAATTTTAAATTTCATGTATTTGTAACTTTAGATTTATGTTTTCATAGAGCTTTTAATATTTATTAGATTTATCTTCAAAGTTCTGTACCAAATTCATGAACAAAACTATACTATGCGTTATTTTATGGAAAACTAAGTGAGATGATCAGTTTTGACTATCCTTTAAGAAAATGACCGAACTTTTATTTTTTCTTTTTTAAAAGGAAAATAGTTGATGGTAAGATAGTTCATAGGTTTGTCAATAAGTTCAGTGATTGATCATCAAGTTCATCACCGGCAAATTATTGACTAACGCCACTGATTAAACTTAATCAATATTGATTGACCACCAATGGAAAATCACTAGATAAGTACTGATTAATCATTTTTAAGAAAAACTCTTAAAAACACTACTTACAAAAAAAAGTTATTTTCCCTCATTTCCGTCATTTTGGTGATTTTTTTTTTTTTTTTGGAATAAAGTGCATAAACTATGTCATCTTTAGTATTTTATATATAATTTGACAGGAAAATTTGTCATGTGTGGGGGTTCTCTGTTTTAGGAAGATCAAGTGCTCTGACCATGTCGGTTCTTGTAAAAGAAAAATAAAATATAAAAAGAAATGCAAAAAAAGTTATACTAATGTTGAAAAGTTGGATAAGTTTATATGGCCACACATTAGGCTGTGAATTTATTGGTAATTTCACACTTGTCTCTAATGTTGAGATCCTAAATCTAAATCTCTGGTCCTGAAAAAAATTGTAAAGCAAAAATGATGGATGCGCATGATTAGTGGGAGTAATTTGAATTTTGTATCTTTGTTTATTCTATTATTATGCCCAAAGTAAGCTTTATGAATTAGTTATTTGGTTCAGAAAAAAAAAAAAAAATATATATATATATATATATAGTTATGTTCAAACACATTTGTTGTCTTTCTTTCCTTAACTTGAATTGGAATTTGGAATTTTGAATTTTGAATTTTCATACTCAGTGACAAATTTGAATTTTGTCAACTTTGTTAATTCTATTTATTTATTTTTTGTTTTCAGAGACATACTGATGGAATACTCAAAGCAAGTGATGAAAGTAGGAATTCTCTTATTCGACCTGATGTCTGAGGCTCTTGGGCTGAGTCCGAGTTACCTAAACGACATAGATTGCGCAGAGGGGCTAACGGTTGTGTGCCATTACTACCCTGCATGTCCACAGCCAGAACAAACTATGGGCGCAACCAAGCACGCTGACAACGACTTCCTCACTGTTGTTCTACAAGACGACATTGGCGGTCTCCAAATCCTACACGAAAACAAGTGGATCGACGTATCTCCTCAGCCTGGGGCGCTGGTGGTAAATGTCGGAGATCTTCTGCAGGTAAGTATTTAAGCTTGCGCGTTTAGTATACATGTTTGGAGTTAAATTTTTACAATGAAGTTAATTGACTTTCAAAAAATTAATTATAATTTTTGTGAACTTCTCAGAAAAAGATAAAAACTGAAAAAATAAATTTAGGTTTGAGTTCTAAATCCAAACGGAAGCTAAGATTTTCTTGTATATTGTTTAGTTCTGTTTATGACTGGTGCCATCAAAAAGAGTAACATGTTAGTTCTGTTTCTTCAGCTTATAACAAATGACAGATTGACAAGTGCTCAGCATAGGGTAGTGGCGAACCGCGTAGGTCCCAGAGTATCTGTTGCGAGCTTCTTCTGTACTGGTTTTAAACCAGCATATAAAATGTACGGACCGATCAAGGAGTTGTTGTCGGAAAGCAATCCTCCGAAGTACAGGGAAACCACAGTGAGGGACTATTCTATCCACTTCAGTTCCGAAGGCCTCGGTCGGACTTCGGCCTTGGATGATTTCAAGCTTTGAAGAAGGCAAGCTTTGAAGGATCATTTTCTGTCAGTTTGACGAGTGGTTTCTGAACTGTTAAACTGAATAATAGTTATCCCAATATGGATCTTTTGTGGTTCTGTTTTTTGCCTTTGTTTGGGGCTGTTTGTTTGAAAACTTTTTATTTATTTATTTATTTATTTAGTAAATAGCATTTTTACAGTAAATAATTGAAATAAAAAATGTTATAAAAATATTTATAGTAAATAGTAGTAAATAAAATCTACATTAAGGAGCGCAAAATTCGTGGATGAGATTTTTATCTGTGTATGTGTTGGGAAGATAGGAATTTAATTAAATTAACTTGTATGAAAAATGGAAGAAAAGAAAGATGTGATGATCATCTTTGTAATTAAAAAATAAAATAAAAAAGAACACCTTGACATATAAGGAAAGATGATTTTCAAAACTTAAGGGTCAATAAATCACCTAAGGAACATTTTCTCGAAAAAAAAAAAAAAAAAAAAAAAACCACCTACTGAACAAAAGTTGAAGTGCATACAATGCCACCATAAGCTAGTATATATAAAGCTAATTTTTTGTTCAATACGTTATATGTAATGTTATTAATGTTTATAGTATGCTATGTTAAATTTTATTGTACAAGTGATTTTGATAAATTTCTAACTCGTTAAGAATAACAAAAAATTAGTTAAAAATATTAATAACTAATAATGGTAACATTGATGTTTATCAAAGATTGTTAGTAGATGAAAAAAGAAAAAAAAAAAAAAAAACAAAAAAACAAAATTTTCAGAAATTTTATTTTAGTCTTTAAAGTTTTAAAAAATTATGTTTTGGCCCTAATAATTGAAAAGTTTTGCAAGAAGGTCCCAGAAGATTTCATCCATAGATTTTGACGTATTTCCACTAAAGAAATTTAATAAAATATCAAAATATAGTGCACGGTGGTAGGAAGCCACCTAAAATCTCATGAAAAATCACTCTCTCTCTCTTACTCTCATTCACGTTTCTCTCTCTTTACCCCACCCTCCAAGAATGTCTAAAATCAGATGTCTTTCTCGATTTAGGTATTGGGAAGTACGAAATTGAGAAGAGATTTTATGGAAGATCAAGATTTTGCTTGGGAGAATTAAGTATAAGGTAGTGTTTTGTTTAATTTTCTTTAAGAATCCAAATTCTCTCTGTTCTTAATGTTATACCTCATGTTTTTTCCTTTAATGATTGATGTAAAAGCCTTTTTAGAACTTTAATTTTACCTATAATGGTGAAGCCCCAAATTTGCAAGGTTTAAGGTTCTAGAATTTCATTTTCTTCGAAGATTTTCTCTTCCATGTATTCAAAAGTGTGAAATCCCTCTTGTTTATCTTCTAAAATCTCGAAAGTTTAAATTTGTGATGTTCTTCTATGGTGGATTTGTTTTTTGTGGTTTAAATGGGTTCTAACTTCTAATAGACCCTAATAATGAGTTGTAGTAAGGACTTAAGATTGACAATTAAAATTTTTTGAATTTTATAGTTGAGTACCAAGTGTTTGATGATATGCGTGAATGAAAAATATACATATTGAGTGTTATTAAATCTTGACTGAGTTTCATGCCATTCCATTTCAAGCAAAAATAATTTAAATCAAGTACAATATATACATATATATGTATATATTGTCTTGGCTTTATTATCCTATCAACCCCACAGGCCACAAGTGTGAATTGTCAATACATCTGTCTATTCCAGTACTGAAGTGGAAAATGATATGCCACAATATATGATCCTCATGGCCTTACACAGTCCACCCATTTACAAATGTAGAAACTTCCTAAAAAAAATAAATAATAAGAAAAGATTCTTTTTGCTCTCTCTCATTTTCTGTGATGATTAAAATTCTAGCATTTATTCATCTAAATTAGAACTCCATTTCTAAATTTTCCAGAAAATTAAGAAAGCAGAAAAAAGGAAAATGGTGGCTACACGCACAGGCCCTGAAGCTGATCCAGCCACATTCAAGCCGGAATACGATAGACTCGGCGAGCTGAGAGCATTCGACGAAACAAAAGCTGGTGTTAAAGGGCTTGTCGATGCCGGGATTACCACCATTCCTCGTATCTTCTATCGAAAATCTGTAGGTCATAAGGAGAGCTCAGTTTCAAGAGATGCCCGGTTGAGTATTCCGGTCATAGACCTCGGAGGAGTAATGGCTAAAGATTCAGCTCAGCGCAAGGAGATCGTTGAGAGAGTTCGAAAAGCATCGGAGACGTGGGGATTCTTCCAAATAGTCAATCATGGAATCTCGGAGAGTGTTCTTGAGGAGATGAAAGATGGGGTTCGTCGTTTTCACGAGCAAGACACTGAGGTGAAGAAGAAGTATTATACCAGAGAAATGATGAAGCCAGTGATTTATAACAGCAACTTTGATCTGTATAGTGCTCCTACGACGAATTGGAGGGATTCTTTTCTGTGTCGTATGGCTCCTCATCGTCCGAACCCTGAAGACTTGCCACCAGTTTGCAGGTATATATATATATATATATATATATTGCTCTCTGTTTTTTTTGTTGAAACTATATTTATATTGCTCCGACTTTTAGACAAATGTTTTTTTTAATTTTTAATTTAAGTTTTTAGACAGATGGGTTTGATTAAGCAAAAAAAGTTCCTCAAATGACTGCCTCTAAGGGTTAAAAAGTTCTATTCTATTTGGGAATTTCTAGAGCACTATCGATAGGTATTGATGTTTTAACTATTGGATTAGAATATAGTAGATCGAATTATAGTATTTTTGTGTAGTGCACTGTAAATTTTTAATGTGAATAGTAATAGATCACTGTTAAAAAACAGTGTAAAAAAAAAATCCCATCATAAAAGGACGCTATTAACATATTACATATTCTATCCATGTATACTACTCCCTCTCTATTTTTTTTTTCCCCAACTATCTGATGGAAAAACATTGTAAAAGAAAAAGATTTATAGACATGATTATCCATTTTTTTGCACTTTTGAATAGATGATTGGTTCTCTTTTTAAAAAACATTATTGTTTTTTGCTCTGATTATGTCTTTTTTTTTTTTTTTTAAATGTTATTATATGTTGTTGAAATAGTTGTTATTGTTTTGCGGTTGCCGTTTTTTCCTTTTTTATTTTTTTGTTTTTTGTTTTCTTTTTTTTTTTTGGATATTTTGTGTGTGTTAGTTCTTTTTCTTTTTATAAATATTTTAACTATGCAGTAGTTTTTATGCGTTGTTTTATTGTGTAGTTGTTTACTGTTGTCTTTTTTTATATTGATGTCGTTTTCCAATCTATTTCGTGGTTGAAGCTTAATGCCGTCTTTTATATAATGTTATTTTAGTTTAGAAAATTTTTTATGTGTTTTCTTGGCTATGTTGCTCTCATTTTCAACTTGTTACCGTATTTCATCGATGCTTTTTTTTTTTTTTTTGTATTGATGTCGTTTTCTGCTTTTTTTTTTTTTTTAATAATAAAGTTGTTGTTGATTTTTTTTTTCTTTTTTTTTGTTTGTTTTTTTTAACTTTATTTTTGCAGGGACATACTTATGGAGTACTCGAAGCAAGTACTGAAAGTGGGGAACTTAGTGTTCGAGTTGCTATCAGAGGCTCTGGGGCTACATGCAAACCATTTAAACGACATGTCTTGCACCGAGGGTTTAGCGGTTTTAGGCCATTACTACCCTGCATGTCCAGAACCAGAACTGACTTTAGGGACAACCGAACATGCCGACAATGACTTCCTCACTGTGCTACTTCAAGACCACATTGGTGGTCTCCAGATTCTATGTGACAACAACTGGATTGACGTTCCCTCTCATCCGGGTGCATTAGTCGTTAACCTTGGAGATCTTATGCAGGCATGTCTCATGTCTTTTTATTTTTTTTTTATTTCATTCTGTTCTCGACCAAAGTCACCTTTCAAATGTGAAATAAGGAGATTGTGGGTATTTATACTCGAAAAATTTATGGTAGGATAAGAATATCATATTACTCAAAAAAAAAAAAAAAAAAAAAAAAATCAATGATAGGAAATGTACTTATTGTTGTTTGATTGCATGAATCAGCTTTTCAATGGTCTGGTCTTAGACTGTAAGTATTTCTGTATGTTGAGGCTTAAATTTTTTAACGTGAACACTCAGAGATCTGACCTTTAAAAATTTAATCTAATAGTTAAAACAACAGTAGTTACAAGTATGGTAAAAGTACAGTTCCTATCATAAGTTTTGTTAAAAAACAAAAAAAAAATTATATACACATATATAATAATTTAATAAAACTTGAAAAAAATATGACAATTAAAAATCATGTCCTATCAAATATCAATAAGAGTATTTTTCATATCCTATGAAAATTTCTCTATCTAAATTATGCAGACATGTAAGAACTTAAAAATGCATTGCATTAATTGTGAATGTATGCTTGAGTTATACATTTTTGCCTTACCTTTTTCCCTTATTTTTTTCCTCCAGCTTATAACAAACGACAGATTCAAAAGCGCAGAGCATAGAGTACTGGCGAACCGTGTAGGTCCGAGAATATCTGTAGCCAGTTTCTTCTTCACTCATATGCTGCCATCAACAAAGCTCTACGGACCCATCAAGGAGTTGTTATCAGAATGCAATCCTCCAAGGTACAGAGAGACAACTGTGAGGGACTACTGGGCCTACTACATTGCAAAAGGCCTTGATGGGACTTCTGCCTTGGATCATTTCAAGCTCTAAACCACAGTGTAAGTATAACTGAGAGGCTAAGAGGCCGTTTGGATGGTCCGTTTGAGTTGAAAAATTGGAGTTATTTTTATTGATGTTCAATTGAGTTTTGAACTAGTGTGTTTGGTTGAAAATGAACTGTTTAATATTAAAAATTATAAAAACTTGAAATGTATTTGAAAATATATATATATATATATGTAAATATGAATCTTGTTTTGTTATTCTCGAAATTATATGTAATTTTAAAAACAAAATCATCTCATTTTGACTTAAAATAATAAACTTATGGACTTTTAACGTTTGAGTTTTTAAGTCAGAGTTGGAGATGTACATAGGAAAACTGAGTTTACTTAAAAAAAAAAAAAAAAAAAAGACATAATAACTAGAATTGTTTGGTTGGAGCAAACCAACCAAACGCCCTCTAAAACTTCAATTTGAGGAATGATTGATATGGCTTTCGATCCATAACCTCGTGGATTAATTTTGGGTGGCGTTTGATTTATAGGTTTGAACCAAAAATAAAAAGTTTTAAAAATTTTGTGAGAGAAAAAATTGTAATATATAAAAAAGATTTAAATCAAAACTTTTTGTTTTAAACCTGTGATCCAAATGCTTAGAGCCTATTAGGTATGGTTAATTAAGCTCTTGGGTATGACTATTGTAAACCTACTTGACAAGTTATACACTCACGTAACCTTTACAAGAACGATCTCTTGCATATCAGCAGTAAATTAGTTTAATAAAAGTAGAGAAGACAACAAATCTAGAGTGATTCACTCTCGATTTGAATCACTCTAGATTTGTGAGAAGTATGTCCACTATGGAGTTGAGGCTTTAACTATGGATATTGGTATTTAAAATTGCAATTAGGGTTTCTTTATTGATGTGCAAGTCTTTTTGTATCCTTCTAAAGAGATAAAAAAGACTTTTTCTTGAATAATAGTAAGCCGAAAAGATCTTGGAGCCCATAAATCTTGGATATTATTGTCACTTTGATTCATTTAAAATAGGTTTTCTGATAGAAATTTTATGATTATTATTATATGATTTCAAAATCAAATCGGCCTATATCTCTAACTCGTGATGATCGTACCAACCTTTTTATTCTAAAACTAGGGTTTTCTAATATACCGACTTCAACTATTGCCTAGTATAAATATAATGTGAAACTGAGTGTGCGTGGAACATCGATTTGAATTGGAATTTATAGATCATCATAATTAGTTGATTTTTCAAAATCAGTTAAAAAATTTGTTTGACTTCAAAAAAAAAAAAAAAAAAAAAAAAAGTTGGCTGGAATTTTTAGGTTGCAACCTGCGTTTCAAATGAAGCATGCCAAAACCATCAGCTCGGCTCACTAACAACAAATATGATCTTCTTATTCATCAATATTTAAATTTGAGTAGAGAGTGAGTTGAAAGAACTCAAAATAATAGATAACCAAGAACGTGAATAAGTTAACAATAGTTACCATATAATTCAATAGTAATTAGTATAACATCAGACACATACAAAGTGACAAAGTCTTAGCGCGTATTAAAGTGGTATACGATGTTGATCCATTATTTTTTATTTTCTATTTTCCACTAGTGTTTGAAAAACTAGCAATTTAAAAGTTAAAAAATGATGTCTTTTTATCAACAATTTGTTGTCTTATTATGCTCCATGAAGTTGACCTATGGGATGATCTCCGGTATAAGATGAATAATATTAATATATTAGTTTCTCATCAAGGATAAATAGGCAGGAAAAAAAGAGCAAAGGAAAATGGTGGACACAAACAAGGATGATGATCTTTTTGGTGTTGAAGGACAAAAAACTTAAGAAACATTTACATGGAAACTACAAGGAGGCATTTGTTTCAACGTGCTGCAATAATTTTTAATTTTTGTCGACTATGAAAACCTGCTTAACAAGTAATACACTCACGTAACCGGGCCAAGAGCGATTTCTCGCGTATGAGCAGCAGATTAAGTACAAGAAAAGTACATAAGGCAATAATTTAGAGTGATTCGCTCTCGATTTATGAGAACTATGTCCACTATGGAGCTGGGGTTTTCACTATTATGATAATCATCAGTCCCTATAAGAAAAGGGTAAGCTGTATAATACCGCATTTCTTGGGGATTGATATATATGATGATTCATAAGTAAAGAGACCAACTCGTAAAGGTATGAGACCTTTTGGGGTGAGTCCAAAAGCAAAACCGTGTAAGCACGATGCCCAAAGCGGATAATATCATATTAAAGGGAGGCATGAGTCGTTACAAATAGTATCAGAGCCTATACCCAACAGGAAGTATGGCCAATGAGGACGTTGGGCCCCAAAAGGAGGGGTGATTGTGACAGTAATCAGTCATTACAAGGAAATAATAAGCTGTACAGTCCCGCAATGCTTGGGGATGGATATTTGTGTTGGTACATTAAGTAGAGAAACCACTTTTTAATGGTATGAAGCCTTTTGAGATGAGCATAAGAGTAAAGCCGTGCGGGTACGAGGAACAAAATGGATAATATCATACTAAAGGGAGGCATGGATCGTTACAATTATGAATATCAATTTTCAAAGTTGCAATTAGGGTTTCTTTATTGGTGTGCAAGCCGTTTCGTTTCCTTCTAAAGAGATAAACTTCTCACAATCAAAGATAAAAAGACAATATTTGTTGAATAAATAGTCAGTCAAAAAGGATCTTGGAGCCCATAAATTTTGGAGATAACTCTTATCGTCGCTTTGAGATCGTCACTTTGATTTATTTAAAATAAATCTTCTGAGAGAAATTTTATGATTATTATTATAAAATTTCAAAATTAAATCGGCCATTATCTCTAACGCGAGATGATCGTGTCAACCATCTTTACTCAAAAATTAGGGATTTCTAATATGCCAACTTCAACTATTGCCTAGCATAAACATATTCTGAAACTAAGATTGCCAAGACCATGATCAGCTAATCGGTTCACTAACAATAAATATTGTGATATTCTTATTCATCACTATTTTTAAATTTGAGTAGAGAGTGAGTTGACAGAACTCAAAATAATAGATAACCAATAACGTGCATAAGTTAACAATAAACCACCATATAAATTACTAGTAATTATATATCAGACACAAACAAAGTAACGAAGTTAGTGTGTATTAAAGTGGCATATGATGTTGATCCTTTTTTTTTTGAATTTTTTTCAATAAGAGAGAGAGAGAGAGATCAACTAGTGCTTGAAAAACTAGCAAATTAAAAAAGCTGAAAAATTATGTCTTTTTACGAAACCAAAGCCGGAGTTAAAGGACTTGTAGATTCTGGGGTTACTGAGATTCCTTGTATTTTTCATCATCCGTCAGAAAACTTGGAGGAAAACTTTATTTCGTTGGATTCACAATTAAGTGGAGGAAAACTTTATTTCGTTGGATTCACAATTAAGTGTCCCGGTCATATACCTCAGAGAGCTAACTACCGAAAGCTATACTAAGCGAAAGGAGATTATTGAGAGAGTAAGAGAAGCATCTGAGAAATGGGGGTTCTTCCAAATAGTAAACCATGGAATCCCAGAGAGTGTTCTTGAGGAGATGAAAGATGATGTTCGCTGGTTTTACGAGCAAGCAACCGAGGTTAAAAAAGAGTCCTATGCTAGAGATCCTACGAAGACGGTGATGTATAACAGCAACTTTGATCTGTATAGTGGAGTTTCAACGAATTGGAGTGACATAATTATATGTCATATGGCTCCTAACCTCCAAATGCTGAAGACGATGTATATGTCATATGACAAATTACGATGTATATCTTGTGACTATCGATGATGGTTCTTTTGCTAGCTTCATTAAGTCTTGCGAAACATCGGCCTTCATACACATGTATTCTTATCTACTCCCGAAATGTCTGGTTTTGCTCATCTTACAATCACTTTTCACTTCTTCCTTTTCTTGGATTCGCATCTCTTAATTCCTTCATGTGAACCTCAATGAAAGGCTCCACGTTCTTAGCATTATGCAAAACATGAAGACAAGCTTGCTTCATTCATCTTGATTTACCGTTGAAGGAATGCCAATGGATAGTTCTTTTGATATAAAGTGTATTGTCTTTGACAACCCTATTGGTTCCGCGTTGGACAAATACTCCGAGCAAAATTCAACCGATTCCTCCACTACGTATTTTTCCACTATACATCCCCCCGGCCTATTTCAGCTCTTCACATAACCCTTCAAAACCTTCATGTACTATTCAAAAAAATACATCCACCTCAAATGCACCGGTGCACATAGCTTAACTTCCCGAACTAAGTGCACCGTTAGATGGATCATTATATCAAAAAATGATGGTGGGAAATACTTCTCAATCGTGCACAATGTCATCACCAATTCTGATTGTAGTGAATATAGTATAAGTTGATCAATTACCTTGTATTCAATTGAAAAATGAGCATAACTTAGTAATTGCGAATCTCACATCTTTCATGAAAACTCCCCGTAATACAAGAGGTAATAATTATTACATCAAGATATGACAATCATGTGTTTTCATTCCAACGAGTCTCAAATCATTCATCGACACCAACATTTTTAAGTTGCAAGAATACCCACTTAGCACTTTCATGGAAGCAAGCCACTCACAAAACTTTCTTTTTTCTTGTCTCAATTATGTGTACTTTGTCGGAGGTAAATAAGTGTCGTTCGCTCTTTTTCGGGAAGTAAATTAGGTCTAGTCTTTATCTCCCTATGATCCAACCGTGTCTTTTCACAATCTTTAGTTCTATTCAGAATGTCAAGCAACGTGCCTACTATTGATTCACAGACGTTTTTCTCAATATGCATAATATCTAACCAATGACGAATGTAAAGTGACTTCCAAGGTCCATCAATTATTGGATCCTTCCGTTTTCTCTTTCCCAAAAATACTTTTACATCTTTAACCATATCAAATATATCTTCGCCTATCAAAATCCGAGGAGCGGTTCTTTTTACGGTATTAACATCAAACAACTTTTTTTGTTGACGGTATTGATGATTTTTTGGCAAGAATCTCTTGTGGCCAAGGTAAACAGTTTTCTTACCGTTTTTCAACTGGAAGGAAGATGTTTTCTTCATACAAACGGGATAACCTATAAAATTCTTCACTGGATAACCGGATAGGTTGCCAAATGCTGGAAAGTCATTAATTGACCAAATCAATATTGCACGAAGTTTGAACGTCTCTTAATGGTAATAATCTCTAACTTCTAAACCATTTTCCCACAAGTTTTTTAGGTCATCGATTAATGGTGCCAAGTAACGTCAATGTCATTCCCTTGTTGTTGAGGACCTGATATCAATAAAGTCAGTATCAAGGACTTCTGATTCATGCACAATTCTGGAGGGAAGTTGTAATTAACAAGTATGACTAGCCAAATACTATGCCTACTACTCATATTACTCTGTGGTTCATTCTGTTCACCGACAAACCGAGACATAAATTCCTTAGTTTTGCATTAAAATTTGGATGATTGTCATCAAAGGTCTTCTAATGTGGTGCGTTGGCTGGATTCCTAAGCTTGCCATCGTCAATACATTTATCATGGTGACAAGTCAAATTCTTAGCATGCTCGGCATTATGGAATAAACGATGCAAACGTGGAGCCGATGGAATGTACCATAACACCTTCACCTGCACTCCTTTGCTACCATTCGATGACCTTTTGCTCTTCTTCCATCTTGACCTTTTACAAACCAAACATTCATCTAAATCTTCATATTCTTTCTGATAAAAGATGCAATCGTTTAGACAAGCATGCATCTTTTCATATTCCATTCCCAAAGTGATCAACGTCTTCTTCACTTTGTACATACTAGGCAGTACTTTGTTATCATCCGATAGAACATTTTTTAGAAATTATTAAAGAGTCATGAAACTAGAATTCGTTCAGCCTTCCAACACTTTCATGTTCCATAATTTAACCAATGCCCCTAATTTTGTATATTTTGTACACCTGACATATAAGGGCATCTCGGCATCATTAATCTTTGCCTCAAATAACTCCGGATGGTGCACAAAGTGTTCTTCCAAATCATTTTATCATATCAAACATATTATCACCAAAGTCTTCCTTAACAATAGGCTCTTTACCTTTACTCGTCGATGAATATTTAATATTGAAAAAATCTTTACCATATAAATATCATGTTTGGTAAGAACAAATAATCTCATATGCACGCAAATGCCCTCTAACATCATCAATGGAATAAGATCTATGATTTCCACAAATTTCACAAGGACAGAATTTTATCATCTTGTATGTGAGCTTTGGTAAATGACAAAAATTCTTCAATACTATCGTCATATGTTTTAGACAATCTATCAAATTACATCTATTTTCTATTAAAGTTTTAGAAGTCAAAGTAAATATCAAAATGCATATCAAAATTAACATCCATTGCACAATTAACTCAAAGATCTCAAAAACAAAACTAAAATATACAAAACCTAAAATCAAAAGTCTAAATATGGGGACAAAAAAGTTAGTGATCACTTAAATTAACATCCATTGCACAATTAACTCAAAGATCCCCAAAAACAAAACAAAAATATACACGACCTAAAATCATAACTCTAAATACAGAAAAAAAAAATAACAAAAAGAAGGTAGTTATTACTTACAAAAGAGATAGATGGATGGTAGATGGCGGTGGCAACGTTAACTGTGGTGGAGTGACTGTATTCAGAATGTTCTGAACTAATTTTGGTTATTGCAGCTGCGGTGTTGATCTGAAAAAATGGGGGCAGGATTCAGTCTCGTGGGTTTTTGTCACGAAGATACCACGAAGGTTTTTAAAAAAGGGTCGTGGAAGCCAAAGTTTCCATGACCATTTTTAAAAAAATGGTCGTAGTAGCCGAAGCTTCCACGATAATTTCGGAAAACGGTCGTGGAATTCGATGTTTTCGCAACCGTTTGTGAAAACTATCGTGCTAGCTTGGGCTACCACGGCCGTTTTCGAAAATCTAGTTTTGTCTCATGTTTTTAGTGTACTTTTCACAACCGTTTTTAAAAAATGGTTGTGTAAGCGCCGTCATGAAATCCATATTTTGTAGTAGTGTGCGAGCTTCTTCTGTACTGGTTTTACACCAACATCGAAACTGTATGGACCGATCAAGGAGTTGTTGTCGGAAATCAATCCTCTGAAGTACAGGGAAACCACAGTGAGGGACTACATGTTCTCCACTTCAATACAAACGGCCTCGGTCGGACTTCGGCTTTGGAAGATTTCAAGCTTTGTAAAAGTCAAGTCGAACAACTAATAAGATTAAGGATAACTTGCTGTTTGTTTGAGGAGTGGTTTCTGAACTGAATAACTATGTGATGTCATCGGTCAATTTTAGTACCTTCATTATTATAATGAATAATGATTATGCATAGATGGATGGGTTTGGTCTTTTGTGTTTCTGTTTTTGCCTTTGCCTTGCACTGTTTGTTTGAAACTCTTCTTTTGTTTTCAGTTTTGTAGCAAAAAGAGAACAACTCAAAAATAATAGATAACCAATAGCTTGCACAAGTAGCAATTCGCCGCCATAATTCAAAAGTACTAGATCTGCCCACAAACAAATCGACAAAATCTATTACGTGTTAAAGTGGTATACGATGTTGATCAATTTATTTTTTAATTTTTATTTTATATAGAAGAGAGAGAGATCAACTACTATTTGAAAAACTAATCATTGAAGATTATTAACTGACATCACACATGATTTACAATTTAAGGGTATTTAAAAAAAAAAATTTATAAATCAATTTACATATATCAAATATATGATTTTTTAAAGAATTCGGGAAGCTTTTGGGGATTAGATCATAATTTTGTAAAAAGGTTAGGGAAAAGGTTAAAAATTCGTGTCCATTTTAAAACAATTTGTTGACTTCTTCTGCTCCAAGCAGTTTTCTTTTGGGATCTAAAGAAGATGAATATTATTTTCTGATCAAGGCAAAATAGTAAGGAAAAAAGAAGTTAGGACAATGGTGGACACAAACAAAGATGAAGATGTTCAATCCAAAATCAAGGCGGAATATGACCGAGGAGCTGAACTAAAAGCTTTTGACGACACCAAGGCTGGTGTCAAAGGACTTGTAGATTCCGGAGTTACCGAGATTCCTCGTATTTTTTATCATCCATCGGATAACTTGGAGGAAAACTCTGTTTTGGGAGATTCTCAGTTAAGTATTCCAGTCATAGACCTCAGAGGACTAACTACCGAAAAATCAGCCAAGCGAAAGGAGATCGTTGAGAGAGTTAGAGAAGCATCTGAGAATTGGGGGTTCTTCCAAATAGTAAACCATGGAATCCCAGAAAGTGTTCTTGAGGAGATGAAAGATGGCGTTCGCCGGTTTTACGAGCAAGCAACCGAGGTGAAAAAAGAGTACTACACCAGAGATCCTACGAAGCCAGTGTTTTATAACTGCAACTTTGATCTGTATAGCGGAATTTCAACGAATTGGAGGGACACGTTTATGTGTCATATGGCTCCTAATCCTCCAAAGCCTGAAGATTTGCCTATATCAGGCAGGTATGTGACCGTAAATTTTAAATTTCATGTATTTGTAACTTTAGATTTATGTTTTCATAGAGCTTTTAATTTGTATCAGATTTATCTTCAAAGTTCTGTACCTAATTCATGAACAAAACTATAATATGGGTTATTTTATGAGAGACTAAGTAAGATAATCGGTTTTGACCACCCCTTAAAAAATGACTGAACTTTTATTTTTTCTTTTTAAAAAGGAAAATAGTTGATGGCAACATAGTTCATAGGTTTGTCAATAAGTACAGTGATTGATCATCAAGTTCATCATCGACAGATTATTGATTAACGCCACTGGTTAAACCTTATTTATATTGATTGACCACCAATGGAAAATCACTAGATAATTTAAGAAAACGACTCTTAAAAACACTATTTAAAAAAAAAAAAAAAAGGGTTAATTTCCCTCATTTCCGTCATTTTTGTTATTTTTTTGGAATAAAGTGCATAAACTATGTCATCTTTAGTATCTTGTATATAATTTGACAGGAAAATTTGACATGTGTAGGGGCTCTCTGTTTTAGGAAGATCAAGTGCTCTGACCATGTTGGTGTTCTTGTAAAAGAAAAAAAAAATAAATAAAAAGAGATACTAAAAGAGTTATACTAATGTTGAAAAGTCGGATAAGTTTATATGGCCACACATTGGGCTGTGGGTTTAATGGTAATTTTGCACTTGTCTCTAATGTTGAGATCCTAAACCTAAATCTCTAATCCCCATAAAAATATTAAAACAAAAAATGATGGATGCGCATGTATATTGGGAGTAATTTGAATTTTGTATATTTGTTTATTCTATTATCATGCCCAAAGTAAGTTTTATGAATTAGTTTTGTTCGTTCAATAAAAAAATTAAAAAAAATAAAAAAAAAGTTATGTTCAAACACATTTTATGTCCATTTTCCTTAACTTGAATTTGAATTTTGAATTTTGATATTGGTCAGTCAGTAACTAATTTGAATTTTGTCAACTTCGTTTATTCTATTTATTTATTTTTTGTTTTCAGAGACATACTGATGGAATACTCAAAGCAAGTGATGAAAGTAGGAATTCTCTTATTCGACCTAATGTCTGAGGCTCTTGGGTTGAGTCCGAATTACCTAAACGACATAGATTGCGCAGAGGGGCTAACGGTTTTGTGCCATTACTACCCTGCATGTCCACAGCCAGAACTAACTATGGGCGCAACCAAGCACGCTGACAACGACTTCCTCACTGTTGTTCTACAAGACGACATTGGCGGTCTCCAAATCCTACACGAAAATAAGTGGATCGACGTATCTCCTCAGCCCGGGGCCCTCGTGGTAAATGTCGGAGATCTTCTGCAGGTAAGTGTTTAAGCTTGTGTTTAGTGTACGGGTTTGGAATTGAATTTTTATGTTGAAATTAGTTGACCTTTAAAAAATTAGTTATAATTTTTGTTGATTTTTCAGAAAAGACAAAAACTGAAACAAGAACTTTGAGTTCAAGTTTGAAAGACAAACGGAAGCTAAGATTTTCTTGTATATTGTGTTGTTCTGTTTATGAGTGCTATCAAAAAGAGTAATATGCTATTTCTGTTTCTTCAGCTTATAACAAATGACAGATTGACAAGTGTTCAGCATAAGGTAGTGGCGAACCGTGTAGGTCCCAGAGTATCTGTTGCGAGCTTCTTCTGTACTGGTTTTACACCAACATATAAAATGTACGGACCGATTAAGGAGTTGTTGTCGGAAAGCAATCCTCCGAAGTACAGGGAAACCACAGTGAGGGAATATGTTATCCACTTCAATTCAAAAGGCCTCGGCCGGACTTCGGCCTTGGACGATTTCAAGCTTTGAAGAAGGCCAGCCGAACTACTAAGATTAAGGATCATTTTCTGTTAGTTTGACGAGTGGTTTCTGAACTGTTAAACTGAATAATATTTATCCGAATATGGATCTTTTGTGGTTCTATTTTTGCCTTTGTTTTGGGCTGTCTGTTTGAAAAAACCTTTTTTTTTTTTTTTAAGTAAATAGCATTTTTACAGTAAATAATTGAAATTAATAATGTTTTAAAAATATTTGTTTTAAGGAGCAAAAAATTTATGATGTGGATGAGATTTTTATCTGTGTATGTGTAGGGAAGATAGGAATTTAATTAAATTAAGTTGTATGAAAAATGGAAGAAAAGAAAGATGTGATGATCATCTTTGTAAATTAAAAAAAAAATAAAAGAGAGAGAGAGAGAGAGAGGAAAAAGAAAGAAAGAAAAGAACACCTTGACATATAAGAAAGGATGATTTTCAAAACTTAAGGGTCAACAAATCACCTAATGAACACTTTCTCCCAAAAAAAAAAAAAAAAAAAACCTACTGAACAAAAGCTGAAGTGTGAACACACAATGCCTCCATAAGCTAGTATATATAAAGCTAATTATTGGGGGATTATGTAACACCCGAGTTTCTTCGGTTTACATTTTATAGAAATTTCGTGTAAACATTTACCGTAATCGGTATTTCATGAGGAAGTTCGTTTTAGAACTTAATTTTATGAAACGAGTTCTTAAGATTTATTAAGACTCGAAAACAAATTTCATGAACTCGCAAAAGACCTTTATGAATGAAAGGAGGTCGTATTTGCACATTTCAAGACAAGTCGACGTTGACCGATAAGTCAGTTAGACCAAAACGGTCGAAAACGTCAAACAAGAATTTTATGATCGCAGTACAAGCGAAATTACTGCTAAAAAACTCATTTCTTGATCAAGATGAGTTTGAATAGAATTAAAATCACCTTAGAAAAATCAAGCATACTAAGCTAGGGTTCAGGGCGAAAGGATTCGGAAAAATAAGAGAAAAATTTTTCCGATCGAGTTTTTCACAGATCGAAATTTTAAATGCAATGTAATTTTTGATACTGGGTATTTAAGCACCCAGTATTAAAATTTATTGCAATGTGTTGAAATTACACAATTTTTCAAAAAGAATGAACCAAACAAGCCTTTAAGCTTAATTACATCACAATTAAGCTAAGTTAGGATATAACCCTTCACACACTTGGACCAATGAGCATGTGACACCTCACATATGAGTTGTCAAATCACTCCCCATTTCTCTCCCCATGTCAGCCGGCCACACTCAAGCCCCTATGGGCAATGGCTTGCAAAAGTTAGAGGACCAATTAGCAAGATTTGAAGCAAAATTTGCCTTGGAAAAGAAACCTAAGATTTCCCCTACCTAGAGGCACTATTCCTAGGGATTTCAAGCCCCAAAGTTAGCTGCCATTAACCCTCTTTCTCAGCCAAAGACTTTGGCATTCCCACTCCAAAAAAATCCGAGAGAAAGAGAGAGAGAGAGATCAAGAGAAAATCAAGCAAAACTTTGTGAGGAAACCCCCCTTAAAGTTCGGTTTTTCTTGAGAGTTCAAGGAGAGATTGTTCAAAAATTTTCCCCTCTCTTCCTCATCATTGCCGAGTGTTAGGGAGTGAAGAAAATCAAAGAAAAAAAAAAATTTCGGGTTTGGCTAGAATCAAGGGTTGAGTGAAGGTGTGATCTAGAGCCAAGAAAAACCAAGGTTTTTGTGAGTTGGTGCTAAGAAGATCCACGAATTTTTAAGGTAAGATTTTTGAGTATTTTCTTCTCTTTTGCCAAGGTTAGTTGGGGGAGGAAGCTAACAAATTTTGTGACCTTTTTTGAGGTCCAAACCGTGCACCTTGGAGGCCAAATCTCAACTAGGATCAAGCTTTTGCACTCTCGGATTTTTTTGAGGTAAAAATCCGAATTTTAACCCTAGTCTTTGGTTCATATTTTTAGTTCATTTCTCAAGGGTTTTATCATGTATTTCAAGCACAAAGTTGTAAGAGCTTAAGCTCATGATTTCGGTTTTAGCCCTAAATAGCTTAGGTTATATTTTTATGCTTGATTTAGGTTTTTGGGTGATTATTTTGCATGTTTGGTTGGAGATATGTTCTATGATTTTTTGTGAGTTAGAGATGCATGCTAGGGTTGCTATTTAAGGTTTTATGTCCCTAATATGTTTATCATAATTTTTAGAAGCATGTTTTTAGGGTTTGTATGATGATATGTTTGAAGTTTTGTTGTATGTATGTTTTTCTCTCAAAACCGTGGACCAAGGGGTCTCGGCCTTGAGTTGAATCCGAAAACATGGGATTTTATATTTTATGTGTATGAGGGACGTTAGAGACGTGCATGTGTTAGTAGGTCCCGCATTGGGCGGTCGAGCTAGAGCAACGCATAAGAACGTAAAAATTGGACTAACACCAAAACTGCTCTCGGGTCCAACACCCGGCAGCTCGGAAAAGTGGAATTTACAGGTCCTTAGAGGCCGAATGGGTAAAAACTCAAAACATGAAAGTTGTTCGTTAGGGTGTTTCCTAGGGGGCTACGTGAACAGATTTTAAAAATAAGGCTCCAATGGCCTTTGTTTTTAAGAAAAACCGAGAACTGGTCAGGGTGACCAAGTTCCAACGATTCACACGTGTTCAAACAAAAACTGGTATCAATTGAGCCAGAATCAGAAAATGTTCAAAACATGAAAGTTTTAGATCTTTTTGTTAGCTACAACTTTCATGAAGAAATCGTTTCCAAATTCGTTTTAGATTTTAAGTTATGAATTTTCAAACAAAAGCCATGCAGTGAGCAAAATCTCATGCACGTGATTTTCTAGACCAATGACTAGGAAAAATATTTTTCTAACTTCCAAACACCATTTTCAAACCCGAAAACCATTCCAAAGGCGGTTTTCGATCCCCAAATGTTTTATAGAAATATTTTCAAGTGTTTTGGTAATTTTCAAGACAAGTTTGGGTATTATTCACCAAACTTACTTAAATGAACAAGAAAATGATATTTTTAAACAAGTTCAAGATTTTCAAGGTTAAAATGAAAAAGATACTCCGTTAGTAGCCGGAAAATTATTCCGAGTTACTAGGGCCTTGCCCAAGCCCAGAGTTAACCTTGCAGATTGAGGATTTAAGTTAAGATTATGGTTCTCTACAAGAACCCTTAAATAAATATTCCGTTGTGGGTTACACTGTGTGACCCCTTCACATGTATTAGTAGAGGGACATATAACCGATATATATATATAGGTTGGTTTAATCCGACATTAAACGATATTAGAATAGAAACCTCACGTGTAAACGTCCATGGGCAGGAGGTGACCTGCGAGCGTGCCCGGAAAAAGGAAATTCGATCACGCGAACGACGAAGACAAGTAAGTACAACGCCGTCTACAGCATAGGCTAGAGTTGTATGTTTACCTAACATGTTTGCTTTACACTGTTTAAGTGTTATTTGATGATTTGCTCGATGGTTACAATATGCTTACTGTATGATTAATGTTTCAAATGTTAATGCCATGCTTTAAAAGTATGTTTCAAGTATTGTTATTATGCTTACATGAAAAAGTACGCATGTCCATGCATTGATAGAACATGAGATTAGGAGACAACATATAAGTATGCTCACTAATCTATCAAGTGGAAAGATGTCAAGAAAGACATACAAACAGAACGTTTGAGAAAAGGCCACAAGAGCCAGTGTCGTGCCCCCTGATGACGATCGGGTCGAAAAGCTTGGGAAATCTCCTCAAGCTGCGCGCCGGGTACGAGCACATCAAGTTAACGGGCCCACAAGTAAAATTAACAAGATAAAGTGTGATACAAGAAAGCAAGCATAACTGGACATAAACGGTTCATGCATTTCACGATAGAATGTCATGTTTAAGATGAAGAAGTCGATGATATGATGCCATGTTTATGATTTCACGTTTAAGATGCCATGAAAAAGGTTATGTATGTTCATGTAATTGATTTGCGGTATAGGAGTTGTACTTGCTGAGCTTTCGCTCATTGTCTGAAGTTTATGCTGTAGGTAAACAGCCTGTTCTGAAATAACTGCATGGTGGAGGGTGAAGCCGGTGGCTGTGAAATGATGAATGGGTTGGGGTTCGCAACTCCGATGGATTTAATTAAGAAATCTATTTTGAGAAAACAGACAGTTATTTTATTTACGTATGAGTGTATGTAAATATTTTCTAAGTATAATGCTTCCGCTATTTAAAAAAAAAAAAAAAAAATCCCCACTATTTTCAGGATTAAAAATGGGATAAAACAAGTTTAAGTTCAAGCAAGTTAAGTACAGTGACGGCCTGTGCAAGGCGGGTCGTCACAGATTGGTATCAGAGCGGTTTCCTGCGACATCATTTCACGGTCTGCCTGCCATCGCCGCCACCATATGTAAGTTTAGATTTACTTTATGTTTTATATATGTATGCTTATAGTTAAGTATTGCGTGTTAGATACGGTACGATGGACCCCATGATGACCGAAGAGGATAGAGACTCCGTTACGGTTTTCTTCCGCGCACACCCCTATCCTTTGACAGCACGAGGCGTACAGTGCACGTCGAGGCGTGGCTCCACGATATGGAGCAAACATTCTTGATGTGTCACATCCCGGACTATCTGGAAATCATGCTCGCTGGTAAATGTCTTTACGGAGATGCGCGGCTATGGTGGATCGATATTGGTGAGCGTCAAGTGCCTAGTCGCACCTGGGCGACAGTTTCGTGCGGTGATGTTAGAGCGCTACGGACCACTCCCACCCAGAGATGAGGGTGCACCTGCTAGAGATCCGGATATTTACCGTGATATGCGTCATACACGGTACCAGATGTTATCCAAGCCTGGCAAGCATACCCGGGCGAGACGATGATCCACTACTTGGTGGAGGTTTGAGGAGATGATGCATCCCCATATACCCCAGGATCTTCCAGAGCCCCAGTTGGAGGCAGTGACTCTACTAGTGAACGGAACGCCGCCTCACATCAGACAGCATGTTCCGCAGCCTACCCTACACTCGACCTGTCGCTGGAACCCTTGACGATATCTTAGCGGCAGAGATCATTGCTCAAAACGCCGGGAATGATGCTCCAGCGAACCCTGAGCAGCCCCCAGTCTATGATGCTGATGAGCCCGAGCCACAGTATGAGGTCGGACCGCTTGAGGAGGAGATGGAGCACGCCCAGATTCCACTCATCATCATATCTAGTGATGATGAAGACGAGGAGGATCCCGAGGAGATCCCGGACGACGAGGAGGATCCCGAAGAGTTTCCCCTCGAGGACGAGCCACATCACATCGTTCCAGATGACGGGGACTGGGAAGACGATTTCGAGGACGACACGGATTCCGAGATATCCGCGCTTGAGATCGAGGTCATCCGTTAGATTAGGGTCGTTTTGTTTCGTACCCTCTTTCTTTTGTATTAGAATTTTATTATAATATGTTATGTACATTCGGACGTTAGGATGTACTTTATGTATGATGGAAAGTGTTAGATCACTTCCATCTTGTTGTTTTAACCATGTGTATTTTGGTAAAGTGGCAAATATTTTTGAAAATATGTATATGTATCAGTACCCGGCACCTTTTTGTAAAATGCCGAGGGAACCATGTATTTTGAAAAACTTTGTATTTTGGTTATGTACAAAGAGACCGTGCAGACACGGGTTAAATGAAATCAAATGATATTTTCATTTCTCTTTACGAGTTTCTTTTTACAAGTAAATATGTCATTAAATATCTGCCTTTGAGTTATGGCAAGATACAAGTATATTATGATGTTACATGCATGTGTGATGTTTTATGATATAACGATAATAATTATATGAAAGAAGAGATGTGATTAATATCTTTTCTTGTTATAGAGATTACAAGATGGTACGTCCGAGGAGAACAATGCCGGTAAATCCTCCAGCACAGGATTTGACCGCCATACTTGCAAATATACAACGCCAGCTGCAAGAGCAGCAACAAGAGATGACTCTTATTCGGGAGCAGCTAGCTCAGCAGAATCAGGGACCCAGAGTCCAAGAGGTTCCACCACCGGCACAGCCAGTCCCTCCGGCAGTGCCGCCAGTGCAACCTATTCCTCCGGTAGCCCAACCAGAGGTTAGGCAGGAAATTCCACGGAACGCTGAGGTTCCAGTAGCCCCGGCTGAAGTACAGATGCAGCCACAGCCGGTGAGAGAGGACCTTCTGTATGAAAGGTTCAGAAGGATGAAGGCGCCCGAGTTTGAGGGGCCAATTGATCCGATTACAGCAGACAACTGGCTGATCGACATGCAAGTCATTATGGACTTTATGCGCCTGACCGAGCAAGAGAAAGTACTCTGTGCATCCTTTGCGCTGAAAAAGGACGCGAGGCACTGGTGGATAACAGTGCAGATGAGAAGAAATGTGCTGACTATGTCTTGGCAAGACTTCGTGGACGAGTTCAGGGCTATGTACTACAACAAAGAAGTCCTGGCTGCCCAGCAGGACGAACTCACCAGCTTCACCCAAGGATCCATGACAGTGATGGAAGCTGTCAAGAAGTTCGAGCAATTGGCCCGGTTGTGCCCGAACTTAATTACCGGTGAAACTGAGAAAGTGCGGTTGATGATGAAGATGTTCCGCACGGATATTGCCCGCCAAGTGAGCGCTGGAGACAGTCCCCCTGTAACAGTATCGGACTGTATTGAGAGAGCCCTGAGAGCCGAGTATTGGATCAACAGGGATAAGGAGGCCAGAGCCCAATTTTACAAGTCCAAGAAAGAAGAGAAAGCTTTAGCCAAGACGAGCCAATTTCGTCAATCCACGGAAGCTAAGCCACAAGCCCAGGCCAGCAACCCCAATGCACAGGGTCTCCGACAGCCCGGAAAGAACAAGCGGAAGGGGAATTTCAACAACCAGGGACAGCAGAGAAATTTCCCCCAGAAGAGAAACAACCAAGGCAATGAGAGGAACGAGAATAGTTACCCTCAGTGCAACAAGTGTGGTAAGAAGCATCCGGGTGTCTGTCGTCAGGGGACCAACACTTGCTATGTCTGCGGCAAGGAAGGGCACTATGCGAGGAGCTGTCCTCAGAACACACAGCAGCAGTACCAGCCCTATCCGAACAGAAACCCCCAACACCAGCAATTACATGCAGTCCAGGCTACACTCGAAGGTCCGTCGATTGCCCAGGGTAGATTGGAGGCACCCGAGCCACAGGCCAGGATCTACGCTTATACAAGGGGAGATGCAGAAGCGGGCACCTCCAACGTGGTGACAGGTCAGCTTTCTATCGCCACCTATGATGTAATTGCCCTATTTGATTCTGGCGCTACCCACTCGTTCGTATCGATGGAGTTCGCTCAGAAGTTAGGCAGAGTAGGGAGTAGAGTAGAGCAGACCTTTTCGGCATCTTTGCCATCGGGAGAAGTTTTGTGGTCCAACTTTTGGATCCAAAATGTTCCTATTAGGATCAATGGCAGAGAATTACTCGCAGATCTCATCGCAATCAGGCTACACGATTTCGATGTGATCTTGGGGATGGACTTCTTAGGCCGTCACAACGCAAAGATCGACTGCCGAAAGCGTAACGTCACGTTCAGCCCCTGCGACGATGAGGATTTCAGTTTTCAAGGACAGTCCCGACGTTCCACCACAAAGCTCATCTCCACAATGAAAGCCTGGAAAATGTTAGCCAATGGATGCCAGGGATATTTGGCTAATTTGGTGGACAAGGAGCAAGAAGAAGAATTGACACCGGAAGGAGTTCCTATTATTAGGGAATATCTGGACATCTTTCCACAGGATCTACCCGGACTTCCACCGGAGCGTGAGATTTCCTTCGAGATCGAGTTGCTACCCGGAGCTGCACCAGTGTCCAAGGCGCCGTACAGAATGGCACCGGCCGAGCTAAGAGAACTCCAAGTACAGTTGCAGGAGTTACTCGACAGAGGATTCATCCGACCAAGCCACTCTCCATGGGGAGCACCTGTCCTGTTCGTGAAAAAGAAGGACGGATCGTTGCGCATGTGCATCGACTACAGAGAATTGAACAAGCTGACGATCAAGAACAAGTACCCACTGCCCAGGATCGACGATTTGTTCGACCAGCTTAGAGGAGCAGAAGTGTTCTCCAAAGTGGACTTGCGATCAGGTTATCACCAACTTAGAATCAAGGAGTCGGATGTGTTCAAAACGGCTTTCAGGACGCGCTATGGGCATTACGAGTTTTTAGTAATGCCATTCGGATTGACGAACGCCCCAGCTGCATTCATGGATCTCATGAACCGAATTTTCAAGGAATACTTGGACAAATTTGTCATCGTTTTCATCGACGATATTTTGATCTACTCGAGATCCAAAGAGGAGCACGAACAACACCTCAGGCTGGTAATGGAAATGTTGAGGCGACATCAGCTATACGCCAAATTCACAAAGTGTGAATTTTGGCTGGAGAAAGTTCACTTTTTGGGGCATGTAGTATCAAAAGAGGGAATTTCTGTAGATCCAGCGAAGATTGAAGCGGTTAGCTCATGGCCGATTCCCAGGAACGTTACCGAGATAAGAAGCTTCCTAGGGCTCGCTGGATACTATCGACGCTTCGTAGAGGGATTCTCCAGGATAGCAGCACCCCTCACGGCCCTCACCAGGAAGGACAAAAAGTACGAATGGACTCCAAAGTGCGAGGAAAACTTCCAGAAGCTGAAGAAAAAGCTGACAAGTGCCCCGGTGCTCATCATTCCTAATGTTGATGCGGGAAATTTCGTAATCTACAGCGACGCTTCTAAGACTGGGTTAGGAGCAGTTCTAATGCAGGACGGAAAGGTAGTAGCTTATGCATCAAGACAGCTGAAGAATCATGAACAGAATTATCCTACGCACGATTTGGAGCTAGCAGCGGTGGTCTTCGCACTTAAGATATGGAGACATTATCTGTATGGAAACAAGTGCGAGATCTACACAGATCACCAGAGCCTCAAGTACATTTTTACTCAGAAGGAGCTAAATATGAGGCAAAGAAGATGGCTGGAGTTAGTAAAGGATTACGACTGCGAGATCCTTTACCACCCTGGAAAGGCCAACAGGGTAGCCGATGCGCTGAGTAGGAGATCAGTAGGCACACTGATGTCCATTGAAGCACTTTCCAAGGCGTTGCAGAAAGAGATCAGTAATTATCAACTGGAAATAATCACCGGGAGATTGGATTCACTGACTCTTCACTCCGATTTGCTGGACATAATCAAGGCGCATCAGGGAGAAGATTCTTCGTTGAGGAAGGCGCGACTTGCTGATCAGGACGGCAAGGATTTTACGACTTCTGCAGATGGAATAATCCACTTCAAGAGACGGATTTGGGTTCCAAAAGTGAAGGATTTAAAGGAACAAATCCTAAAAGAGGCACACCAGACGCCATATTCTGTACATCCAGGAGCTACCAAGATGTACAAAGACCTCAAGGAGACATACTGGTGGCCCAACATGAAGAATGACGTGGCAGAATTCGTATCGACTTGCTTAACTTGTCAGAAAGTTAAGGTAGAGCACCGACATCCCGGAGGCGAACTACAGAAAATTGAACTCCCAGAATGGAAATGGGAGCAAATTACGATGGATTTCGTAGTAGGATTGCCAAGGACGTCAAATGGGAATGATACGATTTGGGTTATTGTCGACAGATTGACCAAATCAGCCCATTTTATCGCCATCAAAGCCACCTTTTCTGTAGAAAAATTGGCCGAACTCTACGTAAATCAAGTCGTCAAGCTGCACGGAGTGCCAAGATCGATCATATCCGACCGCGATGGGCGTTTTACTTCGCGTTTCTGGACCAGCGTTCATATGGCAATGGGGTCGAGATTGAAGTTCAGTACTGCATTTCACCCCCAAACCGATGGTCAATCGGAGAGAACTATCCAGACGCTTGAAGATATGCTGCGATCGTGTGTCTTAGACTTCAAAGGAAATTGGGATCAGAAGCTTCCGTTAATCGAATTCTCGTACAACAACAGCTATCACTCTTCGATTGACATGGCACCATTCGAAGCGTTGTATGGGAGAAAGTGCAGATCGCCAATTAATTGGCAAGAAGTCGGCCAGAAGCAGCTACAGAAGACAGACTTCATCAAAAAGACCTCCGAGGATATCCAGAAAATCAAACAAAGGCTCGACATGGCTTTCAGTCGTCAGAAGAGTTACGCTGATAAGCGTCGCAGACCTTTGGAATTTCAAGTTGGGGACGCAGTCTTCATAAAGATTTCTCCAATGAAGGGAGTAATGAGGTTCGGTAAGAAGGGAAAGTTGAGCCCGCGCTACACAGGACCGTTCGAGATCCTGGAAAGGGTTGGAAAGGTCGCATACAGACTCGCTTTACCGCCAGAGCTAGCATCGATGCACGATGTTTTCCACGTTTCGATGCTCAAGAAATATATCTCGGACCCTTCCCACATACTTCATCAGGAGCCGGTAGAGGTTCAGACCGATATGACATACGAGGAGAAGCCTGTCAGAATCCTCGATAGGGAAGATAAGGTCCTGAGGAACCGAACGATTCCTATGGTCAAGGTTTTGTGGAAGAATCATGCGGTTGAAGAAGCGACATGGGAAGTCGAGAGCGACATGAGAAGAAACTACCCCGAATTGTTCTGATTTTCGAGGACGAAAATTTTTAAGGGGGGTAGATTGTAACACCCGAGTTTCTTCGGTTTACATTTTATAGAAATTTCGTGTAAACATTTACCGTAATCGGTATTTCATGAGGAAGTTCGTTTTAGAACTTAATTTTGTGAAACGAGTTCTTAAGATTTATTAAGACTCGAAAACAAATTTCATGAACTCGCAAAAGACCTTTATGAATGAAAGGAGGTCGTATTTGCACATTTCAAGACAAGTCGACGTTGACCAATAAGTCAGTTAGACCAAAACGGTCGAAAACGTCAAACAAGAATTTTATGAATGCAGTACAAGTGAAATTACTGCTAAAAAAAAAAACTCATTTCTTGATCAAGATGAGTTTGAATAGAATTAAAATCACCTTAGAAAAATCAAGCATACTAAGTTAGAGCTCAGGGCAAAAAAGGATTCGGAAAAATAATAGAAAAATTTTTCCGATCGAGTTTTTCACAGATCGAAATTTTTTAAATGCAATGAAATTTTCGATACTGGGTTTTTAAGCAACTCAGTATTAAAATTTATTGCAATGTGTTGAAATTACACAATTTTTCAAAAAGATTGAACCAAACAAGCCTTTAAGCTTAATTATATCACAATTAAGCTAAGTTAGGATCTAACCCTCCACACACATGGACCAATGAGCATGTGACACCTCACATATGAGTTGTCAAATCACTCCCCATTTCTCTCCCCATGTCAGCCGGCCACACTCAAGCCCCTATGGGCAATGGCTTGCAAAAGTTAGAGGACCAATTAGCAAGATTTGAAGCAAAATTTGCCTTGGAAAAGAAACCTAAGATTTCCCCTACCTAGAGGCACTATTCCTAGGGATTTCAAGCCCCAAAGTTAGCTGCCATTAACCCTCTTTCTCAGCCAAAGACTTTGGCATTCCCACTCCAAAAAAATCCGAGAGAAAGAGAGAGAGAGAGATCAAGAGAAAATCAAGCAAAACTTTGTGAGGAAACCCCCTTAAAGTTCGGTTTTTCTTGAGAGTTCAAGGAGAGATTGTTCAAAAATTTTCCCCTCTCTTCCTCATCATTGCCGAGTGTTAGGGAGTGAAGAAATCAAAAAAAAAAAAAAAAAAAATTTCGGGTTTTGGCTAGAATCAAGGGTGAGTGAAGGTGTGATCTAGAGCCAAGAAAAACCAAGGTTTTTGTGAGTTGGTGCTAAGAAGATCCACGAATTTTTAAGGTAAGATTTTTGAGTATTTTCTTCTCTTTTGCCAAGGTTAGTTGGGGGAGGAAGCTAACAAATTTTGTGACCTTTTTTGAGGTCCAAACCGTGCACCTTGGAGACCAAATCTCAACTAGGATCAAGCTTTTGCACTCTCGGATTTTTTTGAGGTAAAAATCCGAATTTTAACCCTAGTCTTTGGTTCATATTTTTAGTTCATTTCTCAAGGGTTTTATCATGTATTTCAAGCACAAAGTTGTAAGAGCTTAAGCTCATGATTTCGGTTTTAGCCCTAAATAGCTTAGGTTATATTTTTATGCTTGATTTAGGTTTTTGGGTGATTATTTTGCATGTTTGGTTGGAGATATGTTCTATGATTTTTTGTGTGTTAGAGATGCATGCTAGGGTTGCTATTTAAGGTTTTATGTCCCTAATATGTTTATCATAATTTTTAGAAGCATGTTTTTAGGGTTTGTATGATGTTATGGTTGAGTTTTGTTGTATGTATGTTTCTCTCTCAAAACCGTGGACCAAGGGGTCTCGGCCTTGAGTCGGATCCGAAAAAACGGGATTTAAATTTTATGTGTATGAGGGACGTTAGAGGACGTGCATGTGTTAGTAGGTCCCGCATTGGGCGGTCGAGCTAGAGCAACGCATAGAGACGTAAAATTGGACTAACACCAAAACTGCTCTCGGGTCCAACACCCGGCAGCTCGGAAAAGTGGAATTTACAGGTCCTTAGAGGCCGAATGGGTAAAAACTCAAAACATGAAAGTTGTTCGTTAGGGTGTTTCCTAGGGGGCAACGTGAACAGATTTTAAAAATAAGGCTCCAATGGCCTTTGTTTTTAAGAAAAACCGAGAACTGGTCAGGGTGACCAAGTTCCAACGATTCACACGTGTTCAAACAAAAACTGGTATCAATTGAGCCAGAATCAGAAAATGTTCAAAACATGAAAGTTTTATATCTTTTTGTTAGCTACAACTTTCATGAAGAAATCGTTTCCAAATTCGTTTTAGATTTTAAGTTATGAATTTTCAAACAAAAGCCATGCAGTGAGCAAAATCTCATGCACGTGATTTTCTAGACCAATGACTAGGAAAAATATTTTTCTAACTTCCAAACACCATTTTCAAACCCGAAAACCATTCCAAAGGCGGTTTTCGATCCCCAAATGTTTTATAGAAATATTTTCAAGTGTTTTGGTAATTTTCAAGACAAGTTTGGGTATTATTCACCAAACTTACTTAAATGAACAAGAAAATGATATTTTTAAACAAGTTCAAGATTTTCAAGGTTAAAATGAAAAAGATACTCCGTTAGTAGCCGGAAAATTATTCCGAGTTACTAGGGCCTTGCCCAAGCCCAGAGTTAACCTTGCAGATTGAGGATTTAAGTTAAGATTATGGTTCTCTACAAGAACCCTTAAATAAATATTCCGTTGTGGGTTACACTGTGTGACCCCTTCACATGTATTAGTAGAGGGACATATAACCGATATATATATATATAGGTTGGTTTAATCCGACATTAAACGATATTAGAATAGAAACCTCACGTGTAAACGTCCATGGGCAGGAGGTGACCTGCGAGCGTGCCCGGAAAAAGGAAATTCGATCACGCGAACGACGAAGACAAGTAAGTACAACGCCGTCTACAGCATAGGCTAGAGTTGTATGTTTACCAAACATGTTGCTTTACACTGTTAAGTGTTATTTGATGATTTGCTCGATGGTTGCAATATGCCTACTATATGTTGAATGTTTTAAATGTATGCTTCAAGTATTGTTATTATGCTTACATGAAAAAGTATGCCTGTTCATGCATTGATAGAACATGAGATTAGGAGACAACATATAAGTATGCTCACTAATCTATCAAGTGGAAAGATGTCAAGAAAGACATACAAACAGAACGTTTGAGAAAAGGCCACAAGAGCCAGTGTCGTGCCCCCTGATGACGATCGGGTCGAAAACTTGGGAAATCTACTCAAGTTGCGCGCCGGGTACGTGCACATCAAGTTAACGGGCCCACAAGTAAAATCAACAAGATAAAGTTTGATACAAGAAAGCAAGCATAACTGGACATAAACGGTTCATGCATTTCACGATAGAATGTCAAGTTTAAGATGAAGAAGTCGATGATATGATGCCATGTTTATGCTTTCATGTTTAAGATGCCATGTAAAAGGTTATGTATGTTCATGTAATTGGTTTGCGGTATAGGAGTTGTACTTGCTGAGCTTTCGCTCATTGTCTGAAGTTTATGCTGTAGGTAAACAGCCTGTTCTGAAATAACTGCATGGTGGAGGGTGAAGCCGGTGGCTGTGAAATGATGAATGGGTTGGGGTTCGCAACTCCGATGGATTTAATTAAGAAATCTATTTTGAGAAAACAGACAGTTATTTTATTTACGTATGAGTGTATGTAAATATTTTCTAAGTATAATGCTTCCGCTATATATAAAAAAAAAAAAAAAAAAAAAAAATCCCCACTATTTTCATGATTAAAAATGGGATAAAACAAGTTTAAGTTCAAGCAAGTTAAGTACAGTGACGGCCTGTGCAAGGCGGGTCGTCACATGATTCTTGTTTTATTTATTTATTTATTTATTTATTTTTTATGTTGATTGATGTAAAATTTGTAGTTGTATTCTTTATATTGTTTGTTAATTGATAATCTCAAAATTCATGATAGACATGAGTCGAATTTACATTCTCTTGGAGTATAATGGAAAGTGAGAAAATATGGATGGTGGCTTTTGGAGGTGGCTCGGAGTTGGTATGAGCAATGGCTTTGTGATTGATAGAAGTATCAACTTTTTGAAATTAGAAGAGATAATCTACGATAGAACAAGTATTGACTAAAGTGAGTATACAATTAAGATAACACATAAACCTACTGGTAACATATTTGGTGACACTGCTCCATCAACTCTTATTTCCAACGATTCAGATGTTAAGATCTTATGTTTTTGTACGAAGAAAAACAATGAATGACTCTACATGTTATGATAAAAGAAAAATGTGATAAAGGAAAAGCAATATATGTTCGTGGTGATGATGATTTGAACAATGATGGCAGTGATCCACTAGGCTTCCTTGATGACTATTTTAGGTATCGGATCAATGAAGATATCCCATTTGTTGCAAGGTTTGTTCCAACTAAATTACTCTGTAGTAATGAGCATCCGTTGCAGATTTGTACAACTAGTACACCAATCACTGAAAGGATCACTGGCTTTAATCCAACTTCAATCACCGGTTCCAATCCAACACTAGAGGAGACAATGCACGAGGAAGTACCTAATAAAGATGATGGTGTAGATAAAGTAGGTGATCATGTACCCATAGACGATGCATTTTCCCTAACCGCTGGCAACTCCCCCATCTGGTGAGCCAATCGACAGTGCCCGTAGAACAATCGGCTACCAACCTCATTTGTGAGTTACAATTTTTTACATTATCTCTCTAGTTTCTCTCTCTAGTTGATCTTCCCTCCTCAGCACAATCGGTGCTCAGCTTCTCCATACCGATACCTGGTTTTGGGCTTTGGCTTCGGTTTGTGTTCTAGAATATTAACAATAAAAAAAAAAATGGGATGGGTATTCGGCGATTGTTATCCGATTCACGGCAGGGGAAGTTACCGATGTGGCTGCATAGAGAGAGAGCGAGAGAGAGATAGAGAGGGGCAGATCGGTGAAAGCAGGTGGTGGCGCTCCACCTGGGATCCACTTTCCTGGCGGCGGTGAGGGTGACGGCGCCGTGGTCGGAGCAG
Source organism: Ficus carica (assembly GCA_009761775.1). Classification (NCBI taxonomy): domain Eukaryota; kingdom Viridiplantae; phylum Streptophyta; class Magnoliopsida; order Rosales; family Moraceae; genus Ficus; species Ficus carica. Next base: position 11,403,711 of record CM019746.1, read on the forward strand.
GGAGTTACCGGCGTCGTCCCCGATTTTCTGATGGTCTGGCCGCTTGGAGAAAGATCGAGAGAGAGACAGACACGGCCAGATCGTGAACAGGGGAGGTGAGGCTCCGCCTGGGCTCTATTTTCCTGACGACGGTGACGGCGCCGTTGACGGAGGGGGACTTGCCGGCAGTGAGAGAAAATTGGGTTTTGTTTTTTCGGTCTTCATGTACACAGACCAAACAGTCAAAGAGAGAGAGTGAGAGAGAGAGAGACCCATCTTTTATGAGACAAAAAACAATTCTCTTGATTAATATGATGCCAGCTTTTAAAAAAATCTATTGATTAATATCAACCAAGTAACCTGTTTATGATAAAAAAATTTGACCAAATGAATATTATGCCACAAAACTGAAAGAAGTTCTTTGTCATAATTTTGTTGAAAAAAAAATTGTTGAGGCCAGTAGTTCCAAATTAAATTTTTTTAATTTAAAAAATTTAATTGAGACATTTTTTTAATATGTGCCACAAAACTTTGAACGTTCTTTGGTACAGCAACATTTTTTAATTAACATTTTTTCCCTTTTCATGCTATCTTTTTATTTGTCTTCTTATTCTTATTTTGTAGTTCCAACTTTCGGATTCAGCATCGTCGGTGGCACATGCGGCGGAGATTGAGGTCCGCGAATGTAACACCCGAGTTTCTTCGGTTTACATTTTATAGAAATTTCGTGTAAACATTTACCGTAATCGGTATTTCATGAGGAAGTTCGTTTTAGAACTTAATTTTATGAAACGAGTTCTTAAGATTTATTAAGACTCGAAAACAAATTTCATGAACTCGCAAAAGACCTTTATGAATGAAAGGAGGTCGTATTTGCACATTTCAAGACAAGTCGACGTTGACCGATAAGTCAGTTAGACCAAAACGGTCGAAAACGTCAAACAAGAATTTTATGATCGCAGTACAAGCGAAATTACTGCTAAAAACTCATTTCTTGATCAAGATGAGTTTGAATAGAATTAAAATCACCTTAGAAAAATCAAGCATACTAAGCTAGGGTTCAGGGCGAAAGGATTCGGAAAAATAAGAGAAAAATTTTTCCGATCGAGTTTTTCACAGATCGAAATTTTAAATGCAATGTAATTTTTGATACTGGGTATTAAAGCACCCCAGTATTAAAATTTATTGCAATGTGTTGAAATTACACAATTTTTCAAAAAGAATGAACCAAACAAGCCTTTAAGCTTAATTACATCACAATTAAGCTAAGTTAGGATATAACCCTTCACACACTTGGACCTATGAGCATGTGACACCTCACATATGAGTTGTCAAATCACTCCCCATTTCTCTCCCCATGTCAGCCGGCCACACTCAAGCCCCTATGGGCAATGGCTTGCCAAAGTTAGAGGACCAATTAGCAAGATTTGAAGCAAAATTTGCCTTGGAAAAGAAACCTAAGATTTCCCCTACCTAGAGGCACTATTCCTAGGGATTTCAAGCCCCAAAGTTAGCTGCCATTAACCCTCTTTCTCAGCCAAAGACTTTGGCATTCCACTCCAAAAAATCCGAAGGAGAGAGAGAGAAGAGAGAGCTAGAGAGATCAAAAGAAATCAAGCCAAATTGTGTGAGAAAACCCCCCTAAAGTTCGGTTTTCTTGAGTGATCAAGGAGAGATTGTTCAAAATTTTTCCCCTCTTTTCTCATCATTGCCGAGTGTTTGGGAGGTGAGAAAATCCAAGAAAAATTTCGGGTTTTAGCTAGAAGCAAGGGTGGAGTGAAGGTGTGATCTAGAGCCAAGAAAAACCAAGGTTTTTGTGAGTTGGTGCTAAGAAGATCCACGAATTTTTAAGGTAAGATTTTTGAGTATTTTCTTCTCTTTTGCCAAGGTTAGTTGGGGGAGGAAGCTAACAAATTTTGTGACCTTTTTTGAGGTCCAAACCGTGCACCTTGGAGGCCAAATCTCAACTAGGATCAAGCTTTTGCACTCTCGGATTTTTTTTGAGGTAAAAATCCGAATTTTAACCCTAGTCTTTGGTTCATATTTTTAGTTCATTTCTCAAGGGTTTTATCATGTATTTCAAGCACAAAGTTGTAAGAGCTTAAGCTCATGATTTCGGTTTTAGCCCTAAATAGCTTAGGTTATATTTTTATGCTTGATTTAGGTTTTTGGGTGATTATTTTGCATGTTTGGTTGGAGATATGTTCTATGATTTTTGTGTGTTAGAGATGCATGCTAGGGTTGCTATTTAAGGTTTTATGTCCCTAATATGTTTATCATAATTTTTAGAAGCATGTTTTTAGGGTTTGTATGATGATATGTTTGAAGTTTTGTTGTATGTATGTTTTTCTCTCAAAACCGTGGACCAAGGGGTCTCGGCCTTGAGTTGAATCCGAAAACATGGGATTTTATATTTTATGTGTATGAGGGACGTTAGAAGACGTGCATGTGTTAGTAGGTCCCGCATTGGGCGGTCGAGCTAGAGCAACGCATAAGAACGTAAAAATTGGACTAACACCAAAACTGCTCTCGGGTCCAACACCCGGCAGCTCGGAAAAGTGGAATTTACAGGTCCTTAGAGGCCGAATGGGTAAAAACTCAAAACATGAAAGTTGTTCGTTAGGGTGTTTCCTAGGGGGCTACGTGAACAGATTTTAAAAATAAGGCTCCAATGGCCTTTGTTTTTAAGAAAAACCGAGAACTGGTCAGGGTGACCAAGTTCCAACGATTCACACGTGTTCAAACAAAAACTGGTATCAATTGAGCCAGAATCAGAAAATGTTCAAAACATGAAAGTTTTAGATCTTTTTGTTAGCTACAACTTTCATGAAGAAATCGTTTCCAAATTCGTTTTAGATTTTAAGTTATGAATTTTCAAACAAAAGCCATGCAGTGAGCAAAATCTCATGCACGTGATTTTCTAGACCAATGACTAGGAAAAATATTTTTCTAACTTCCAAACACCATTTTCAAACCCGAAAACCATTCCAAAGGCGGTTTTCGATCCCCAAATGTTTTATAGAAATATTTTCAAGTGTTTTGGTAATTTTCAAGACAAGTTTGGGTATTATTCACCAAACTTACTTAAATGAACAAGAAAATGATATTTTTAAACAAGTTCAAGATTTTCAAGGTTAAAATGAAAAAGATACTCCGTTAGTAGCCGGAAAATTATTCCGAGTTACTAGGGCCTTGCCCAAGCCCAGAGTTAACCTTGCAGATTGAGGATTTAAGTTAAGATTATGGTTCTCTACAAGAACCCTTAAATAAATATTCCGTTGTGGGTTACACTGTGTGACCCCTTCACATGTATTAGTAGAGGGACATATAACCGATATATATATATAGGTTGGTTTAATCCGACATTAAACGATATTAGAATAGAAACCTCACGTGTAAACGTCCATGGGCAGGAGGTGACCTGCGAGCGTGCCCGGAAAAAGGAAATTCGATCACGCGAACGACGAAGACAAGTAAGTACAACGCCGTCTACAGCATAGGCTAGAGTTGTATGTTTACCAAACATGTTGCTTTACACTGTTAAGTGTTATTTGATGATTTGCTCGATGGTTGCAATATGCCTACTATATGTTGAATGTTTCAAATGCTGATGCCATGTTTTAAATGTATGCTTCAAGTATTGTTATTATGCTTACATGAAAAAGTATGCCTGTTCATGCATTGATAGAACATGAGATTAGGAGACAACATATAAGTATGCTCACTAATCTATCAAGTGGAAAGATGTCAAGAAAGACATACAAACAGAACGTTTGAGAAAAGGCCACAAGAGCCAGTGTCGTGCCCCCTGATGACGATCGGGTCGAAAACTTGGGAAATCTACTCAAGTTGCGCGCCGGGTACGTGCACATCAAGTTAACGGGCCCACAAGTAAAATCAACAAGATAAAGTTTGATACAAGAAAGCAAGCATAACTGGACATAAACGGTTCATGCATTTCACGATAGAATGTCAAGTTTAAGATGAAGAAGTCGATGATATGATGCCATGTTTATGCTTTCATGTTTAAGATGCCATGTAAAAGGTTATGTATGTTCATGTAATTGGTTTGCGGTATAGGAGTTGTACTTGCTGAGCTTTCGCTCATTGTCTGAAGTTTATGCTGTAGGTAAACAGCCTGTTCTGAAATAACTGCATGGTGGAGGGTGAAGCCGGTGGCTGTGAAATGATGAATGGGTTGGGGTTCGCAACTCCGATGGATTTAATAAAGAAATCTATTTTGAGAAAACAGACAGTTATTTTATTTACGTATGAGTGTATGTAAATATTTTCTAAGTATAATGCTTCCGCTATTTAAAAAAAAAAAAAAAAAATCCCCACTATTTTCAGGATTAAAAATGGGATAAAACAAGTTTAAGTTCAAGCAAGTTAAGTACAGTGACGGCCTGTGCAAGGCGGGTCGTCACAGATTGGTATCAGAGAGGTTTCCTGCGACATCATTTCACGGTCTGCCTGCCATCGCCGCCACCATATGTAAGTTTAGATTTACTTTATGTTTTATATATGTATGCTTATAGTTAAGTATTGCGTGTTAGATACGGTACGATGGACCCCATGATGACCGAAGAGGATAGAGACTCCGTTACGGTTTTCTTCCGCGCACACCCCCTATCCTTTGACAGCACGCGGCGTACAGTGCACGTCGAGGCGTGGCTCCACGATATGGAGCAAACATTCTTGATGTGTCACATCCCGGACTATCTGGAAATCATGCTCGCTGGTAAATGTCTTTACGGAGATGCGCGGCTATGGTGGATCGATATTGGTGAGCGTCAAGTGCCTAGTCGCACCTGGGCGGAATTTCGTGCGGTGATGTTAGAGCGCTACGGACCACTCCCACCCAGAGATGAGGGTGCACCTGCCAGAGATCCGGATATTTACCGTGATATGCGTCATACACGGTACCAGATATTATCTCAGGCCTGGCACGCATACCCGGGCGAGACGATGATCCACTACTGGTGGAGGTTTGAGGAGATGATGCATCCCCATGTACCCCAGGATCTTCCGGAGCCCCAGTTGGAGGCAGTGACATACTAGTGAACGGAACGCCGCCTCACATCAGACAGCATATTCCGCAGCCTACCCTACATTCGACCGTCGCTGGAACCCTCGACGATATCTTAGCGGCAGAGATCATTGCTCAAAACACCGGGAATGATGCTCCAGCGAACCCTGAGCAGCCCCCAGTCGATGATGCTGATGAGCCCGAGCCACTGTATGAGGTGGGGCCGCATGCCGGCGAGGACGAAGAGCCACAATATGAGGTCGGACCACTTGAGGATGAGATGGAGCACGACCAGAATCCACTCATCATCATATCCAGTGATGATGAAGATGAGGAGGACGAAGATGAAGACATGGAAGATCCCGAGGAGATTCCGGACGACGAGGAGGATCCCGAAGAGTTTCCCCTCGAGGACGAGCCACATCACATCGTTCCAGATGACGGGGACTGGGAAGACGATTTCGAGGACGACACGGATTCCGAGATATCCGCGCTTGAGATCGAGGTCATCCGTTAGATTATGGTCGTTTTGTTTCGTACCCTCTTTCTTTTGTATTAGAATTTTATTATAATATGCTATGTACATTCGGACGTTAGGATGTACTTTATGTATGATGGAAAGTGTTAGATCACTTCCATCTTGTTGATTTAACCATGTGTATTTTTGGTAAAGTGACAAGTATTTTTTTTGAAATTATGTATATATATCAGTACCCGGCATTTTTTTTGAAAAAAAAAAAAATGCCAAGGGAATCATGTATTTTGAAAAGCCTTGTATTTTGATTATGTACAAAGAGACCGTGCAGACACGGGTTAAATGAAATCAAATGATATTTTCATTTCTCTTTACGAGTTTCTTTTTACAAGTAAATATGTCATTAAATATCTGCCTTTGAGTTATGGCAAGATACAAGTATATTATGATGTTACATGCATGTGTGATGTTTTATGATATAACGATAATAATTATATGAAAGAAGAGATGTGATTAATATCTTTTCTTGTTATAGAGATTACAAGATGGTACGTCCGAGGAGAACAATGCCGGTAAATCCTCCAGCACAGGATTTGACCGCCATATTAGCAAATATACAACGCCAGTTGCAAGAGCAGCAACAAGAGATGACTCTTATTCGGGAGCAGCTAGCTCAGCAGAATCAGGGACCCAGAGTCCAAGAGGTTCCACCACCGGCACAGCCAGTCCCTCCGGCAGTGCCGCCAGTGCAACCTATTCCTCCCGTAGCACCCCAAGTGCCGAATATTCCTCCGGTAGCCCAACCAGAGGTCAGGCAGGAAATTCCGCGGAACGCTGAGGTTCCAGTAGCCCCGGCTGAAGTACAGATGCAGCCACAGCCGGTGAGAGAGGACCTTCTGTATGAAAGGTTCAGAAGGATGAAGGCGCCCGAGTTCGAGGGGCCAATTGATCCGATTGCAGCCGACAACTGGCTGATCGACATGCAAGTCATTCTGGACTTTATGCGCCTGACCGAGCAAGAGAAAGTACTCTGTGCATCCTTTGCGCTGAAAAAGGACGCGAGGCACTGGTGGATAACAGTGCAGATGAGAAGAAATGTGCTGAATATGTCCTGGCGAGACTTCGTGGACGAGTTCAGGGCTATGTACTACAACAAAGAAGTCCTGGCTGCCCAGCAGGACGAACTCACCAGCTTCACTCAAGGCTCCATGACAGTGATGGAAGCTGTCAAAAAGTTCGAGCAATTGGCCCGGTTGTGCCCGAACTTAATTACCAGTGAAACTGAGAAAGTGCGGTTGATGATGAAGATGTTCCGCACGGATATTGCCCGCCAAGTGAGCGCCGGAAACAGTCCCCCTGTAGCAGTGTCGGACTGTATTGAGAGAGCCCTGAGAGCCGAGTATTGGATCAACAGGGATAAGGAGGCCAGAGCCCAATTTTACAAGTCCAAGAAAGAAGAGAAAGCTTTAGCCAAGACGAGCCAATTTCGTCAATCCACGGAAGCTAAGCCACAAGCCCAGGCCAGCAACCCCAATGCACAGGGTCTCCGACAGCCCGGAAAGAACAAGCGGAAGGGGAATTTCAACAACCAGGGACAGCAGAGAAATTTCCCCCAGAAGAGAAACAACCAAGGCAATGAGAGGAACGAGAATAGTTACCCTCAGTGCAACAAGTGTGGTAAGAAGCATCCGGGTGTCTGTCGTCAGGGGACCAACACTTGCTATGTCTGCGGCAAGGAAGGGCACTATGCGAGGAGCTGTCCTCAGAACACACAGCAGCAGTACCAGCCCTATCCGAACAGAAACCCCCAACACCAGCAATTACATGCAGTCCAGGCTACACTCGAAGGTCCGTCGATTGCCCAGGGTAGATTGGAGGCACCCGAGCCACAGGCCAGGATCTACGCTTATACAAGGGGAGATGCAGAAGCGGGCACCTCCAACGTGGTGACAGGTCAGCTTTCTATCGCCACCTATGATGTAATTGCCCTATTTGATTCTGGCGCTACCCACTCGTTCGTATCGATGGAGTTCGCTCAGAAGTTAGGCAGAGTAGGGAGTAGAGTAGAGCAGACCTTTTCGGCATCTTTGCCATCGGGAGAAGTTTTGTGGTCCAACTTTTGGATCCAAAATGTTCCTATTAGGATCAATGGCAGAGAATTACTCGCAGATCTCATCGCAATCAGGCTACACGATTTCGATGTGATCTTGGGGATGGACCTTCTTAGGCCGTCACAACGCAAAGATCGACTGCCGAAAGCGTAACGTCACGTTCAGCCCCTGCGACGATGAGGATTTCAGTTTTCAAGGACAGTCCCGACGTTCCACCCAAAGCTCATCTCCACAATGAAAGCCTGGAAAATGTTAGCCAATGGATGCCAGGGATATTTGGCTAATTTGGTGGACAAGGACGCAAGAAGAAGAATTGACACCGGAAGGAGTTCCTATTATTAGGGAATATCTGGACATCTTCCACAGGATCTACCAGGACTCCCACCGGAGCGTGAGATTTCCTTCGAGATCGAGGTTGCTACCCGGAGCTGCACCAGTGTCCAAGGCACCGTACAGATGGCACCGGCCGAGCTAAGAGAAACTCCAAGTACAGTTGCAGGAGTTACTCGACAGAGGATTCATCCGACCAAGCCACTCTCCATGGGGAGCACCTGTCCTGTTCGTGAAAAGAAGGACGGATCGTTGCGCATGTGCATCGACTAACAGAGAATTGAACAAGCTGACGATCAAGAACAAGTACCCACTGCCCAGGATCGCGATTTGTTCGACCAGCTTAGAGGAGCAGAAGTGTTCTCAAAGTGGACTTGTGATCAGGTTATCACCACTTAGAATCAAGGAGTCGATGTGTCAAAACGGCTTTCAGACGCGCTATGGGCATTACGAGTTTTTAGTAATGCCATTCGGATTGAACGAACGCCCCAGCTGCATTCATGGATCTCATGAACCGAATTTTCAAGGAATACTGGACAAATTTGTCATCGTTTTCATCGACGATATTTTGATCTACTCGAGATCCAAAGAGGAGCACGACAACACCTCAGGCTGGTAATGGAAATGTTGAGGCGACATCAGCTATACGCCAAATTCACAAAGTGTGAATTTTGGCTGGAGAAAGTTCACTTTTTGGGGCATGTAGTATCAAAAGAGGGAATTTCTGTAGATCCAGCGAAGATTGAAGCGGTTAGCTCATGGCCGATTCCCAGGAACGTTACCGAGATAAGAAGCTTCCTAGGACTCGCTGGATACTATCGACGCTTTGTAGAGGGATTCTCCAGGATAGCAGCACCCCTCACGGCCCTCACCAGGAAGGACAAAAAGTACGAATGGACTCCAAAGTGCGAGGAAAACTTCCAGAAGCTGAAGAAAAAGCTGACAAGTGCCCCGGTGCTCATCATTCCTAATGTTGATGCGGGAAATTTCGTAATCTACAGCGACGCTTCCAAG